>BOPP01000006.1:10020373-10061190 GCA_017312745.1 Gryllus bimaculatus
AACTATGTTCTGTTGTAATACCACTATTTTCTTGTTTTAATATTCTCACTCACTGAATCTTACTTAATTGGTTAGTATCATCATCATCATCATCATCATCATCATCATTACAAGGACAGTGTAAATGGGTTCTGTAAGTTATTTAATGATTTTAGGTACATAATGGAGCCATAAAACGTACATTATAACGAGCCATTAATAAAATATTGGCACTACCCCCTCCACTTCACAAGGATATTGAAATTAATAAAAGTCTGACTAACAATTCCAAATTCCTACGATAAACTACGTTTTTCCTGGGTACAATGTTCACATTGTATTGTGTATTTATTGCAAGTGTTTCAAAAGAATGTAACTTTCTTAGACATAGTTTTGTTGTTATTTTTAATCAAATCTAAACATTTGTTCGAAAGTCAGCTCAGAAACACATCACTCGGGTAAACTGCTCGTGAACCTCAAACAATAAACATTTTTTTCTTAATTAAATTGAAAGTTGGAAATTAACACATCGTTATTTATACAACTAATGGAAAGTCACGTTAAGTCATGAATTATGCTCTATTTCTATATCGTTGATTATATGAACGTGGAACAACATCACGAAAGCTGTTGGTTCAGGTCGCAGTAATGAGCACTCTCTCACAAGGCTTTTCCAATCTCCATAGGAGACCTCTAAATTGTAAATGGCTGTAACGCTCCTAGCGCCGGGGAGCAGGGGCGGGAAGTGCCGGAATTTGCATGAGCCGATCCGCGCGTCGGAGGTCAGAGGTCGCGTCTACGCCCGCGCTGTCACCCTTTGGCCTTTGGCGTAGGCGGCGCGGCGTGGCGTGTGGGCGTGGGCGTGGGCGTGGGCGTGGGCGTGGGCGGACGTTCGCGGAACAAACCCCAACTCTCTTCCGCAAGAAGCAGTGTAGAGCGGAATGACGTGAAAATCGCGTGAGCCATTTTTTTCTGAAGCAAGCGATCGTCCAGATAAAAAGCTTTACGCAAGTTGGCAATAAAAAAAATTGTAATGGATGTACCAACTTGTGCCTGCTAATCTCGTGGACTTATGAGTACCTGCATGTAATGCTCGCGTCAATCAACCAGTTTTATTGAGCGAAGAACAAAACATGTACTTTCATAGTGGGCGTGAAATAGTTAGACTGTTATTGTTAACAAATATTTTCATGGTTCAAAATCCACAAATACTTTGTAACATTTTTCATTTATAATCAGAATGAAACAAATTACCAAAAGTTTCATTGCTTTTACCAATGTTCTTTTTAACGCAGTTTAGTTAGTAAATGTACCTTATGTTTTACTCATGTAAAGTTATCTTAACATCATTTCACCTTCTGCCGTTTATTGTAACTGAAAACTAAATAATTTCATTATTTATAATTTAAAACGTCTGAAAAACATTCGTTTGCTTACTTTTTCTTATGAAATATTTGAAACTTTGTAAATAAATATTTGACTATTGTTGTTTGTTTCGTGGTTTGCTTTCGGACTGTTGCTTCTGTTTCAGGGGCATTTCGGTTCAATGGTATACACAAAACCAGGATTTTTTCGCTGCGACCGCGCTACGTCGGAAAGGAAATAAATTGTGTTATCGCTTCAAAATGTCTGGAACAGGCAGACTGATGTGATCAGTGAGGAGAGGCCTGGATATATAGCAGAGGCTGCGCAATGTCAGAATATACAGTTTATCAAATTGTGTTTTTGAAAGTATTTGTGATTTTGTAGAATATTCAATTGACGATGGAGACTAATTTGTACATTTTGAATCTGATCTTGCCAAACATGTCACATTAGAAAAATATTGTTGCGATAGAGAAGCCAACCCAAATTCACTCAAAAGAAAACAATCCACTGATTGAAAATTACATTCTTCATTGTGAATACATTTTCAACTGTCCTTTACCAATTCACCAATATTTATGATTCATTGGGTTAGATATTGTGATGTTCAACAATGCTGTGTAACAAATATTATGCAACGAACATCCTTTCGACATTGGAAGAAAATATCTTTGAATTTTTGTATTGTTGATTATAAAACGCAATTGAGTTTCACAACTAGCTGCACAGGATGAACTGCTCTGCTGTGCATTTTAACATTCAATATTATTTTCATTGAAGTTAAAGTTATCTCAAATGAAGACATTTCACTTTAATTTCTCTTCTTGTATTCTTGAATTTAGTTGCCTGTACTCAAGTTCACTAAAATATTCTTTAGTTTTATTCTTTAACCAATTATTGAATATTTACTAAAATATTTAAGTTTTCCTTTCCTTCGTATAATGTTTCCAGACAATAATTTTTTAAATTTTATTTCCCACATTCAATTCCAGCAGCTTTTTTAATTTTTTGTGATAGATATTGTTCTGTATTTTCAAATTGTCTGTCCTTTAATGATTCATTTTTGTTATAATTAATTTCACTAAGTATCATAAAGCATGTATGAAAATACCGACTATAAATTTATTGCCGCGAGAACTCTTGCCTTATTTTCGGTTGGGTCAGGCGAGAGCGCAAGGCGATCCTCGAATACGCTCTTGAGCTACTAGTCTTCTACCGCCACGATAATGCCCTTAGGCGTCTACTAGCGGTTGCAATCCGCTGAGGTCTGAGGGTCGTCTGTGTGCACAGGAGCAACGGGTGTTCTCGGAGAGGGCAGAGGAGGGTGGGTTGGTGGCTAGAGATCCTATCAGGAGTGATGGTGGTGGTGATGGCAGAGACGGCGGCGGAGTGGGAGGAATGGTTGTGGTGATTGTGATTGTTTTTAGTTGCTTTGATACTTGTATTTATTTGATTGTGATGATGATTTTGGCGGTGATGGCATGGTTAGTAAGACGATGGTAGTGATGGGCGTGGTGGTGGATGTATTAAGCAATGTGGAGGTTGTGGTGGTGTTATCATTAGTGGTTGTTATGGCGTTAGTGAAAGTAATGGCGGTAATGGTGGTGGTGGTGTGGAAGTCGTAATGGTGGAGGTGGCGGTGGTTGTCTGGTTCGGGATGGCGATTGTTATTGTTGTCGTGCTAATGATAGTAATGTCTTTTGTGGTGGGAATAGTTATGTTGGTGAGATTTGGGAACTGAACGCGGAGTTAAATTTGACAGTATATTCGATGATTGCAAATGAAGAATGACGGTTGGTAAACGAGGATGGAAGATTGCAACAAACGAGTGTCTTGCCGCAACGCATCGAGATGAGAAGCAGGTTACATTCCAAAAGCAGTTGACAAAAGGTGTGAGTAGGTTGCCGGTGACAATTTTGGAATGGCACGTTTATCGTTCTTATTGGCCGGTGGCTAGTAATGAGACGTGAACAGAAGTGGAGGGATAGTTCACAACAGGTACCATAAAAATAGTAAACGCCAGGTTGTAAATGTGATGAATTCGCAAGGGAGGCAAGTAGAGGGTGGTAGTGTATGGAGAGATGCGAACAGTAACAGCGCCGCGGCCTGGACAGGCGGCACTAGGGTGCAGTGA
Organism: Gryllus bimaculatus; assembly: GCA_017312745.1. Taxonomy (NCBI): domain Eukaryota; kingdom Metazoa; phylum Arthropoda; class Insecta; order Orthoptera; family Gryllidae; genus Gryllus; species Gryllus bimaculatus. The sequence goes on from BOPP01000006.1 coordinate 10,023,852, forward strand.
AGAAGGGGGCGGGGCGCGGGGGCGGGACACGAGAGCGGGCGAAGAGTGGGGCGGGCGTTTAATTAAACGCCCGCGGCGGCGACCGCCCAGGCAGCGCGGCCGGCGGCGGCGCAGGCGAGGTGCAGTGGGCGGATGCGCAATTCCGTACTTGCCATGCGCCGGGAAGGTACTATCTTTATCACGCTGGTCTTTCCCATTCTATGCGTTTTTTGAGCATGCGCGTGTGAAGAAAGGGGGAACGAATATGCAAATATTACATGTAATACTGTGCCATTATTTCTAATACTTTATTCTCAGGTTGGACTTACGCGTGCATGTTGATGGAAGAAAATTCTAGATGCCGGCTCTTCTGCTCAATAGTTTCTCCGATCAACAAACTAGCGAATCGCGGCCAGTTTATCACTAAAAGCGGGCGATCTTTCCTTCCTTTTCATTGTTCTTTCCTCCACCCTATTACACACAGTTACACTAATACAATCAAATGCGGGAAGGAGAACGTCGGGGCTTAGATCTTGTCGCGAGTGAGGAGGTTGCTTCGCTGATGAAGACTTATTAGACGGGAAGGTGATGTCCCGAGCACGCAACGTGGTGTGTAATTATTCGTTAATGTAGTGAATGGCTTTAATACAGGTGGTTTCCTTCGCAAGGATGGTGAGATCCGAGTACCGACTATACGCTGCCTTTTGAAAAGATTCCCCTCCTAGTAAACTATCCAATGGAGGCCGCATTCAGGTGTCGCAAGCTCTACACTTCCAGACTGGTCGTTGAGGAATTCTGGGAGAGGAGCACTGGACAGAGTGTATGTGGACGCTGGTCTCACTTTTCCAAGCTGGAAGGAACACTCGAATTGGTATAAGCATGCATATAAAATCCGTTGGTGATAAGCAATATCTTGTGGCAATCATAATGTGAGTTAAGGAAATAATCGTCCCGATATTCAAAGTTTTAATAATTTTATTAATTATACTACCAGAATAAAACTTTGGGACACACTTTTCTCATCTTCGGTGTTCTCAGTCCAAGGCAAACGCGAATCAGGTTAAAAAATTTCACAATATGTCGCAAAAAATCACATAACCCACTGAAGGTGGGAAAAATGTGTTGCCGAAAGTTTACCTCTGGGAATGTATAATTACATAAAATTAGTTAACAGCTTTTGATTCTGGACGATTAATTTCCTTTCTGACCAACATGTATTATACTACGAGAGTCATTATCATAACTGCTCCGACTTGCAAAATTCAAAATATCAATCGCTCTGCATTTTCGACAATCCTGGCACCAAGCCTACCGCTTCATTCAGAATAAGCAATCATGGAGCACAGACATAATTGAGAGCAGGCACAGATTTAATGTGCTGGCTCGTGGTGCCGGCAAGCTGGTTGCGCCACCTGTCCGCGCGGGAGGCGACTCGCGCGGCGATGGGAAGAGACGCGGTGCCCGCGATGATTGCGCCCCGAGAGGCCTCCTTCAATGGCGAATCATTCTTGCTGCCACCGCCCGCCCCCTCCCTCCCCACCCCCCCCCTCCCACACCACCCTCCCACCCATAGCCACAACTCCACCGCCTGCTCCGCCTCCTCGTCGCCCTCCGACCACTTTATTCGTCACCTTCGATGGTGTTCACGCCGTTCTCCTCCTCTTTCTCATCGTTCTCCTCCTCTTTCTGCTTCTGTTGTTCCTTCTTTTGTTCCTCTTTATCTTCCGTTGCTTCCTCACCCAGTTCAGCCTCTACTTCAATTCCACTATCTTCTTGTGATACTTTTCGTCAGACCGTTTTCCAGATTTTATCGCAATTAGTTTCTTGTATACTTATCATATTCGTCATCGTTCTCCTCCTCTTTCTGCTTCTGTTGTACCTTCTTTTCTTTCTCTTTATCTTCCGTTGCTTCCTCACCCAGTTCAGCATCAACTGGATTTACACAATCTGCTCTCTTCTTGGGATTATTTTTGTCAGTCTATTTTATAGCTTTTATGGCAATTATTTTCATATATACTTATTTTATACCGGTAACTGTGTTTCGTTTTCTGCGTTACCAATTTATTTTTTCTATTAAGGTCGCTTGTTATTACTCGCCTTTACTTTCCCTCCATCTCCTTCCCTTCTTTCGATTCCGTTTTCTTCTCGATCCGCCCATCCTGGATCTGCCCATCGTCCTCTCTGTCCCGTTATCAAGTCTATGTCATCTTCCTTCTATTCTTCCTTCTCTTCTTCTTAGTTCACTCTTCTTTCCTTTTTATTTCAGCCTTGTCCTTCATCTTCCCATTTTCCTTTCCTCCCCTTCCTCTCTTCCTTCATTTATCTCATACTTTCCCTTCGTCGTTCTACCATCATTTTCCCTCCTATTCTCATGCTTCCCTTTTTCTTCGTTCTTCTGTATCTCGCTATTCTTATCGTGCGGCTACTCGTCCTCCTCACCCGCCGCCACCACCGTGCCTTGGCCAGTGACTGCAGGGCCTTTGAGTAGAGCCAAGCGCCTCGTTGCCCGCCACCTCCGGAACAAAAGGTGGCTGCCCCGCGCCACCAAATAACATGGTGGCGACGGCGGCTGAGACAGAGGCAGAGGCAGAGGCGGCGGCGGCGGCGGAGGCGGAGGTGGAGAGGGAGGCGGAGGCGGAGGCGGAGACGGAGACGGAGAACACAGAAATGCTTACATATGCAAGATTATTCCCTATGACTTAACGGAAAATGTTGGCAGTGAAACTCTGCTAACAAAAAATGATTTATTTTAATGTCGTGTTCTAAAATTAACTCCAAGAACTGCCAATGTGATGTATTATATACTCATGTTGTGCACGACAAATGAGTATGGATTTAGAACACACCCTAGACTAAAGGTCTGAAAATTAATATTACTCACTTGTCAACGTAACTTTTGAACCAATTAACAAATAATTAATGATAAATTATGTATCAAGTAATAAACTAAAACATCAAACTCATTGTCAAAATCGTTGAGGTTGTTTTTTCAAAAACTCGCCGTAATCTAAAAATCTGGCCAATACTACACATGTTTTGATTCATTTTCGCCGTTGGGCAGTATTCTGCGAAATATAAACTTTTTTTCCGAGAGAGAGAGAGAGAGAGAGAGAGAGAGAGAGAGAGAGAGAGAGAGAGAGTGAAAGAAAGAAAGAAAGAAAGACGTTTTCTAGCCCCCAAAACGGAATTCTGCCCAATCTGGCAATCCCGACCAGAAGACGGCGGTGTTCTTTTCCTACTGTTCATTGACATCCGGCGCCGATCTACGCCGCTTACGGGACAACCCCCACTCCAGGCATCTCGCTCAAGATCTAAGGCCCTGACTGATCTCCCGATGGGTGTGGTAGTGTAATATTTGTAAGAGTAATTTTGAGTAAGATAGGAGGATAACACAAGAAAGAGGAAGCAAACATCAAGCGCGGTTCATATTTGTTAGGGTTCTCCTCTAGCATTCACCAGGTATTGATTAGAGAAACTAAGCTACGGACGACTACTGAACACAAAAAGATCAGAGAAACCAGCCTCTAGAGTTCTTCTCAAGACAGTGTCTGAATTTGACCTAACTAGCTAACTAGCATAAAAAATTCGCCCCGATAGGATAGGAACCCTAGCACACAGGCAGTGCTGGCTCTGAACTTAACTTAGCCGGTATGCACACGTGAATCGTGATTACTTATGAAGGGGGCGAGTTTATTTTAATGTAAAACAAAACCTTAGAGACGAAATGTTCAAACAGTGTATCCTGGAAGAACAAAAACATATTAATCTCGTTGTTAATCTCTTGAATTATTCTATTCATATTATACTGATAATGAAGCTCAGTAACTGATCATATTGACTGAGCAGAATGGCTCCGAAAGTTTGATAGTTGTATTTGCGACTTTTGTGGAGCATTAGTGAGATCTATGATGGCAGATCTCAAAGAGAAAGAAACAACAAGTTAGAAAGCCTGCGCTAAAGGATAAAAGATATGCGTTTGTACAACGCGGCAGCTTTACACCTTCCTGTGTACCTGTCCAGGTAAATACAAAGTATCTGTTGTGTCATCACTGTGTACATAACAGTTTAGATTAAAACTCAGATGTTTCTTCTTTTTTTATTTGCCGATTGCTGGTTAAAACTGTCCTTAAACTCTGTGAGCGTGTTCTGTGCCGAGTAAATTTGCTTAAACCTCTTAAAACTGTACAAGAACCGCGATGAATTCGGACGAGTAAAACTAGCCCCGCAAGGGAATTATCAAAATGGAGTTACAAATTAAAATGCGGAAACACTTTTAAATTGTCATGTATTCAAAATGTATATGGATCTCTTTACATTTGTGTTTCAACTTTCAAAAGTATTGACGCAATTTCTTAAAGCGTATAAAATACTTTAAAATCATACTAAGAGGTCTAGAGAACGGGATGTCAATAACAAATGATTGTGAAGCTCAATATTCTCTAATAATGGTCCATATCAAAGATATAGTATGTTTGCCTCAGATTTACGCATCTTACCAACATCGAAGCAATTAAAATAAATTATTCGGACACTCCGTCATTTTAAAGCTATCATGGTGTTTCCAAATATGGAAACTTGTGCCATCGTTAATTCAAAATAGGTACGTAATCTTTCTTCTCGTGGCACAATTTCTTTTTGTGCCGTCACACTACATTTTTAACACAAGAAACGAATAAGTGAAATTTCAAAAACATAAAGAATAATTTAAAGACATTAGAGATATTAAATTGGCTAAGTTTAAGAACGTTTAATAAATCGTTGTAACATTTTGTTTTTTACATTTTTGAGCAGAAATCGAAAAAAAACTATTTTTCGAAAAACTTGCTTCTTTACTTATTAAAAAGAGTTGAATAATGATTATGAAGCGATTTTGAATTATTATGCAGCTTAAAGCGGTTTATTGAGCAGCACCGTCTGAAAATAAGTTCTAATATAAACGAATAAAATTCTGCTTTACTTACGGTATTTTTATCTAAAATGAATTTTGAATATATTTTTATTACGCATTTAGATATCTACGAACAAAGCTTTAAGTATTTGTGTGGACCACTTACTGACGCTCTAGAAACTGCTCTAAACGCAAACAATGAACCTTGGTAAAGTGGTCCCTTACTCTAACAATGTTCGCCGTAGAATACACCCTGTGCATTCATTAACGTGCACCACGGCAGCCATTTTCGTGCGTTCCGTTGTGCCATTCTAAGTGCATCGTAACTGGGCCCTTCGCCATTGCCGTCAAAGAGGCGTGCGGAGGGGTACTCGAGGGGTAATCGGGGCGCAGGAGGTGCAAGGCAGAAGGGTGCGAGTGTGAGGTGTTATTGTAAGACATAGCTGGATACGTGATGTGGAATGAGGAGGGGATCTTGGCGGGAAACAGTAGAGAATCATAGCAGGAATGAGATGGGGACATGGTAGAAAACGTGGCAGAAGACGAGTTAGAAAACGGTTTGGTACGTGGCGGGAAAAGTGCCAGGGAAACTTGTGGGGAAAGTGAAAATGGAGAGCGAATCGAGGTATGCGAGTGAGGAACATTGAGGAAGAAGAGAAGAGACGGGAGAGTGACGGGGAGAGTGACCAGGAAGAGTGACTTCGGAACGATGGACGGGAACGTGGTGGGGAACGTGGCGGGAACTTGGCGGAGCGTGGCGGGGAAATGTGGCGGGGAACGTCGGTGGGTACTGGCTAGCGTCGGCGGGGAACGTTGCGGAGTCGTGGCGGGAGACGTGTGGCGGGGACGTGGCAGGGAACGTTGGGTGGAGAAAATGGCGTGAGAACGTGGCGGGGCGGACGTGTGGGGATCGTGGTGGGGAACGTGCGGGGAACGTTCGGGGACCGTGGGTCGGGAACGTGGCGGGGAACGTGCTGGACGTGGGGGGAACGCGCATGAGAAGTGCTCGCAGTATAACGAGCGGGGAACGTGAGGAACGTTGCGTGGCGGGACGTATTGTAATGAGCCGGGGCGAGGAGCGCGATAGGAAAAGCGCATCGTGGAACAAGAGGGAGGTGAGGCGAGAGACGCGTGGAGAACACGATGGAGATTGCGGAGGGGATCTGACGGTTAGAGACTCGAGAATGGGATGGGATGGGCTTGGGGCGACACTGTGGCCTTGCGGTAAAGGACGGGGGGCGGGGGCAGATCGCGCTGATTGCAGGCGACGCGCCCTTGAGCGGAGAAGCGAAGGGGACGGGGGGCGGTCGCTAATTGTGTGCTGATGGCCCATAATTGGGCAACCGGGCCGCTGCCGGAAGCTAGCAGCCATCTTGACCCCGCAAAGGGACATACGCTGTGTGTACGGAACTTGCACTAAACTACGCACTTCTGTGGAGAAGTGGTTGTTTTGTTCTCTTGCGGACGGAAATTCATGCCTCGACAATAGAAGTACTTTGCCCAACAACGGCTGTGACAATGGAACTTGTGATACTAATATATGTCTTTATTTTGCCCGCTAGGTACATACGTAATATAGAGAAAGATATGTAATGCTGTGGCAAAAAAAAAACACAATTTTTGAGGCATAAAACTTCATAGTGTAGTTCCTGACATTGAAAAAGTTGATATTTCTTTTTTCTGTATCTAGTAAATTACTTTCTCTAACACGATCAAAAGTGACAATTAACGTTTTGTGAATCCTTGGTTCACAGAAACGACTATCTATATGTTCGTCTGTAAACAACGCTTGATGTTAAATCGTAAGCAAAATGTTCACAAACGTTGTTATTCCCAGTTTAATCTGGTTAACGTCGCGGCCCCTTGAATTTGAAACGGAAATGTTTATATGGGGGCACTTTACATCAGGGAGATTTTAAAATTTTCTTAAAACCGATTCCAATATTTTTCTTTGTTTTCTCAAATAGACAAAAGTACTCTTACCACCCATACCCCGCAAATTTTTCTCAAAGCTCTTGCTTTCTCTCTCTCATCCCTCTACCATTCTCTATCTGTCTCTTTCCCGTCCTTCGTCCACCTCTCTGAGGTAAAATATTTTCCAAATTGTAATCTGTAATCCGTAATGTTGTACGATGAATACTAAAGTTATAATGGTATAATGTTGCAGCAGACGCATGTACAACATGCAGTAACACGGTTACCACTTGAAAACGATACGCTCTTAACTCATCCCTATACAGTATTTGAGCAACTTCCAGTATGCGGATATTCGGTTGGGGGGAAACATCACTCGCGGCTCGATTCTTCCCGTTCCCATTCACCAATTGATACACATGACGTGTCATTCGACGCGTCTTGGTCTCCTGATGTGGAACTGATAATTTGTTTTCGAATCCGGCCATAAGTTTCAAAGAATTTCCAAAAAGGATTTTTTCGTATTGTGGCGCTGCAATTTTAGTGACAATGCCAGGAATTAAACCAAAACCTTCTAAACGCATCTATGTAGGTGACGTTGATTAAACTCCAGTACCTAAAGGCATTTTTCGCTCATTACGCCACGATTTTCTTTCAGGTCGTTGGAAGCACTGATGTTGACATTTTTAAGTGAACAATTCAATTATCAAGTGAACCACGCTGCAGATTTCATTTCAATTTGGATTCAAACTTTACCTACCTGTGATTGACACAAATACTAACGCTACATTCAAATTGCGCGGGCAGTACCATCTGCATTAGGTTTGAAATCCCTATTTATATATAATCTTAGATAATTGAATTGTAGTGTCCGTGCCGACCGACGTAGGGAGTAGCGGAGAGGAGAAGGCTGTGAGACGCGATAGAGGAAGGTCGAAAAAGTGTGCTATTGGGCAGTGGTGGTGAGCATGACGAGGACGAAGAAGAGAAACGGACACTGAAGCTGCTGCGCCTAAGTTCACGGGCGTCCTTTTTCTTACACTACATTGCCGTGTAGAACCCGAATCTGCGTGAAGTCGTGTATTCGGTGACACCAGCCCACTGACCGTCGCAAGCTTCGCGCCGTTGGCTGAGGCAAGGCCTCGAGAAGAGGTCAGTACTAATCATCTTTCCTATTTTTCCCTTATCTTTCACCACAAACTTGCCATGACAGCGAGAAGCATCAAGTTCGCCCAGTTCACTTAGACGTAGAAGGCTCTTGACAGTATTTCCGTAGTGCCGCAAGCTACCCCTTCAAAGAGTATGTGCAGTGGTTGAGTGTCATGACATCCTCCAGTGTAAATAGCGGTCATTAGACTCTGCATAAGTAAAAAGTAAATGCAGAGATCAACAAGCCTCCATTTAAGTGAATGTTGTAATGAGTGCTCAGAAAGTTTATGTAACTTGAACATTACAAACTGAGCTTGATGCTTCCTTTATATTGTTTGTAAAAAGGTTAAAATTTGTATCATTGCATTTGTATTCGTTAATTTGTCAATTTTTTTCTTCAAGAGAGAAGATAAACTTAACGCTAGATTGATTTTGTTATTGTAATTGTAGGGTAATTTTTGTTTTGTTGTTCAAGAATATATGTATTTGGGTTTGGAAATTTCCTAATACATAATTCCTTTTCTAATACAAAAAAAGATATCCACGATCCTGTATATTGAAAAAATCGTTGTTTTTTTTGCTATTGATTTTGCACAGGTCACAGTTGTGAACTTCTAGCATTTACAAGAAAAGTAAATAAGATTAAAAATTGGTTTCAATATCTTATATGACTTTAAATATATCAATCGTTCAAAAAGATTTATGCTATTCTGGAAGGAACGTGTGTTTTAGAAAATGATGTAAAATGTTGTGAATAATGAGAAGAATAATGCTCTTAATAAATTATATTAACCAACGTATTCAAACACCGCTTTGGATATCAATTAAAGAGAAGTGTAAAGTTATATAATTTTTACATGACAAAATAGTTAAACTCATTTGATTTATAATATCAAGTCGAATATCAAGTCTTGAAATACTACAATGATGTGTGTGTTCGAAGCCAATTCAGTGGGCCAAGCATACGTGTCCTCGGCGTACACGACTTGTGCTGACGTATTTGCGCGAGTGAACAAACGAGAGAAATGAAGACTGTCACAAATGACGGCAGCACAGCAAATCGACATAGTTGTCATTCTTCCCCTAGCCCACAGTATTGGTAGGGCTTGATTCTATTGTGTTCAATGGAATAACCTTAATTCATTTCGTTCTATCTCGGGATATTGATCGGGAAATTGCATTTCATCCACGTGATTGTATTTGCAGATAGAATGCAGTTCTGCGATGAGTCGCGTATACTGAGCATTTCTCAGAAATTGAAAAAGAATTTTTCAGAATGTATCGGAAACTGAAACTCAAATAATAAAATCAAATTTCTTTTCCTATGCTTGTGTAGAATAATTTAATATAAAATTGGATGTTTGAATGTCATGAGAATCCTTTTATGGTTGCATGTTTTCCAAAGGGATCGCAATACTTCGACATTTTTCTTCTCAGCGCCTCTGAAGCTCTTCAAAATTGGGCACCGTCAGAAGTGCTGTTAGGAGTGAGTGAATATTTAATGTTTGTGGGGTGTCATCTGATTTGGTCAATAGTCTTATAATTGAAGAGTATATTACAGCCGAGAGGTAGCAGTGTTCCTCTCTGGCTGGAAAATGCGTTCCGACTCCACCTTATCACCGATTTGGGTTTTGTTTTCCCTTGCTGATATTTCCCCAAAGGGTGAACCGACCAAGCCCAGGTAAGCGTTTTCACACCCTAGACATGCCCAGATAAGCGTTTAAAGTCGTATTTTTTAAATGCTTTTCGACAATTAATTGGTTTTCTTAATCATTATTTTATTTTAAACCTAGAGGCTCATAGGTAGCGTCCTAGCTTCTCTTGGCGCAATCCCGGGATCGATTCCCGGTCGAAACGAAAAGAGAGTTGCAGCTTTCCTTTCAAATCGTCTTAATTCCTGTAGTTGTGTGACGAAGAAAATCCATCATGCGTAACAGCTAGTCGCGATTAAAGGAATACGATATATCCTCCACATGCCTCTGTGACGCCCAACCGTCATAATCAAACAATTAGCTAGCCAGCAAAGTAGTATAATACACTCAAAATGCATTCATACATTACTTTATATTACATTAATTACAATAATACATTAATTATTACATAAATTCATACATTACTTTATTTCATTTATTAATGCCTTGCATTTTTTGGACAAGAAATGTTGCATTTTTGTAGTGATTAATAACTCAATACAATAGTCTGTACGCATTAATGACAAGCGCACGCACGTAACAGACGTGCGGTCTTTACGCGCATGCACAGCGTCCCAGCAATGCCCCCCGCCGCGTGCCTCGCTCGTTTTTGAAACGGACGCGCGGCGCCGCGCGCAGCCATCACATTGCAGGGGAAGGGGCCGCCGGTCGCCGCGGCTCGCGTGTCTGGCCGGGCATCCGCAGCGTTCACGGGCTATCAACAGGTCCCTTCACCGCCCTGCACCGCCCGCCACAGCGGTCCCCGTCTCCCGATCCGCCGGCAGCAACGCAATCTGTCCACATAGCCCTCCACCATCACCACCCTCGCCATTTCCTCGGTCCCACCGTTTGCCTTTCCCCGTCCGCCTTCTTCACTGGTTCCGCCATCTCTATCTTCCTCTCCGTCTCTACATCTCTCGCCACCTTCGCTCCCTCATTCGTTTCCACCCTTCAGTTTACGTCCCCTCCTATATTTCAACATTCTCTGAACCGTCCATCCGTTCACATTCTTCAGTTTCCATCCCCTTCGTTCCCACCCCTTCCCAGCACATCCCCTCATTTCCCCCTCTGTCAGCATCTCCCCCTTTCCAACACCTCTACGTTTCCTCCCCTCCGTTTCTACTTCCTCCGTTCCCACAGCCTTACATTAGCTGCCCCTCCGATTCTATTTTCATCGATTGCACCCCTCCGTTTTCACCTTCCCTTTCGTCTCCATTACTCCCGTCGCTTCCAGCAACCCCGCAACGTTCACCAAGCCCCTCGCCTCCATCAATCATAACGCCTCCACCTCCGTCTCCGTATCGTTCACTGCACGGTTTTTGTAAAACAAATGTAGAAGTGTTAGGAAATGAAATAAATAGAGAACGATTTAAAATTTTGAATGAACAAAGAACTGTTATGCAAGAAATTTCACCGCCTAGAAATAGAAGTGAATTAAGAAGAGAATTAGGAATATGTTGCCTCATGGCTAGCTCTTGGTCAGCTCGCATTCCACTACGCGACCCCGGGTTCTATTGCCGGTCAGGCATGATTGTAGTGTGTGTTTTCCTTGCAATGTACCAGTATATGTTGCTGCGTGACGATGAGAAAATTCGCTTCTCAGGTTAAGACGACCGGGTACCCTAGGTTGAGACGAAGGAGTACGTGCTAACCACACTTTTCTCGTTCTTATAAAAATTACTGTCTTATAATTAACCATTACGTGGTTTATTTATAAAAGGAGTGAAATAGAATTGGTATAGAGAAGTTTATGATAAGTCTAAGGAAGTGCGCACAATACTCCCTCGCCTCCCCCTCCCACTCCTGAAACCCTCAACATTTTCGTCGCTCGAAGAGTCCACCCCAACACCTCCGTTGCCTCCACTGTCTATGGCCTATCTCACAACTGTAGGCAACCGTCAGTATAACAAACGCTTCTACCGCTGCCACTGCCGCTACTTTCATCACAATAACCATTACCAATTTCACCAGTGATAACCCAGAGGCACGGAAATTATAAAATTACTTAAGTGCATTGATTCCGCTTTAAAATGCATTTATAGATTTCAAATAGTACCAACGTAACTGCGGTGTTTAAACCACTTAACTCAAACCAAATGAAAAAGTCTTAAAATTTTAAAATTTGCCCAACAGATTTTGAATAACTGAACTAAAACGAATCTGCCCACGAGCTTATAATAATCCCCATTTCCAATGGTAAAAACGTATCAAATAATCATGACCATCCGTGATCATAAATTGTACTATGGAATTAGTACATAATTCTACTATAGAAACGTGTCCGCATAACACATTTTAATACGCGGATTTTTCGCCTACGTTTCGTCCACTGTGAACCACTGCGTTACGCTTTGCCGGGGCGCGCAGCTTTTGTTACGGAATGCATGCCATCGGGCGTTGTCACCACGCATGCCACCCGTGTGGTCATGAGTAGCACCGCCCAACGATGCGGGTTGTGGGGAATGGTAAATATCTGTTATGGCTTCATCCGCTGAAGTACCTGTTGTAAGCGTTGAATGTTATAATCTGCTGAACAATGTTACCCGTCAGATAAATGAAACCCCACAATTACGGTGATGACAATTACTCGTATTTTTCATCGTTTGATGTCATTTACATTTTCATGAAATAAAAATCATTCTTCACTCAAATATTTCTTTTGAAATGTAAAAGATTTCAATTCAACATCACGATGTCCCTTTGGTCTAGACTCCTTTGGAATTAAAATAAAAATAGAGAAAGTTGTGTATTTTACTAGTAAGTTGAGTTATTCTACGCACATATCATAATCTTATTCCAATTTTTAAATAATATGGAACAAACTTCATTGCGTATAATGTAAGTCAAATACTACAGCTCCACTGCTAAATTTCACAGCTTATAGTTGGAGTAGGAAGTTTAGTTTACGATAAGATTTGTATTTGAATTATTTTTCTGATGAAATCTGTTTGATATTTTCACCAATGCGTTGAAATTTCTAAATAAAAAGAATATATTTTCATTGTTTCGTGCAAGTTTTATTTATATTTAGTCACAATGCCGCTCTGCTTTTTAATATTATATGAAAGTTTCGTTTAAAGGTTTTCTTCTTTCTCGCGTTGTCTGTGCTTAGTATGAAAAAAAAATTGAAATATATTACATTTTCCAATAGATTGATTATTATGTGTTTACGAGCGCTTTAACGACTACGTCATTATTCCCTTAAGTGTAGTGCAATCTATTATCACATGAGGTGGTGAAGTACTCCCCGACTGGATGGCGAGATCCAGCGCCGACCTACACATCTGCTTGCGGGGTTTCCTCATCCAGGGATCTCCCACCAGGGAATCACCATCCCAGTCGGCGCAAGGTCCAACCTCTCGACAGGTGTCCTGACAAAAAGGGTATTGTAGTACGTGTAACATTGAACGTAAGGAATGAGAATAGAGCAAGGTAAAAGGAAAGATAGTGCGCGGTCCGTGGCCGGTTTGTTAGGATGCTTCTCCCGCATTTGCTTGGTGTTGATTGGAGAAACCACGGAAAGCTACCGATCAGACTAGCCAACTGCTAGATTTCTCCTTCAAAGGGTAGCTGGATTTGACCAAACCATCTAGCGAGGGTCGACAATTGTGCCAGCGTCGGGACTGGAACCTTAGGACCTCCCGGTGAGAGGCACTGCAGTGATATGAGTTAATGCTCTGAGTCACTCAGACTTTTTGAATATACATTTATCTATCATCACCAGCTGATCTGAAGGGCATGCAAAATGTAACGAGATCCCAGTATTGCTTCCTCCAGATTTCTTAATACAAACATACGTTAACCCAGTTACAGAAAGGGTACCAACATTTTAATCATTAATAGGTCTTTTCTGCACGTTTTCCTTAGATTTTAATATTAATTTCCTACCTCTTTGTGACATTTAAATAAGTACATTTCGACAGTCACACAATATATATTTACGTATCTTCCATTTGACTAATTATTCATGTTTCACTTCTTCGAAATTTGCGGCCCAAAGTACAGTGGAATTTTAGAAGCAACAGCCTGTTTTATTTTTACTTGTTTCTCCTTCCATCTTTAGATGGTGAATATCTAAATCCTCGTGGGCGTCTAAGAAATCCAGGAAGCGAACAAAAGGCTAAAAAGAAAAATCTCTGGCTATTTTAACTGTAACCCTTAGATTCATGTAAAGAACATCAAAAGAAGAGCTTGTCATTTACAAGCTAAAAGTTATCCGGTCTGTTTGTATCGTTCTTTACTCATAAAAAATTCAATACTTCGTGCTTTAACAAAAAGGAATTTAATCTCAGTAACTCGTCAAAAATTCATGTTTGAGTCCCTAGATTTCTACATAAGTCTCCGAATAGCTTGATCTTTGTGTAATATAACTCCTGTTTTTATTATTCATGAATACGCGCTCTACTCTATCAGCAAAGGTCGCTATACATTCACAGAGTTGCATAATATTTCGGGACTGATCCTGGAGTCCAGTCAAAATGTAATTGCTAAAGAATAATGTCCCGTTTTACACCGCGAGTGGTAGAACAGTACAATAATCACGATATATCTGTTGACTTAACGAGCGTTAAAGTGCGAGCATCGGCGCACACTTTTAAGGGTCTTTCCTAGTGCAAGGATATTTCTTACAAACTATAGTACGTATGCCACTTTGGAAAGTACTATGTTTACCAGCAGGGTTGACAGATCTGTTCCATGAACAATTCGCTATCGGGGAATAAAAATAGGCCCAATTTCCCGAATGGTAGAGTGGTGAAAACGGTGTGTGGCTCTGACACTGGGTCTGGTAATATCAAAATAGCTGCATTTTCATAAGATATTTAAAACCATATACCCTTCGGCATAAAGCCTACCTGTTTTAAGCCATAAACATTTTTACAAGTTTTATAAAAGGGTGGGCCCGATTATATTCCTGTTCAAATAAAACTAAAAAGGAAGCTAACATTCACATAACCGCTATGTATTTGCAAGAGTTTCATAACTAGAAATCCTGTACGTAGGGCATATGTTTCAGAAGACATCAATATTTTCACAATTATTAGGGGAAAATGGATTCTATTGATCATTAAGCAAAAAAAGCATACAGTTGCCTAAAATATGAGAAACACGAAATTCCGCTCGTTGGGCAGATACCGCAACACGACCTCTTTTTCCCGCCCAATTGGTAGAATTTCGCGCAACATGACGTCCTAATCTTTCAATCTTACCTCCTGGAAAGACGAAATTTATCCATCTTAGTAATAACTAGAGGTCGAAACAAACTCTTAGTTTATTCATTTCTTTTGTTATTGAGATTATTTTGACAAAGAGCATACCTTTGTAATTATTGCAATTTTTTATTTTGTTCTATTTGGTCGTCTGCTATTGTCAACAAATACTGTACTGTTCACCTTAATTGTCTGTCATAAATATTAAATTTGAAAACCTATGAAAACAGATGGATTACTGTGTTTCTCGCCCCCTCTTGCATGGCTGAGAAATTCAACGGAAACTGGTGTCGTGATCTCAACAGCCAAAAGAGCAAAGCGCTTCGGAAGTCAAACACACAGTCTCTAGTTCCCCCTTTTTTATATTTTAAAGTCGCTTTTCAACAACTTGGTCATATAACGACCACTGTGATTGTTATAACTGTGTGAGAAACCGTAGGAAGAACACGTAAGGGCAAGACGAACACACAAACAAACAACTGAGACGAGGTTCGTACCCGCGGCCCTTGAGCCTAAGCGATCTCAGCTATCCAGGCCGGCTTCCCTTTGTTTATGTGCAATGTTATTAATGAAAAAATAACATTACTACACAATTTGGTAAAAGCTAATATCGTTCACGCGAGAAAGTTATTATTACAATAAATATTGCTATTATTAATAATATGCTTTTCTAGTACACAAATACAAATACAAATATGGAGGGATTTTTTTAACACTACGCTTGGATTACACGTCGACTTTCGTAGATTAGGGTATGGAAAGCCACACTCATGGCTCATGAAAAACTCGAAAATCAGGTTTCATTCCTCTAAAACGCATCGTTTCCGGGTTATGTGCGACACTTGGAGCGAGGTGAGTGATGAATCTGCACGATGTATTATTGTATTTAATTTAATAAATTTGTAATATATAGTATTCACAAAATTTTGCTTCTTCCATTCCTTCTACTTATTAACTTTAACTATGCCAAAATCCACACCCTTCCGTGCGTTTAATATGCATAAAAAGGGGTGCAAAGATCTCTTTTAACGTAATAATATTTAGATTTAATTGTTGATGAAGTATAAGATTGACACATTAAGAAAAACACATTAGGTATTGCATAACATTTTGAAGTCTGGGTAGAGGCGTGTTTATTTAAACTTGTTCTATGAGTAATTTGCAATGAACCGGGTTCGCAGCAGGTATCCTTTATCTCTCATTCACCCATTTCTCCACCATTGGTATCGCTGTCGCCGACTCTGTAGATCATTACTCATAGATCCCCAGTAACAAAAGTTTATGGTTTTTAAACCACACTAAATTTAAAAAATAAATTAATTAATTAAAATAAAATAAATATAATAAATAAAATAAATAAAATAAATAAAATAAATAAAATAAATAAAATAAATAAAATAAATAAAACAAAAATTAAGTAAAAGTAAATAATGCCCACCTTGAGCTTCAACTTCTTGCCGTCGTCGCGCGGCGGCGGGGCGCCGGGTCCCGGCCCCTGTGGCGCCTCGCCCTGCATCGACTCCACGTTCTTGGTGCGGATGAGTTTGCTGAACAGCGTCAGCCCGTCGCGCTTCATGTCCGGGTTCAGCGGGAACACGTTCCCCGGGAACTTCATCCTGCGACACGTCAGGGAAGAAATGGTTACAAGGGATAAGAGCCGATTTACACATTTTATAAATTGAATTCGTTTTTTGAAATCGTGTGATTTAGCGTTCGGAACAATGTAAACAATATAATTATTGCTATATTTTTATTAACCACTGAGGGGATCATCAGTATGCTGAATCCGATATTGATCCCCAAGGGTTGCTATTCCTGGGGTTATGGGAATAGGAATGATGACGACAATGAAGGATGAATAGACAACACACTCATACAGGCATACACAAGGACACCCATGCCCGAGGCAGGTCTCGAACACGCGATCCTTCCGCCATTGCACTGCTGCCTTAGCAATCTTGGGTATCCTGATCGGAAAAATGTTATTACTACAGAAAAAAACTCTCTAATTCGAACCCCGAAAACCCGAACTTTCGGATAATCCGATCAAATTTTAGAATGAAGGAAAAATAAACCAAATAAATAAAATGCTTATTTATAGTGTAAAGAAAGGATTTTATAATTATTGTATAACTGAAGAACTAATTATTGAAGTTATTGAAACCTATTGCACCTGTGACATCAGTGTATCCCATGTTTATGTAGCAGTAATTTTCACTTGGAGGAACTTGCAAAATCGGTAATCTTCTTTTGCCTGCTTGTTGATCGCTAAGCTACGTTGCATTGGTGACTAGTACAACACGTATTTCTGATAAATAGTTTTTAATGAGTTAATGAAACAATGTTAGCCATCAAAGTGTGGAATTGTGAGGTAATCTCTGGAGAGAGAGAAACTTAAAAATAAGTATTGGTGTCATATTATGACTGAAGGAACCCCCAATAATAGGATGTCAAAACAATTTACTCCTGTTATTATGGAATGTATTTTCAGTCAGTCTTTACGTATCTTTAGAAAAAACTGTATTCCAATTTTATTGGCAGAACCTTCGAATTAAATAATAAACACTATAACTCTTATTTTATAAATTATAATTCTGAAGATATTTGTACCTAAAATGATTTCATGGTCACCATTCAGCATAAACTTTTCCTTTATGAATATGAATATTTACAAATGGCATCATCTGCTTTACCCTTCCGAATGTGAATCTATAATACGCTTTCTTTCACGCAATTTGAATATTAATGAAATCTTCTTAGCATTTCTTTCTAAGAACTAACACTACTCACCCTCTTCCCTGAGCTAAGGTCTAACTACGTCTCTAAAATCATTGAATTCGCCTTGAAGCAAGTATTCTTAAAACAATATTTTTTTCTTGCAGAGATTAAATATATGAAAATGTAAATGTTATTATAACTTAATCTATCTCATTCTCAATATGAAGTGTTAATACGAAACGTTAGGCAGAATTCAATTTAGAATTGAATTTTGTCTGAAAAACTCGCTGAAAATAAAGAGAACCTGAAGAGAGTATAGCCATCTTGAAAGAACGTTTGATCACCATATATATTTCACGAAATGTTCCAAAACTCAACAGAAGTTCTAAATAATACATAGAACGGAATAGTTAATACAGAGTTTCGAAATAAACATGCGTGTAGTATCAAATTTATGCAGTCAACATGAAAAATTAATACATTGCATTGAATATTTCTCCCTCACGCCTCAAAGGATCAATAAACTTCAGTTGACATTTTACAGCCCTTTCCGCTTTATATCTTCTCAACTTTGTTATAGCTTCTTGAGTAGTAAAAATGTGAAAACTTTGTCATTATATTAATATTACTCGAGTTGTTCATAATTGAATCATAACAAGTAATGTTCACAAAAAATGTAACTCATCAATTAAAAGTATCACCTATGTGTAAAAATTCGGCATTAGTAAATACAATATCTTGTACTACTCGTAGTTTAATAGTTATGCTGTAAAATTTAATTGTAACAAACACACAAAGTTTTGATTTTGTAAGGAATAATTTTAAATTAAAAAATTAAATTATTCTGAGCGAAAATTGTCTGAAATAAATGGTCTGCAACTAGTTACTGTATTAGTTGTTTCCTTAAATTACCTGTTTTTAAATCATTGTCATTCAATCAATCATTAATCATTCTCAACAATATGCATTAGAGACAACCCCAATTTAGCCAATTTTATTTTAAAATCTACGACATCTGTACAGCACAGTTGTTAAAAATATTAACTTATTTGCATTTCCATCCTAGGTAGTAAACGATTATTTGCATCTAATTTACAAAATGTTTATGGCAAAAATGTATGTTGCTCTCATAAATATACACTGGACTACTTATCTTACCACAAACTGAAGCAGTTCATCAGACATCTCAAGCAATGCCAAACTAGTCATTAAACAGAATATGCTGGTGTCGCTCATCAACTGATGTACTGCAGATCCTCTGACCGGGAGACCCTAGGATTCAAGTACCGACTGGGTAGAATTTTGACACTAGCTACATAGCTAGTCTGTGTTAATCTGCTGTCTGGAGAAAAAGTTAGCGGGCGTATGCTTTATCGGTAGTTTTCCGTAGTTTCATTGATCAATACCAGTCAAATTCCCTAACAAAGGGGCACTATCTCGTGCTATTTTTCCGTCCTCTTCCTTGTTCTATCCTACCCCTTACACACACTTACACTGACACGCAGTACACTACCATACATATCGGGAGACCAGACGGAAGTTTACAGCTTGTTCCGACTGTGCTGTGTCCCGCCGGTCGGAGATCCCTTTATGTGGAAAAGCCTACAGGCTGGCGTTCAGATTGGAGTCAGCTTTCGCTATCCGTCAGGAAAAGAACACCGCCACTTCCCGTGATAAAAATTAACTACGTGTTCGGGACTAATGACTCTAATTGTTGACGCGCCCAGTAATACGAAATAATCAAAATCGCAGGCGAGTACGTTGCAGCGAAGCGAGGAGCGGCGAGAAGTAGCAAGGTGGGAAAAGAGAGGAGTGGAAAGCGTTTCGAGGGGAAGAAAGGAAAATCACACGTTCAATGACCGTACCGGATTCCTCTTATAACGTCGCAATCCACAAGTAATAACAGGTACGGTGTCAAAGACTTCCTGTCGATCCTTTCGAGAGTATAAAAAGGAATGTACTTCTGAACAACAAGAATTAAATGACGAGACTTCCGTCTTACTATTTCCCAACTTACATCCACTTCTTTAATCGCATATGTTATCACTGATAATGATCACAGTAAATCATGCAATCATGCAATCATGCACGCATAGTAAATTTGCATAAAACCTATAACCATGGAATTGAGAAGCTCTCGATCAAAACCTAACGACGCATTCTTCTTGATAATCTTGATAATAAATGGTCTTCTTATATGTTTTTCCCTTTGCTAAGAGGAGTCAAATGACAATAATAATCTGGTACGTTATACTACTCATCATAGATTCCCAACCTTTTCCTGGCATTAACTCCCTGTTAAAATAGAAATTTATATGATAAACTCCCTAGATATTTCCTATAGTATACAGCATACAAGATACTCACAACTCAAATAATTGCATATCAACGACTTTATAACATTAATAGGCAAGGATTATGAATAAAAGTTAAAAATGTTTTTTTTTCTGATTCTGTTTAATTATTTTTTGTACTATTTAAATTTCCAATTGTTAGAAATATAAACGGGTATTATAAGATGTTCTGAACTTTTATAAAATGAAATAAAATAATTACTAACTTCTGAATTACCCAGATCATGTGTCGGTGAATATTCGGCTATCGACACAAAATCGACCCTTCGACCCCTTGATCATCATTGACTTCCTTTAAAATTTCATCAATTTGCTACCGAAACCGCTGGGAAACACTGCTACACATCTGATGAAGAAAATGTGAATGATGACATTAGACGTGTGTGATGCGTGGATTTTATTATTTCTAAAATAAACTAACTTCATCGTCCTGTGTAAAACTTTGTTATTTTCTTATTCATTTTTTAAAATAAAATACAAAATAAAACAAATTATATTACGTTAGTTTATGTAGCTTCCTATGCCACCTGGCTGAGCATCCACCAGAATAAAAATAAAAAAAAACTACCCGCGGAATAAAGAGGTATTGATGAATTATCCTATATTCTAAGGAAGCGTCTTTAAGAAATCAAAGTAGAAGAATAACTTTTATTAGAATTGTATTGAATGTATATGTTTTGTGTAAACGACACAAAATGGCGCAGTTATCTCGGGAGGAATCGCATCGCATATAGTTTTTAATAAACGCATTTTAACCTGACATAGAAATTAAATGTAAAAATTAGTACTACATTAAACTTTAATATATTTTGAAAGAAATGAGACTTTGGCGCTTAGGTTATACGACACTTTTACCTGAAAACAGTTCAAGCAGTTGATATCTTTTACATAAAACACGTTGCTTTGTCACTGAAAATGTTACCAAAACAATCTACTTCTGTTTCTCCATTTCACTACACATATGTGCCAAAATGAAACAATTGTTTCCATTTATCCCAATCTTATGGTCACGATTTTTGTCGACAGCGTGTATCATTTTTCTGGTGTGTGCACGAGTTAAAAAAAAATAATGTTTGCAGGCGCTCAGGAATGTTTGTTTTTCTATATCTGAGTGTGGAAATGCGTTATTCTCTTTTTGGGCGTGTGGTTTTGTTGCTGAAGGGCGCTCGTGTTGTGAATGTGCCCAAAGAACAGAAACAAAAAGAGCGGTCAACACTCTAACAGAAAAAGCCTAGCAGCAGAGATCGTGCGAGAAAAGTCTCGCTTTTGACGTCGAGTCAAGCACAAGAACGAAAAGTTCAACTACACAAAATGCTTTGAAAAAAATATTTATATTTAATATTTATCAATTTGAGAGGTATTATTAATAACATCTATTGGGAGAAGAAATGAAGAACTAAACACTGCTACAGAAATGAATTTATCCGAATAAGTCAGTGGAAAATGCCTCTGAACCTAAAACACAGCGGTGGGGAAAATAGTTGAATTCGAAGGTATTTTGTCAATCAATTCTGATGCCAAATTAAAATAGAAAAAATTGTTTTTCGACATGAGAACGTTTTGGGACTTTTCAGTTCCCCGTGGGATGTGTCTTATAACATTCTCTAACATAATTTTTTTTCTGATTTTTAAACAATATGGACGATAGTGAAAAGCAATTAACAATACTAAGTGTGATGTTAAAAAGTTGGCACTAATGAAAACTTCAATTCACAATAAACTAGTCCAGACAGTCTAGTGTTGGAAGTATCAATTTTAGTATTCAATTACATTCCATGTGGTATCGCGGTCCTTAGAAAATGAATCACATGATAATTATGTATCGAGGCGACTCCATGTGTTGGGTATTCGGCGAGTAGCAAACAACCGCTCCCCGAATCCCCACTGGAGTGGATGAGCTCGTTATTCACCTTACTCACCGCGTGATGGTCTTTTGAACACATCAAAGGAAGAGAACATTCGCCCGAGCACATCAGCTGCACAGGATTGGGCGAGTAGTCGCTCACTATTCGTCGGATTCCGAATGTGTGGAACGGCCTTTACATTCGTCCTAGTAAATAACTCAAAAGAGATCGCGGCGCCTTTAGTTCATACGCCTTTAGTTCAGTTTCACCACCAAAACTGGAAATTAACTGGAGCGGGTTTAATGCATAATTATTGTGTGATTGATTTTCTTCCGTTTCTTCTAAATGCTATGGTAAAATCTCTAAATTTTTGGAAATGAGCGTGCCTCGGAGGTTGTATAAGTGGCTAATTAAGGCCTGTGGCACACGAATTTTTTAAAAAGAGAAACAATAAGTTTACTCGTATCTTCCTTAACGACGATCAATCCTCTTGACCAATGTGCATTCCATCTTCCATCTTGATTATCTTCGAATTACCCCAACCGTTTCTACTCTTACTTTCCCCTCTACTGTTTAAGTTGAATCAATGACTCCTAAATTCCTTCTTTTATTTACTTAGTCAATCTAGCAACTTTGAACACTCTATTTTACATTAATTTGTAACTCCTTTTACTATAATTGGCAACTCGACCTCGTTACTGAACAACATACATCCGACCTCCATGACTTTTCATGCTGTTGTAACCATTTTTTCTGCTTCTTGCTCTAAAGAAAACCAACAACATTTCAGCTCCTAAACAAAATATTGTGATCCTTTCCGGCTAACTTCCAAAGTCATATGCATGAAGAGATTTGTCACATATTCAAATGATTGGCCACTAAGAGTTTCCTCAAGTCCGTTTTGCATTGCCTTGCAATTGTAACTTCTTTGTATTTTTCGTGGCAACACATGACGCGCATCACTTTACAAACTTGAATTTATTTTGTACAAAATAAGATAGAAATTTGTGTGCTAGTTGCTATATACCTCTATTAACGTTTTACGAAGACTGACGTCAAATAATGTTAACGATGAAGAGAAACGTTCGAAGTTAAGAGTTCATTACGACGCTATTTTCATATTTAAAACTAGGAAGTATAACGTGTTACGTGTTCGCACAGATCTAACATCGTAGACTAAAGGCTAAGCATTCAACCATGATTCTCGGACCAAAAACGATCTCTTAATTGTCTTACTGATGCGGATCCTGGATCGGATATTCTGAGTGTGACTTTCTCTTTGCTACTTCGGGGACCCGTCCATATGAAATAATTCAGGGTTCTGATGTATTACCCAATTCATTTATTATAATTTTCTTACAAATCTCATCCATATATCTATTGAATTCTTTTCTGAAAAATCGACATTTTGGAATTAACGCTCTCATATTTCAAAATTACACTAATTTACTCTGAACCCAGCTAATCTCTGGTTGTTCATTCTTACATGTTTTTTTTACCTACCTTTTTTGTCGCCAGCACCCATGAAATAAATCTTCTCTTAGTTACTTGAGGCTTTATCGTCATATTTTCCTCGTTAAATTTCATATAAGAATAATTTACAGAAATTATAAGAGACAATTTGTTGTAAAATATAAATTAATAAGAGTTCAAAATGTGTCAGATTGTTTTTTGGAAAAATTGATAGTTTTCCATATTAACATATACAAATCAGAAATGATAAATCCTTATTCTCTTTCAAAACCCAGAACTGAGCCATACCTTGCCTGATTCTCGTCATGACTTGCATTTACGCATATTAGTAAGCCATTTCTCCAGGCTAGTAGGCATGGAATAATTACACCTTTGGCGCTACACTCTGTTGCTGTTTCTTAATAGCTGCAAAAAATAAACAATTATCTTCGCGCAGCGAATGCGCGTGCTCTTTTTTGTGTTCAGAGGTTGGCAGGAAACGAACTTCAGGTCCTAATGGCCGAGTGAGTAATGAATGGTTCCCTCAGACCCGGCGAGGAAATGGAAAGAGGAGGGAAATTAGTCGAGTGAAAAACTGGTGATATTAGCGCGAGCTTGGGAGTTTACGACGCAGAATTGGGAACTAGAGAGTGAAAATGGTAGAAGTCGTAGTGAAACTAGTAGGTGGCCGGAGAACAGGCTTGGCTTCAAGATTGGTAATAGGGACGTTAATATGGTGTAACAACAGTACAGTAATATGATGTAACAATAGAAAGCTCGGCATAAATGATAGATAGTGGTGTTTATTCTTAGATCATTAGCTTTCAATTCATTATTTGTTTAAATTGTTAATAAATTTAGATAACTGAATAATATCAACAAACAAATAATTAATTTACCAAACCTGAAAATTAAATATATCATTAAATATACATTCTTGAATGTAAAAATGACAATGTATGACAAATATTATGAATAAATAATATGGAACAGAATGTATGAGTAAAAGCAATGAAACATTATAATAACAAGAGAATAGAATGGCTATTGAAAATTATTACATGAGAGCTTGTTATTATTATTCTATATGCGGACACTAACGATTTGATCTTTTAAATAATTATGTTGTGTACTTTATAAAAGAGGTGAATGAGGATAATATTTATGAATTGATATAGAGTAGTTAGTAAGATACAATTTTTGTTAGAGTTAGTAAGTTAATTTTTGTTACTACTTGTTCTTCTAGGTCGCTTTTAGAACTTATATCAAATTGACTATATCAGAAACGATACTGCAGCAATGCCAGATATCACAGTGGAAACGCTAGAGTCAGAAACTCGAAAGGATTATTCAGCGCGGAAGTAGACAAACACGGAAGCAGTAGTAACGGAGCAGTGGAGGTAACAATGAAAAATACTCTTGCTAGAGTCGTAAAGTTGGTGGAGAGATGTGAGCGGACATTTTGCGTTGGTAATTTATGTTGGCAGAATTCTTTACCGGTGCCCCGCGTGGCAGAAGTATGTGCTCATAATTTTGTATTCTTCCAACGCCGAACTTGTGTATTAAAACTCGAAAAGAAACCTTGCACAGAGGTAGAAGTGCGCAAATGTCATTGCATCAAATACTTTAGGAGGTTTTTATGTCAATATGCTAATGATGTCATTACCAAATCATTTAAATGCTTGGTTAACTTCGAGTTTATTTATCAGTTGGCAAGAGTTTCGCGCAGTAAGAAAAATGCTTGTATTTTTGATCGAAGAATCTCGACATAGCTATCGACGGGTCTTAGAATGAGTTGTGGAAATGAAAATAGAGAATATAATTGAATGAGAGGTAAAGTAAACGGAAGAACCCCGAGAAAACAGGTCGCGAACCCAACTTAGTTACCTTTTCACAAGGAGAGACTAGGATTTGGTTGATATTCGAAGCTCGAACCTGTGAGAAGAAGAGGTAGCGTACTGAACCACAAGCTGCGGGTCGCCTTATCTTTCATGAAAGATCCGTGCATTCATTTTGAACCGATTTTTTAACGCTTCTGTGACCACATGTTTGCAACAATACAAAAGCCAAGAAAGTTAATATAAATTAAAATAATTCAAATTGGTATAAGTATATTACTAATTTGCAATGCGCGTTGGAATTGAAAGAAAACTATGCAGACTGCGACTTTGTGAAATGTGACTACGTTTTCTTTAGATGCCCAGGAAATAGAGACCAATTCAAAAATATTTAAATTCCTATGTGGACTTTATTATTAATTTTCAAAACGCTCAAAAATTAAAAAAAACACTATGCAGCTTCCGAACATGTAATAACTCTGTCGTTTTGTTAAATACCCAGGAAATCTTAAAAATTCAAAGACAATGAAACAGTTTTCGTTTGACAATAAAATGCATATTGGACTATTATTCCGCGAATTCTCCTACTGCGAGTACCGACTGAATTCTAATGCTCAGTACGTCACTGCATATGAAACATCTGGCGTCACGCCACAATTCGATGCCTCTATTGAATATTTGCTCTTCACGAGTTGCATTATGGGCTATAGTTACTTTGACGGATCACGTTACACTTTATTGTTATTTCCTTGATTTTCTTGGTATGTAAAGAACTGTTATTTGTATATAATATACTATGTTCCTGAGCATCACGAATGTTATTCTTGTTAAAATAGTTTATTTATTCCAGTGCTACGCGAGAGCATTTCATTTGTTGTTCTTGAGGTGTGTTCGTATTGCTCTGGAAAAAAACAATTTGAGTGGATTGGTTCAATAGCATTTTTTCTGCCATATGCCACCAGCAAGTATTCGTATTATTGTTTTTTAGACTAAGGGTAACGTATACTCATCACTGTTACTTTTGAAGTTTTTATAGATAAAATGTTGACAAAGTAAGAGCTGTTAAATGTGCTGCAGTATGACAAAACCTTCTTTAACAGTACTTCTCCCTAAATCATGACAGATGCAGTTGCGTGTTAAACCCCGAGAATTATTCTCTGAAGGATGATATGTGCATTCCGCTGTCCTTTGAGTTGAAAGCTATCTTAGGTGGAAATTGCAGTCTTGCGTGCATTATAAAGTCTGCTATAACGTTAAATGTAGTAGTGCGTGCATGAAGTCTATTTTTTATATACCATTGCTACTTTTCTCTTTTCCGTGCTAATTTTTCATCAAGTTCTACGCTTGATTTTGAACACAGTATTGTATGGTAATTGAGGCAAGTGATTTTTAAATGTAGAACTTTTGTAGTAAGTGTGTATGCATTTTATTTTCTTATCATGTTTTCAATTATCTTGATCATGGAACTTAAAGACGCAATACTAGTAGCATTTCAATCACTTTTATGAATTTTGGTTTTTTGAGTTTCTGGTAATTGCCTACTTTTCAAATTCTTAAAAAAATAAAAAGAAAGTAAATATGTTTTTTCTCGGCTAGTAACTTGAAAAGTATGTTGTTGTTGTTGTTTTTGTTGTTGTTGTTGTTGTTGTTGTTGTTTGGAAGAAAACCATCCAGTAGTAAAATAAAATATATAAAATATTCCACATTCCACATTAGTGTTATGAGTAAATTAGTATTTTATTCTTCTTTTTCTTGGCGAATAGTTCGGACTCAGACACAAATTGACACTTACCGTCTGTAAAGTAGGAATGCTCGCCAATCGAAGCAATGCTCTCTGATTTAATGAAACTTTATTTGAATTTTCTGAACAGTATAAGTATTGAATACCCCTCACTTCCGTACTCTGTATCGATCAAGTGTGTGTAAGCATAGAGAACAAACTATTCTATGTCAATCGGTTGTATTATAATACTGTCACAACGTCAACAAATGCACTGGAACACACAAAATCATAGACGATAACCCCAGTTTCTCTGCTCTTGACGGGTTTTATATTATCCTTTTTTTGTGCAAATTCTGTATTTTATATGTGCCAAAACAATTAAGTGACGAGGAAACGAAGCAGCAGAATTTTTATTGTGTCTCGAAAAAAGACTAATGTACACCATGCGAAGGATCCTGTGGTGGTTTCACATCTCTCAGTTCTATTAAAGATTTTGTATACGGTCGTGAATATTTTTCAATTTGTTTTCAAATGTTTAAGTTTTCAAAACATGAGCTAATTATCTTATTACTTGTAACATACGTTGTCGTTTTCACAGTTCTAAGAATGTAAATATGCTTTAAATGTAGAGGAGTCATTATTGAATAATACCTCACATCTTAGAAGCTTTTGGCTTGAGAAAATAATTATAAAATAATAACTCATTAGTAGGAAATAACCAAAGCAATCTTACTAAGTGATATTTAATCATTTAAATAACAAAAATGAACTAAATATGAGCAATAATACCGTAGTTAAACTCTGCTCTAACGTAACTCCTTGAACAATCTGCTCATTAAAATTTGTTTAAAATTCATGTATTCAATACTTGCATGATCTCACATATTTCATTAATTAATATTTGCCATATTTGTTTGCGCAAGGTCCCACTGCACAACAAATATTATGTTAATCTTCTTGAATATTACCAGTTTTTGATAAATTTGCTCGTTCATACGGATATCTCATATATCTTGTATATTTCATATACGGATCTCTCATACATCTTGACATAATTTGTAATATTTGACCTAGTAATTTCGTTATATTAAATTTTTGTGTATAATCATTAGTAAACTATAGATTCTCTCCATCAATATTTACTTAACATTTCAAAGAATTAATATTATTGCAACAAAAGTTAAAAAGTAGTATATGAACTAGACAAGGCACATTGGTTTAACCTTCTTAACATTATTGAAACACACAAAACCAAAACTCAGTAACACCGCCTGTTGATAATGATCTTTATTTTTCTCATTTCTCTGATTTTTTTAGTTACATAATTTGGTCCATCTCTCGCGATCGCTCCCGCATCTGATCCCTTGGACTCCTTCCCAATCCAGGATTTTCGCATGATCTGCCACCCCTCGTTTGTCTAAGCACATCCCCTTTTCCCGCCAACATTCAGCCGGCCGGGTGGGGGGAGACGGGGCGGCGGCGGCCGTTGTTGCTGAAGTTTCAATTTGAATACATTCCGCCGGAAGTCTCTCCTTGCTTCCCCACCCAGGGACTCCCGATTCCAGCCTTCGTTGTCACAGCTCTTGGCTCCGGCGGGTTGCAACAGGGGTAGACAAAGTTTCTCGGGATGTTGTGACTTGCTCCACTGCTTGTAAACAGATTTTAGAGATGATGACGAGTGTCATACTACATTGGAAGGTGAATTAAGTCTTTGTGTTCTGTTATTGCTAATTTAAATTATAACTAGTGATTTTCCATATTCTCTCTGTTTATGTAAGTCTAAAAAGTCGGGGTATCAGGAAGAGTAAATAATGATGAGGTGATAGTGAAATGATTGTGAATGGATTCATGTTTAGATGATATGCGTGAAAAATAAACAGTGCTATTATCACCAATTTCTACGCCAGTATTGCAGTAATGTAAATTCAGCTGATAGGCAAAATCTAAAGAAGAATCAATTCATCGTACGTTATGTAAGTAATTACATGTTGTTTTCTTTTTATATTAGAAATATGTCTCAAGATACAGATGTAGGAAATATTATGAAGTAACAAAAAAGTGACGACTCTATTACGCGCCAATATTTAACGAATTTCTTTCTTTTTTGCCGGTTTCTATCAGATCCGATTGCAGCACTGAACTTTTTCTGTTAGACCCAAACTTATGTTCTCGTGGCACTAATATTTAGGAGTTTCGAAGGTTAAGTATTTCATCTTTAAATTGTGAGTTTTAAAACCCATTTCTAAAATACTTACAAAACGTTCATAAATAAATTGAATATAAAGGAAACAAAGAATAGTAATTTTCTTTCCTAATATATTGACACTTAAAATGTAAATCACACAAAATGTACAATAATATTCATTGTGCTACAATATCATATAGTTCGTTCGTTAAGTTTAAAACTGGCACCTATTACTCGAACATTGAAAGAAAATTAAGTAACCAATGCGTTACGAAAGTAATAAATGTATAATGAAGTATAAAAGAGGGGCGGTGCCCCCGATAGTGGGAGATACCAAGAGTAGTCGGCATGTAGCTCGGCGTCGGATCTCGTCACACAACGGGGAGGTCACAGTCACCTTACGCAGTATAAACATGTACTACACTTACATGGATAATGACTATAGAAGAAGAGGTGTCCGGAAACTTTAATAAATCAATCCATCAATCCTCCTCCCAACCTTCATGGCTCTGACTATTAAAGAATATGCTGAAACGGGCCGTGTACGTCCATTAGATGACGGCTTACCGATCCCTGCTCCATAATCCCCTCCCCCACTCCCCTTGCAATGTCTCTCTCTTTCGCTCGCTCGCGCTGTCGCTGTTGTCCGCCCTTTTCCCCATCCCTCCCACCTTCCTGCCGTGTTCTGTTCTCGTTGTACCGCTGGCACTCGGGCCGCGTCCAGTCGCTTCGGATTCGGCCGCGAGTGACAAAGGAAGAATTTTACGATAAGCTTCCTGCGTTCTTTTTTTTCTCGTTTAAAATGCGTCGTTGCATGACACTTGTTCGTTAAAAAACACATGAATAAAAGTTAATATAATTTTCTCCTCTCCGCTTGAAATTGAGTTCTGTTTTTTGTGTTGGTGAAAAGCTGTTGGGAGATGTTTTATGTTCAAAAAGAATGGGTGAAGATAAGTGAAGTGTTTCATATAAATTTGAAGTATTAGAATATATATTGCTGAATGATATAGTCTTTATGAAGGAACATTGTGACATCAAAAAGTCAGTGATCAGTTTAACTCCAGATTATAAAACGAAGATTCGGTTTTAGAAGACCTTCAATACAATTTGAAGTTATAATGTATATTTTATTTGTAAAAAGGACGTTTCTATTTACGACGGTTTAGAAGGGTCGTTTAAAAAACTAAAATATAGTTTTTCATAGAATATCTATAGTATTTGAAAACATTATTTCCTATATAAAATAGTAACAACTTTACCATTGTTATGGACATTAAATATTTGTAAGATGATTATTATATTTATATTAAGACTATATATTCCTATTAATATACTATATTTATATTTCATTGTAACATTTTTACATTCCATTATTATATTTTTTATCATGACAAATTGGTATCTTTTACGTCCCGAAACATGTTTATGAGCATAAAAGTGTCCAAAAAGATGTCAGGGCAGTGACAATTATATAAAATTATTGGCAATTCATCAGACCTAAGAACCTGTTCAAAGAATTGGTTGTGTCGTTAGCTTAATGGTTAGAACAACAGTCGTATCCCGGCCGAGCCATCTTTGAACAAATTTAGTTTTTAAAGTAAACACATATTTATTAAAGGAAGAAAAGAGTGTTTTAATGACTGTTTTCTTGTCTGTTGTATGGCTTAGTAACTTCGTGAACCGCAATTCGTTACGAATCATGGTGTGCCTACTGCCAGGTTAATACAATAGAAAATACGCAATCAAAAATTTCACTAATCAAGAATGAATCGTCAAAATATCAAAAATATGTGATCATAAGAAAATATAATTGAGTGTACTTCAATCAGAAATATTCGAAATAAGAACGTTCTTTTCGAATTGTTGTTTTTGTTGACTGGAAATACGATAAAAAGCACTAAAATGTTCACCGTATTTCCTTTTTATTATCATCACAAAACATAGAGTAACATTTTCTTCACCGTACGATCGTGGTGATTGGAAAATTATTCTTCATTGACTCGATGATGAGAATGAATTATGAAAGCACTAACAATTGTGAAATAACGTTTATATTGTAAACAGTAGGATAGTTTTGTGTTACAACAGTCAAACATATAAAACGAATTTTAGAATGAGTTAATGATTAAAACAAGAAAAATAGAAGGAGATTAGAAAACAAGTAGATACAACAAGTAAAGAAACATAACGATTAGAGAGAAAGAAATAGCATTAAATATGGCGAGTGAAAGCAAATCAAAGACGTAGAGTAATAGAACAAATGAAATGAAATATGATTGTAAAATAAAGAGATGAAGAATTGAAAATAAATCCGCCGCGGTTACGTCGTCGTGCTCTGTGCGAAACGAGATAATGAACCTCAGAATGAAGCGAGGTGGGGTCACGACCGTCGGAGAACGAAGCAAACTCGTGGGCCGGAAGATCACCGCTGGCGAGGGGAGGTGATGAAGCGAGGCTGGCAGAAGCGGCTACATTGCGTGGGCGGCCTCTCTGCATGGATGTACCCAGCCCACCAATTACGACGGCCGACGCCATCGCCGCAGCACCGGGATAATGAGCGGGCTGTTGCACCCCGCCCACGCACCACCCCCTCTCCGTCCTGCCCCCCAACGGCTTCAGATGAATCGCCGGTTCCCCTATGCGTCGCCTTCACATGGCTGGCGATATTCGCAAACCGTTCTGAAAATAACGATTAGGTTTCAGCGGCCAATAGAAACTTGCTAACTAGCAAAGACACGAAATGATTATATAATATAGTTGTAGACACTAACTAACTTTACTTTCATTAAATATTTGTGTACTTGTTGGCTGCACGGGAGATGTCGCATATTAGACACAGATACCACACTTTGCCTTGAGGAAGGCCCCACGCACCACCCCGCCTTCCCGTCCTCCCCCCACGAACGGCTTCAGATGAATCGGCGGTGCCCCTATGCGTCATTTGTAAATAGATGGAGATATTCGCAACACCATTCTGGATTCAACGACGCAGTTTTAGCGACCAATTGAAACTCTCACTACTCGAGGTCACGAAAAAGGAATATTATGTAGATGTAGACATTACTTAACCGTCCTTCTGTTTCTGAAAATGTAATAATTTACCAAGATTGGTTCATCTTTGTACATGGATGCTGTAGTTGCCTATAGCAGGAAATTATACCATCCTCCTTAACATGAACATGTAAATTACTCTTTTGATGTGATTGTTCCACAATCAATAGCGTGTAATACAGTCCCATGCAAAGGCATATAAAACACTAATTGATTTTCGAACTTAAAATAACTTGCAATCTTTCCCTCACTAACTGTAACTTCACACTCGCACTCCATGCGACGAAATGACGACTACTTTCAACGGATTAACTGAAGTTCGCGTCTAAAAACCAATCAAGGCCTTCTATTCTAGTTGGTTTCAAAACTCACATAATGAACAAATGACGGATAATAAACGATCATTCTACAAATTTAACATTATATTATTAATCCTGTATTACTAATCCTGTTAATACGAGCCAATGATAACGTATTTAGTGTTTACTACATTATATTTAAAGAAAAAAATTATGAAATTTGTTTGAGTAGGAAGATCATATATCTAAATGAAAACGCTTTTGGTTTTAAGTGTATACTAAATTGAATTTCCATCCGGTAACTTGCCCCTAGGTATTAGAACCTTGAAAGTCGAAATGTTTAATATTAATCAGTTTCATACATGACTACATTCATTATAGCCATCCTAAAGACCAAAGAGTGCCTTGTCGCTGCCGCCATGACATTTTGTCCTCTGCTGTCCTTTTCATCTCTGCATAGTTTTTTAATTGAAATTGGGTTTGAAGTTGTTCTAATTTTCATTCTAGATCTCCCTCTTCCTTTTTTCTAACTATTTTAAGCAGAAATTGCGTTTAAGAGTTGGTTATGTCTAAAAATGTGTCCAAAACTTTTTTCTTTCCTGACATTAAATGTATTATTGTTTGTCTGAAAGCTGAGGTGACGATGTGTTGTTGTATTAGATTAGAATAATTTTTCATTAATTTATTATTTTCACTAGTTTGAAATTTGTAATCGTCTCTTTCAAATTTATTTACAGTCTACATTTATTGTTTTTAGGTTATTTTTAGGATCATACTTTATAGTTTCAATGAAACAAAATATAGCAATACTCCGACGTTCGAATACCAGATCCCTTCTGCAATGAGAATCGTTATTGACATTCACCATTTCTGCTTCTTTATTCTCTATATTATGTGGTTGGCTTGCAGAATTCGTCATATATGCGGTTTCATATGGAAGTTGTTGAACACAAGGGAAACGTAAACGAATCACTTTTAGGTTCAATTTCCTTTCTCTTGAATTTGCGAAGCTCCATAAAGTAGTTTGCAATCATTGTGTGTTACATAGCTTGCAAAATAGTTCGTAAAGTAAAAAGCTACAAATACATCGACTCAGAAATCTTATTTTCCAACCTTACCTAATAAGTTAATAAACTAAAGTGTTTCAGTGCTTGCCTTTTGTGGCTTACAATCTGCCCCCATGAAAAGGAGGGTTTGATTCTGAACTTCAACACCCTTAGAGAAAATCCACTTGACTTACGCCGAAAATAGAGGTCTGCGGTTTCATCATTTCCACACGTGACTCCAACAAACGAAGGATAATTATAGGCAGCGGCCTTTGCCACTGGTTCTTCCTCATTACGCAGTTTAGCGTACATCAAAGGAATCATCAAACTGCTGGGGTTATTTCTGGCTTATTTGTATTCATGTTTTCTAACGAACTGGGGCATCGAGACACAAACAAATAAGAGATATAAGAGATCCAGTCAAATATGAAAAGGAAAAATATCTCTGAGACTTGAAACGTGAAAATGGGAGAAAATCAGAACCAATTATATTTCAAAAAATATTAAAATTCCTTCCCAAAATCTAATTTCAGTTCTATTGACACGTTGGAACTAAATTGGAAATTATATTTTGAAATATGTTGTGGATTTGTGTTTGAGCATGTTTTGTTTTATTGTGTTTTTTTTGTTAACGTTATTAACGCAGATATTATGTAAGCATATTCACGGATATGATTTAAGCATATTCATGGACATGAAAAAATATTTAAATGCATTTTTTCTTTAAGCATTGCTGTTGCCCGACTTCAGTTGCATTGCGAGTAGTCACGAATTGAATATGCTAATTCACTCGGTATGCGCAGCATGAAAGTATGGGGAATAACACAATGAAATATTTTCATTTTTTCAGTCAAAATCGAAACGTTTTTCTTCGAATTCCTGAGAAAATAATAAACATCTCACACATGTCCAGCGGTTGCATATTTTTTTCAATTTCTGTGCTCATTGGGACGTATAAATACATAGCCAATTTGAGATTTCTGTACCATGACGTTGGGAGTAGAGCGATGATAAATGATGATGGAAACTTGTACCGATATTAAACCTTCTATTTTTCTCTCTATTTTCGCAAATTTTCGACACTGCTTAAAGCACATGCGCTCACATATTTAGGGTTAAAGAACTTTTTGCCAGTTGGATCTCATGTCTTTTGGATAGAAGCAGAGCTTGTGGCTGATACCCACAAAATCCATTTTTGAGAACCTGCAACGTGTCCTTCATTCAATCATCTTTCGTTCCTTTTCTCGGCGCCGCTCGCAACACTTGGTTTGCAGATATCGTGAAGTCTCGTGGAGTGACGTTCTTTTTATTGATCCTGCAGAACGGGGAAGAGGCGTGTGTGAGAATATGAGAAAAAAAGAATATGAGAAGAAGATAATATCTTTGTATGCTGAGAGTGCTGCAGTGTTGAAAGTTTGAATTCTGAGGGAAATTATTCTCGTATTTACTATGAATTTTACAGACTTTCTTACTCGCATCTACTCGCCTATTTGGCAGGACATCGCACGTAAACTAATCCTAGACCAGTCTTTAAGTTCTAAAAAGTAGTGGTCATAAACTAGCATTCGAATTTACTGTTGAAATCGTCAACTGTAGCCTGGAGTGGAATATTTTATTGCATTATGAATTTGAAGATTGACATCTCATAGAAGCTGGTGGTCAAA
Organism: Gryllus bimaculatus; assembly: GCA_017312745.1. NCBI lineage: Eukaryota > Metazoa > Arthropoda > Insecta > Orthoptera > Gryllidae > Gryllus > Gryllus bimaculatus. Next base: position 10,058,854 of record BOPP01000006.1, read on the forward strand.
TATGTATCTCGAAACTGATATTGAATCAGGGTTATGAATCTGAACTAGTAGCTTGTGTTAAAACCAAAATTTCTTCACATGTGGGGCAAAAGGGCTCAGTCAGTGTTATAAAACAGAAATGAAAATGCACTTGCGAGGATCCGCACCTATTTTTTCATCCAATCCTTCGTTGCTCATTCGCAGACCGTTCATCCCACGCCGCGGTTTGCACATCACGTGCCGCCGCCTCCGCCGCCGGGGCTTCGTGGCTCGTGGCGTCGCGGGGCGTGGGTGGGTGGGGGAGAAGTTAAAGGAAATGTCTGCCCCACGTGCCCCGCAGCCGCCTAACTCGGGAGCCCTGAAAGGATTACTGATGCGAGCTCCCTGCCTGAGCTTATCGATCGCCTTGCCTTGCCGCCTTTTGGCTTGCGCTTGCGCGCGAAAAGGTCCCCTGGCGGCACGGGAGCGCACGGGGCGGCACGGGGGCGGGGGGCGGCGCGGGGGTCGGCGCGGGGCGCGCGGGGCGCGCGGGGGGCGCGGGGCGGCGCGGGGCGGCGCGGGGCGGCGCGGGGGCGGCGCGGGGGCGCGAGGGGCGGCGCGGGGGCGGCGCGGGGGTGGTGAGTCATGCTGGATCAGCGAAGCGTAGGGACAATGTTTTATTACAGGGCAGTGCTTATTCTAAGAAAGAATTTTGTGGAATGATGCGTTCTGAGAGATAAATATGAAGCAGTGGACTTGTTTTGGGAAGTTACAGAGTCGTTAATTTATTTCACGGGAAATATGGAGGCTACTGGAATTTTGATACAATTGTCACTGATAATCAGTCGTTAATATTTTTTCGGTGTTTTGAAGGGACCATTTGAAGGGAACGTTTACTTGAACGGAAATGTTGAATGCAGGTGTTACTAATTTATAATTCTATAATATGTGTATTAGGTGTTCTTTGTCAATGCAGGAAGAGATATGTATTGAGTAGTTTGCAAGCACATTCATTTCAGATCCAGTTTCTTCTATGATATATCTATTATTTTGATATATTTACTACGTTTTCAATCAGTTTGAACTATTTTAAAGTATGTACGACCAGCGGACTCATTCGAACATTGGCGCATTTGAAAATCATTTTGTGAACAATATAAATGCTTCTTTCTGGATCCCGATTTAGACCTGAGCCTGAACCGTTCGTTAAAGTACTGCTGCGTATCCTGTTTTGAGGACCTCTTGTTACCGTCAATTTATTTTTTACGAGAGTTCTCGGTTTCTTACTACGCTGCTAAAGAGTGCTGGTCACCAGGAACTTAATTCTTTATTCAGTTTTTCGCTCCTCCTAGTCCCCACTTGTTTCCATACACGCTCTCCAATATAATACCTAACATTCCCTTAAATTCCTTAAACGTTCACCACATTTTTAGTGATCCATGGCTTGTTCATTATATGTCCTCTCGCATGCCCACCACATGTCCCTTGCAGATTCACATTTTCCCTCGCAATACTCTCCTCTTGTTCCATGAACCAAGGTCTTCAAGTTGCCTACACATTGGCAATTACATTTGCTCGATGTTCTCACGTCTTCCGCCCAATGTCTCCAATGTTTCCACACTTGTCATTTACACCTCACATTTGCATCGGTGTTTCCAAAGTTCCCCACAATGTTCTAAATGTTCATCCAATGTTCTCCGCGAGTGTTCTCCTCGAAATGTTCTCACAAGTGTTTTCCTGGAAGTTTTCTTCAAATAATGCCACATATGTTGTTAACATGTTTACGCGCCTTCGTGCATTTAATTTGATAATTAAATTGGAAACTTGAAATCTTAATTGATTGTTTTTATTATAAAATTATGTTATAAACTTTCAGCGACATATAGTGAAGTGCCTCCCCTTGCCAGATGAAACGTATTAAATACTGACAAGATTAGAGTAGCGAAGAGAAGAAGAACATAATAGAAGAGCAACAACCTCAAAAATAAATAGGTTGTTTGCAATGATTTTTTTGCAAAAAAAGTTAAACCTCAAAAAAACTTTCAAAATCATGTTTTAAAGTAAAACTATCTTACACTGTGTCAACTATGCGTTTTAGGCAGTCGTTCATCGGAGTGACGGACATCCATACAAATGTAATTGACCGTTCAAAACAGATTCATTTTGTAGATTACAGAAAAATTTAACATGTTGCTTTGGGATCCAAAAACGGCTCTAGAAGCATCGGTTTGGAGAAGTAAGCTGGATGGTAAAGTGTGTTGTTTCACACTCTTCTGTAAGATGTTGTGCGGGTTTCATATGCGCATGCCAGTAAAAACGGTCGAATCAGCGAACTTTTGTTTTGCCTTTGATGCCGCTGGGAGGATAATTATCTCCGAG
>BOPP01000006.1:10072491-10084405 GCA_017312745.1 Gryllus bimaculatus
GGCATTACGATCCCGCCATTCTGCAGCCTCCATCCCCCATCCTTACAGATCCCGCTACTTCCTTGGCACCCACCACCCCCGCTATCCCCGCTACCAACGCCGGTCGCTGCCAACGCTGCTCCCGCCACCGCCGCAACAGCTGCCAGCGCCGCTCAGTCTTTCCCTCCCCGAAACTCCGCCCCCACAATACGTGCTTCTTCCACACACACACACACCCTTCCACCATCCCTTTTTACACTGAGACTGCCTCCACCTGCCCAACCCTCCCCGCCTCCCCCTGCCCTATTCACCTATGCAGGTCACTCCGCCAACCCACGGCTTGCACCCGTGCCATCACCGCCGGCTTTACTGCCCTCACCAGCCACGGTCTTCCACCAAAGCGAGGAAAGTTTTTCTAAGTGGAGCCGGCTGGCGCGACACGCCCTCAAGCTGTGTGGCCGGGACTTGCTGAAGTTGCAGTGTCGTCGATCAGAGTAGGCTCTGGGGCGCCTTCCTGTCAGTCAGTGACGTCACGGGCCCAGACTTTGTTTTGTTGTTCTTTAATACGATGAAGATTTTAAATATTGTTTTTTCATCGTTTATAAACATCTATTATGTTCTTCTTGTTATATTGGTTTGGTGCAAACGCGAATGTAATTGATTATAAAGTTTTTTTGGAGAGTTTGATATCATAGTAAAAGTTTTCAAAAGCGTAATGAAGTTTCTATTCGATGATAAAAATTATTTTGTCTACTTTTAAATCAATAAAATCTACTATTACAAATCACACAACACTCTTCCATTGAAATGATCTTTGCTTTTTAACTGGAATTTGGTAAATACCACCCCGTCTACTGGAATACAATCTGTTAAGAAATATATTCTAGTCTCTAATCTATTGTAAATTTTCGGCCAAGTCGATTGTTCTAGATAGAAATTACAAAAAGGAGCAAGGCCTCGCATTCATCCTTCTGCTCTTCAGCGGTTCTGTCTTGTTTAATGATTTTTTCCTTTACGTAAATTCGAAAGTTTTGCTTATGTATTCATTCCAGTGTTATTTTGTGAATAATTATAAATGGGTTCCAAAACTCACTAAATAAACCATAACAGGACGGAACATATTACTAGAATGTGTGTCTCGGCGTGTCAAATTACATTATCTTTAGTATCGTAAGTGTTGTATCGAATGTGAAATTTGTTACGACAAAACTAGTTTGCATGCTTCACTGGGGCTTGTCCAATCCCTGTGAAGTGTCCTAAACCCTACCCCAATCCTAATTCCTACCCAATTGTGGCCGCTGAGTAGTGACGCACGGGTGTTTAGTATTAGGCGCGTACTTGGAGATGCTACTTGGCGGTCCTCTTGACAACCGACTGCGACATGTGACGGATATGACATATTGGAATATTTATGGAGGATTACTCCGGACGCGAAATGCGCTTAACGGTTCCCGAGTCTTGTAGACGCGTTGCTACAGTGGAAGACGCAACAATTTAAAAAACGTGTTATACAGGTCCAGAGACATAGGGGTATGCCTCACATGCTGTAAAGTGACACACCGACCCATACTTGGCTTACGGGGATATTATTTTTTCGGATTTTAAAGTATACAAAGAAGGTTGAATAAACCTATTTTTATGTATTTATTTTCGAAAATAAATTGTGCATCTGCAGTTGAATTTGTTATAGGCAATTTGCAGCACTGTAGAGCATCACCAAGTTGCATACATGAGGTTTTTGCAGGGGCTATGCCAGTGTCAAGAAACGGATAGCAGATCCAAGGGAAGAAACAATGGCAAAAGCAGTGAGTGAACTGAAACAAAGAACTTTTCTGGGGATGAAAGGCGTTCCTAAAACTCAGTTTGCAGCTTTCTCGCGGAAAAAGGAAAAAGAAAGAATAAAAGAAACAATGACAACATAGTGTGACTTCGTTTCTCTGCCTCGAGGGAACCCTAAAACGCAGTCTGGTGTTCTCACGCACTCCACTCCATTTTTATCTTTCTCTGTCAGTTTCAGAAGCCTGAAAATAGCTCCTACAACTGCAGGGTACCCGGATATTTCTTAAAGTAAGAAATGGTGCTTCATAAAGCAGGTCTTTTAGATTGTACCAAATATTGCAGTTTGTTACAAACATTGCAAATTGTGTACAACACATTTTATATCTTACTGGAGGTTTTTATATCTTACTCTTTAAGCCAAGAAATTCAATATCTTTCTTCGTGACTGATTTTCTTTATTAGTTCAATGCACATTTTATTAAAATGTCAAAATATGTTTTATTGGAATTATTTATTGAAAACGTTTCAAATACCATTTCTAATATTGTTAGACATTTTATGTCGGTACAAAATAAATCAAACCCGGTGTTCAGATAACGAATGTGTGAATGTTTTTGAAATTTACCGAGAAATTGGTTGGAAAATTTTGCCATTTTATTAACTCTGATGTGACACTATATATCAATATAAAGTATTGTTTGAACCTCCACGTTATTTGACTTCTAGGCTGTCCGGGTCAGGTCATGAACGGTTAAGGTCATGAACTCGAGCCGCGGAAGCCTACGTGTACATTCCACATTATTTTTTTTAAAAATAATTCCTAATATCTTTTTATAAAAAAAGTGGATAACAACTTACATTTGTCAAGGATCTGGGATCGTGTCCTGGGATGCTAGCAAACCAATATCGTTAATCTCAATTAAGGAAGCGAAGACAACGCGTTCAACTCTCTAGGGAACCACTATAATCTTTCAAGCCATTTGGGACTTCTATCTCACTCTTCAGGGTGTCGTTTGAAGGGAAACAGTGTGATTGATTGTGTGTTAATAGGTTTTGAAAGAAAAGTATGGTAAACAAATAAGCCTCCCAAATTAATATAATCAACATATATATTTTTTATTTTTTTGTATATCATTAATGCGTTTCTGTTAAATTTTAGTATTAGAATTGAACTTGAATTGAAATAATAAACATTTTTTTCGATCAAGTTTATGGGCAATATTTCGTCTTTTTTAACATAGCGAAATATTGTATGCTCATGTAATGAAATTCTAGCTATCGTTTGTACTCAGTATTTTATCTAGCACTATTGGTATATACTAGCAAAATGTGTTCATCAATTGAGTTACACATTAAAAGTACTAATAAAAATATTAATTTATTTTTAGGGATAGAGCTACAACCGTGTCATGTACTTACATGCATTCCATTTAGGTGATTAGCCCATCTAAAGTAATTAAACTCTTTTGACGCCCAAAAGCATAAAGGAGAATCAATAACATATCAAAAAGACAACCCTGCTCGTATTTTACTGATATTGTTGTCAGTTAAGAGCATTTTTCATGTGTTCCGTTACCTTGGTGTGACCGAAAATGTTGTAAACCATTGAGGCAGCAGTAGTTAAAATGCGTATTTGCCATTCAATTTGAATATAATTTGCTTCGCAATAAGTGAAGACACATTGCAACAAACACACACTGTACTGTAAAATCACGCATTACTCCTATTTGAATCCCAAACAATCGGTACTGAACATTTGATGATAATTCAACAAATTCTAACGTGAACTTTTATTTCAAATAATCTGAACTGTCACAAAAAGAGACACCGTGCGTTCTTAAGCGTACTGCACAATACGCAAACTCTTTTTTAAAATAAACTTACTTTATAGCTTTCTTTACTTCTTACCAGTTGATTAAACTCAAAAACAAGTGCCTCGCCGTGCCGTCATACAAAAATCACAGCATACCTGTTCGAGTAGAAATTCATTAAAACCCGGAATCCTATGACAATGTTCGCTACGCTAGTATGGTTAATTGGTTTGCTATTTTCTGTCACAAATATATTTAATAATACAATAGCAGTAAATGTTTTACAGTTGGATTCCATTGGAGGCGGAATCAGCGGTTGATACAGCCCAGTTTTTTCCTCAATCTTTGTTAAAATTATTCAAACCTTTCTGAACATTAAGTGATAGTCTCGTCTTTCAACGCTTATCAGTTGCTTTTAAACAACTTCAAAACCGTGTCTAAGCGCAGTCGCTTCATAGATACTCCGCGTTTCTTTAACTACCAGGCAAGCCCAAAATAGCGTTAATATCTTGTTTTCGTATCAGTTAATGTAGAGAATAGCCAGCCTGAGTAGCAGAGGTAGCTAAGGCTGAAGTGCTGTAGCTGCTTCAGGCCTGATCGTGGTTCTGCAGGGTCGTGGATTCGAATCTCGCCGGGGCATTGATGTTTGCGTATGTTTGTATACTATATGCAAATACCTCTACTGATTCCTCCAAAGTTTAAAACAATAGTAATTACAGTAATCGATGTATGTCCTAGTATTTGAAAAGAGAGCATAAAGAAATGTATAGAATAGTGGAATGGAAGTAACGGAGCGAATGTTGATCTAGTGCTTCAAACGTAGGTCTCCGCCATTCGCATGTCCATGCTTACGGAAAAGACCACTAGTGAAGAAAATATTCGCCCATGTCACGTCTCATACACTGGAAATATATTAACCAATCACGCAGAAAATGATTAATATATATTTTTAAATACCCTTATTATTAGTCGTTAAATGTATAAAATGTTCCTTCAGTTACTTTGTCAACTCGGTGGAAGATGTCGCTGTGTTATCGCCGCATGAGACAATACTTTACGCGGTACACAAACTACAGCCGCTATCAGTGAATGTTCAGCATGTTCAGAGAATTCCATCAGTGTAGTGCAACTAAACATTAACAGCTAATATTTTTACATTTTCTTATGAATCTGGTGTTTTACGTCAAAATACTTTTTCATTGCAGTAAAAAATATGGTGAAAAGGGACCTAGAAATATCATTTGCTGAATACTTACCAATCTTCCATTAACTTGATTTGCGTTAATAAATCATACAATACGTACCTGAAACAAAGAAAAAAATTCTTAGTTTTGTTATTTTCATAAACCTGATATTCATTTTAAAAAACTAAAGAAGAATATAATGAGATAGTTTCCTTATTCTTGATTGGAGAACTCTATTTGGACGTTATGACCTACTGCAATGTATCAACAGAGCCTGAGATGCATATGAAGACGTGAAAATGTAAGCAACGATAATGGATGAGACAACACAGTTCCAAAATCAGGCCAAACAAGGGAGGGAAATGATTTTACCCGGAAACAGCGAGAAGGAATCTCGAGGTTGGGTAGTTTCAAACAAGATATTTATTTATAGGTGACTCTTGACATTGTTTAGGATGGGAGAATTATCTCGCCTTTTTTTGTTCTTTCGTAAATAATCCATGATTTTCTGTACACACGTCTCTGTATATAATTCTCAAAATGTTCACTGGGGAGGTTCACTTTAAGTCTTTCAATGCCCTTGATCTAGTTTTATGCAAATCGAGATCATAATTTTAAACATTAAATTAAGAAACTGTATGAATTAAACACGTTTTTCACTTTTGCTTTCATCAATAGATCTACAATAATTATTTCACCAAACTTCCAATTTCTATAACTTACCTCAGTTTGTATCAGTTATTGCCAGAATGGTGATAGTTCCATTCCTCCTGCATATGCATTAGAACGCCCTATTATTATGCAGACTGGAACTAAAACTAGGCCAGTGCAGAACCTTTGTTTAGTGGATATTGACATGAAAGGGGTTTGACTCTTGGCAATAAACTGAATCGAGGCAGTCTGTTCCAATGCGCAGAGACCTGCCGTGGATAGCATACCATGAGGGGCCAACATTTGTAGGCAACATATACCGAGTCCATCCTCGCCACTGAATTTTCAAATGTTTGTTTTGCTTCAGAAATGGATGTTTAAACATTATCGATACATATGGGATATATTTCCAAGCCAAATAAGTTCACCAATAAAAATGTACTTTCTGATTTGAGAAATATATTAGACTTAAAAATCTGGAAGATAATTTAAATTAAAAGAAAATGAATCCCTTTGAATAAAAAAAATGAGCGTATTCCTCAACCCCAGAAATGCATTCACTTTTTCCTCATTCGTGTAATGTGTTTCTAATTTGGAATTTGCTCTTTAATTGTTATTGATAAGTTTCTCTCATTCTTGAACAAATAATGGATTTTAGGAAAAAACGAAACAATATGTCAAAATATCTTCTTAAAATTTAACTTGTGTTTTTTGTTCGGAAACACACCTGGTACTTCCATAAAACTGAATTTACTTACTAATTTATCTACCAACTTTTTGGCGACAAGTCATTTATTCTTTCCTGCCTGCATAGTCTTTCTTAAGAAATCTACTCTTTAAAAATTTATAAATTTTTGTTTCTCTTCGTTAGTTAATTCAAATTTGTCTTACTGAATATCGTAGAAGAACAATACATTCTTTCATATTCAAATTTTCGAAAATACCTTTGTAGCTAACGTATTTGGAAAAATATGGCTTCAGTATTTCTGCAAAAAGTGCCATTTTGAGATCACCAACTACAACATTTGAGATTTTGTGATGCTCCGTAGTCATTATATGAAGAATTTGTGACCATAAAAAGACATTTAAATGTAAAATACATCTATAATATTACCACTGCCTTGTGTTACACAAATATATACCATACCAAAGAAATATTTGAAAATTCAAAGAATTTAACGAAATCACTGCCGTTGCAGTGCTATTTTTTCTGAAAACACGCGGCTTGATTTAATATTGCACCAAAAACAATAATATTGTGAAAACCACAGTTAATGAAATCATTTAAAGTATTGACAAATAGATTAAATTAATACAAAACTTTCTAACTTAAGTAATGAAATTGTTGAAGAGGTTTGAACATTTTTTTGATTATAGGCCACTTTTTTAATTCAAAGATTTTAATGCAGTAATGACTTTCACTAAATTAACAAGCGCTAACTTTTCCGTAAACCTATTTCGTCAATCTATTCCGTAAACCTTTGTCTCTAAATTCTTACCTAACTACTCTATTAAATGTTATTTCCATTACAGAACCTCTGATATCTCGTACGATAAGTAATAATCTACACCAGCAATATAAAAATTCGCGATGAACACCCTCTATATAATGTGAATGAGTTGAGAGATGTAAAAAAAAAGAAATTCAATGGTATATTTGGCATAGAAATGAAAATAGATTTTAATCAAATTGGAACGATTGCACACAAAGTGATATCACCTGAAGATTCCACATCTCAATATTCTCTTAGAGAAAAAACTGTTATCTAAATTACAAATTGAAGAAACCAATATAACTAAAACCTTGAGTATATTACTGTTTTTGTCCAAGTTCCAAAATCTACAATTTATCAGTCGTGAAAAGCTGCTCTTAAATATATTCGTTCTCAATCACAGTCCTCCAATTCACTAATGCCTCCTCCTCTTTCTCATTTCTCGACCATTGTACTCTCTCCGCATTCACGCGCCCGCAGTCACAACCACCCTGTTTCTCCATTACCCCAAAACGCCAACAGATCCTCCACGCCTCGCTGCCCCTCCCACGGTCCTCCCGCCCCCTCATCCCTCCCGCCCCGCGTCCCGACGCACAGAGGACGACGCTCGCCGTCCTGCCCGGGAAGCGCGCGGACTTCGCGCGTTCATTACCATAACGACCGCGAGGTAGCGTCCGCTCCCGGCATTTGCATTTGCGGCGTACCGCAGGGTCCCCGCCCGCGCCTCCCCCCTCCATCACTGCACTGTGGGCTATTTAGGCTTAAAGGTTGGTCAAAACTATTTATGCAATTGAACTGTAAAATTATTACCGTCTTTAATTAAATGAAAATTATATTCATATTTAAATCTGATTGTCAGCTGCATAAGGCCACTTAGCACGTAGAGGGATGTTGAATAACTATTTGAAAAGTGGTATTAAGACCACATCATGCAATGATTGAATTTTCTGACAATGTTGCAAATGCAAGTTGTATTGTTCCAAATAAAGTTACACAATTTACGATAGTGAAAATAATTTTCTTGACAATTCTTTCAATCTATTCAAAGTATTCTAAAACACAAGCAATTGTTGAATGTTTACTCTTCTCAAATACTCATTTTGCAGACAGATGTATAAAAACTTAATATACATAAAGAAATTCACAATTTCCAATCTTTTTGTTATGATCAGCTAAAATTGAGTGCATTTCGTAACATTGTGTTTTATTTGTTTTAAAATAACAAACTTTAATACCCCCTGCTTGTTAAATTTAACTCCATTAACGACTCAAATTAATTGTTCACATGTCCAGCCTGCTTGTATATTGCTCTGATAACTACTCCGTCCCTATTCAACAAAAATAACATACCACACGACAAGCACCCCGCACAACAAACATCTTTCCCACAACAATTATTTTCATGTAGACTCTGGTCAATATTAAAATGCATATCACTGTTTTGTTCGTTGGTCATGTTCGTTTAAATCAAACGTTTGTGTTGAATGCATTGTTCATGTCTTCATCTCGTTCACCTCTGTACCAAACGCTGCTTAGTAATTTGTGCGTCCTCCGTTCCTGCTCTCTGAAACGCTGGCACATAGGCCGGCACTAGGGGGGGCGCTAGGTCGCCAGAGGGACTGTTGTTCGAGTGATGTGTGGACGGTCGTAGTGATGTGAGGGCGATGGAGAGGGGAATCGTCAACTCGGTCTTTGACGGCGGGAATAGGAGAACGGTGGGGTTGTTGCCCGAGCGATATGGGGACGCGGAGCAGGAAGGTACACTGACGAAGGAGGGAATATGTTTCATTGATTCGTGATTCGGGGCGCGACAACTGCTAAGGTAATTAGTCCCATAAGTGTAGTACGTGTTTCCTCTGAAGGTGGCGGTATTCGTCCTCGGTGGATGGTAAAGTTCAACAGCGACCTACCGTCGGGTAACGGGGTTCCACAACCAGGTGTCCACGACCATCAGGGCACTGTCTCAGCCAGGACGACATCTAAGCTTCCGACTGATCTCCCAAGTGTAGTAGTGTAGTGCATGCACGTGTGCGTGTGTGTTTGTGTAAGTTAAAGGTAAAGATAAGACAAGGAAGAGGAAGGAAAGAGCGCGATGCCCGTGACCCGTTTTTAAGAGTACTGCACCGGCATTCACCTGGGTTTAATGGGAAAAACTACGGAAAACTATATATTAAAGTAGCAGGTCAGTAGAATCCTCTTCCAGACAGCAACTGAATTAGAAGTGTCGAAAATTCTACCACCGTCTGGACTCGAACCTAGAACCTCCCGGTCAGAGACATTGCAGTGACAAAGGCGAGAATATGCATCAGCATACACATGAGAAATCGGAGTAAAGTGAATTTTATCAGTTCTTTTCAAAAATGCCAGTGGTCAAACTTCATATAGTTCACCAAGTATGGTACACTAATATTTCTGCAACATCTTGTAATACAAAAGAACAAACTGATTGCGTAATATTTCATCGCAGAAGTTCTCTGGATACGTGCAATTTGAAACATAGATTTCTATTACAATGAATGCGTAAGAAAAGGTCCTTTGAAACCGGTACATTAAAGAGACGAAAACATTTTGTATTAGGTGTTCTTTCTCGCTTTACTATATTTACGTATTTGCGTAGTGAGGCGAGAAATAATCTGTTCACGTAGTGAAGAGAAAGGATGATAATCCTGTGGGTAAAATCATCGTTTTTCGACAGAAAAATTCGGACCTTGTTAACAAAAACGAAAAAACATTGTTTTCCTCTTAATAGGGACGTACTTTTAAAACGTTGTGTAGTCAGAAATCACGTTTTATTTGCTATTTACACTGAAAGGTCGATTGGTTGTAAAACGTGACTGTCTTTCTGTCAGTTGACTCGAAGGTCCTGAGTTCAAATATCGACACATAGAAAAAAAATTGGTGATGGTTTTAAATACTTTTGTATATTCATATAGTACTATCATATTACATTAACGTTACAAATAATACGGAAATTATCTGCTATTGTACTACCACAAATTTGACGCAACCCGCAATGCATCAACGGAGGATGTAGCGGATTGTGGAAAAGCGATGGAGGTGGAACGGGACGAGCCCAGAATGAGACAGAGTGATGCAGAAGATTTATGGGAAGACGAAGTGGGCTAGGAATGGGCAGGATCGGGCAGGACGGGGAAACAAGGGGAGTGGAGCAGGGAGGGTACCGCATTCTGGAGATAGCACCGGATATGGAGGGGTGTTACGGCGCTGGTAGAGGGGATGTGAGCGCAGAGGTGGGGGAACTGGGAAGGTGGGCGGTGGGAGAAGAATGTGATCCGCTATATCGCGCAGAGGGGGATTTATAGGCTTGGATGGTATAAAGGTTAGCGTATCGGAGCATTTCTCCCGAGTTTGCGGGTTCAAACTAGATCGAAGCCGTGGAATTTTAAGGGCGAAATCATTGTTCGTACAACTTCCTTCGGAGTTGCAGATTTACTGCACGTGAAAGCCTAAAAGAAGCCCCTTGGCAAAACTTAAATCGCCCGTTTCTTCGCCTGAGTGATACATTCTTTCTCCGATTGATGGCGAAAGAAGCATAGCCAAATTTGCGTGTTAAGCAGGCTCGATACCCGGAGACTCACCACGTAAGATAAGATTGAATTAAATTTATGTGATTATGAAGGCCTCTGAGCGGCTGTGGGAGGATATGTGAGTGAGAACGAGGATAATACGTAGGTGACGAGGCGGGGCGGGGATGTCAAGGTTGTGGAGTGGAAGTTGTGCTGCCCAGGCGACCTTGTGTGCTTGGAGGGAGCTTCAGAGTGATAACGAACGGCCAGCGATAGCAAAATGTGCATGCAGGGGAGAGGGAGGTAGGGAAGAGGGAGGCTGTGGAAACGTACAGAGAAACGGCGAGGCTGGAACGATTTACTGTCTCAAGATGTAGGCGCGAAGAGAGCTGCATCGTTAAGGGTTGCTGAGGGGTTGTGCGAAGCCAGGTGGCCGGGTATTTGAGGGCGTAGTGGAGGGTAAGATGCTTTGTCGTTTCTAGACTGTGAGCGCGGAGGGAGCTGCATAATAAAGACTACTACGTGGGTAGGAATTAGGTATATGAATTGGCCGCAGGGAAGTGATGTTGAAGGCGAGGGAAAAGGAAAGCGTGGTTGTGGCGAATTTGCGAGCGAGGAGGGAGCTGAAGCAAAGAGGGCGTGGGGTGGGCAGGAAAATTTGTTTATGATCGAGGCGAGGCAAGGCATTCTGCGGGAGTGGTGGGTGAAAAATGCGACAGTAGAGGTATCTGTACTGTGGACATCATTGGATAGAGGTGGCAAAATATGCATGCAGGAAAGCGGGAAGTGCGCGGGAAGCGAACGTCAGCGAGGATGTGAAGGCTACGAGTGGAGGATGTGAAAGTGAAGGGAGCTGCAGCAAGGAGAGCTCTGATCTGATGAAAAAGAGGTATCTGCTCAGGATGCGGGTGGAGGCGGGGAAGCGGGACTGGTGAGTGAAGTGTGGTGTGAAGTGAAGACTGGCGAGTGAATGTGAGAAGGGAGGGAGCTGTACCACGGGGGCCGTAGGACCACGATGTGAAAGCGAGCGTGCGGAAGAAAGGGAGTGTGCGCGGCGGCGGAACGACAGAAATGTGAAAACGATGAGTCGAGGATGTGAGCATGTAGCGTGGGTAGCTACGTAAGAGACCGGCTGCAAGTGAAGATGTTGGAGTGGCGGATCGAGGACACGAGAATCGAGGAGTTGTAGATTAATATCGGCTGAGCGTCGGTAGGAATGCGAGTGCGCGGGAAAGAGGGGAAGTGCGCGGGCGGCGGGACGACGGCGGCAATGTGAAAATCACGTATCGAGGAAGTGAGCGTGGTAAGATGATCAGGGGGGACGGGTCTCTGGGTAGAAGGAAATGGGTAGCTATGTAGGAGTCAGGATGCTAGCGGGGCTGCTGTAGTGGCGGATCGAGAATACGAGAGTCGATTGGCTGTAGCGTAATATCGCCTGAGCGCCGGTGAGAAAGCGAGCATGCGAGAACGAGGAAAAGGGCCAGGGGAGG
>BOPP01000006.1:10087108-10122204 GCA_017312745.1 Gryllus bimaculatus
TCGCCAGATGCGACACTACGTCTCATAAGTCTTTCTCGGTCCTGGTGCGCTTCTTTGCTGTCCTTTTCTATTCTGAGTCGCTGGCCTATTCTGAGTCGCTGACAGTCGAAGTAGAAAGTGGTTAGGTTGAGGAATGGCCGTATATTCTAAAGATAGAACTTTAGTTTAACTCACACAATTATTAAGAGTTTCTGACTTGCCATCTCGCTTCCTTCCCAAATGATGTTCCATCTGGTGACGGGGCTTCTGGAGCAAAATAAAAATGGAAAGCGCCCCATATTTGACCTTCGATCAGCCAGACGAAATAAAGATCCTTCTTCTTCTTCCCCCTCAAGCATTAGACCGGTTGGTCCGTTGCGTCTCCTTGGTCTAACCATCTTCTCCTGGGTCTACCAAGCTTCTTCTTCCTTTAGATTTACTGAAGCACTTGCTTTGCGAATACGCGTCTGCTTTCAGTGTGTTTTTCCATTGTTCTCTGTATTCCCTAATTTTTCATTTAGTTGTTAAATTCCTATATTTTTCCGGATGTCTCGTTTTTTAATCTGTTCCATTCTTAGTTACTCCCAGACTGATCTTAAAAATCTCATCTCGCCTGCTTGAAGTCTACTGTGTGCTGTTCAGTTTTCGCTTCCGTAAATTCCGCAAAGCACTGTTCATAATTCTTATAAAAACTATAGCATGTGTCCCTTTTACGGGACCCTTTCCTTTGAAGCGCTCTTTTGATGTGCACCACAATCACTATGAATCTTTCTATCTTCCTTACAACATTCAAACCTCGCCGCAATATGATTACTCACTCCTAGAAATCTAAAGGTATTAACCTGCTCAAATAGTTTGTTTTCTTTAATAGTGAAATTTACAATCTTAAAGGTGTGAGCCACGGATTTGTTCTTTTATTTGTTGATATACTTTAGATTACAGTTGCTTTGTTATTTTATATAGTTCATATAGTGCCCTTTACAAGATTATCTTCTTATCTGCCAAACGAAATAAAGATTACGCCACCCCATCCTTCAGGGGTTCCGCCAGCGTCGACTGAGCAACCCGACCGGCCACCCTTTAGGGCTAGATGGATCGGCTGGCAAGCTTAATTTCTGCTATGCCCCCCACACGTTCATTTTCAATCTCCGTTCCTCATAATTAATAACAACGCCGACGGTCCTTCCCCCGAACTGTGAATCTTTCCAATCTCACTCCAACGTTTCTTTCAATGGTTCAATTATGCAGGCCCCTTCCCACATCATTTTTCCGGTCTCATTTTGTAGTATTTGATTTATTAACGTTTTTTCCTTTCAGAGTACTCTTTTCAAGATATTGGTTTCTATTCACATATTTGTTTTATTTCCCTCTACATTTAACTCATAAAATCAGACGCGAATTGATAAGGGCTATTGTCAAAAGCGGCTGGAGTCTGTATTCCTTCGTAGTGTATTGAAAATGGCTTTACGGAAGAATTGAGGTTGTAAATATGTCATGCCATATAAAATTACTCCATATATTAGTGCCTCCACTACATATCTAAATAACTAACATGCGCTAGCATAAAAAATCATGTCCCAAGCGCCGAATACATGAGTAAACAAAAACTAATTTGAATTATCTCTGTAACACAAAAAAGGTATTGTATGTCGATTTGGATATAATTATAAAGGATTTTTCGTCCTTATACTGTGCCCAAGTTATTCAAAGTCTATGTATTTTGAAAATAAGTTTATTGAGTAACGAGATTCATCACAGCCCCGTAGGACCACTAAGTATACGTATTGGATTTTCTACCCATAATTTCGTTCCACCCAAGCGAATGTAATTTGTACGTTCCACTCCACGCACGAATGTAACATCTAAATTGTTACCGCGCCCAACATGACCCTCGCCTCTAGCGGAAAATCACCAGATCTTCCCTATTATTCGCATCAAACAATTGCTATACACATGTCTTCTATTTTGGGTAATTATACTCAATATCACATTGCGAAACGTGATTAGTTGTAAATATACTACACAGGTTAATGAGGGAATTTTCTAAGTAATCGAACATTCGACAACGCAGTAATTTTTTTTAAATTTTCAATGCCTGAAGTTTTTAAGAACTATCTTCTGTAACTTTTTACTTCTTCAATAAGCTTTTTACATATTAGAGAAATAAATTGGTCCAAAATTCATTACGTTGTGGTTTTAGGAATAGTTCAGAATCTTTTTGACTTTCAAACGTCTATCTTATGCTAAAAATGATTTAAAATCAATGAAGTACTGACGAGCTACTTAAAATATTGTGTCTCAAACCAAAACACCTGCGAATGAGAATGGGTAATGTTCCAAAGAGCCGGTATGACTATTTTGACATTAATTTTATATTTTATTTTGACTTTCTGAATTTCTCTGTTGAGGCAAGTTAGAATACGTTCTCTGGGAAGTGGATGCGCAACTAATATTTCTAAAGAAATATTTTTCCAGGAGTGCTATTCACAGAGGTTCATGGACCATTTTGTGTTGCAAGCACATGTGTGGTTGCCGCGCAGACTTTATTATTTTCCCCGCCTGAGCTTGGCGGCCGCTCTTATGTTGAAGCTAAATGCCCGCCAAGTTTTGTTCCGCTCCCGGAGTTTGCAAGTGCTATGTTGGGTCCTGAATATAAAAATGTCGCGTGCGTCCCACACTAAAATAAATTGATTTTCTGCCTGTTTCCTCTAGCAAAGTTCAGTCCTTTCTCCACCGCCAGATAAGAAGAAGATACCGTCGCCGTCGCTGGACGGAACCCGTCTCCGAATACCAAGCAAAGCTCTGTCGTGCGCCTCCCCTCCTCCCCCCTGAGAAACCCCTCACCTCTGCCTGACCGCCAACTACCATCCCCTACCAGGGTATTGCCCGTCGTGCGGAATGAGAGGGCATTCTGCAAGGGCTGAAGAGACGGACGCGCCATCCGTGAGTTGCGGTGTGGTGTTGTGAGGTGAGTGTGTAATCGTCATGCGGGTTGTCGATGGCCGTGGCCTCTCGTGGGGGGCGTGGGGCGTGCGTGCGTGGCTGTGCGTGGGCGTGGCCGTCGGGCGGCGTGGCGTGCGTGGGCGTGCTGGCGTGGCGTGGGCGGGCGTGGCCGTGCGTCTTGGCGTGCTGGCCAGGCGTACGCGGGTCTAATCAATGATGAAAAATCTCCACCTATCGACGCCCGCACCTGAAAGTGGACTATCATAAACGCCGAGGGCGAAGGAAGCTCCAAAATACTAATCATTGCACTACATGTTTTGTAAATGATTCTACCCGTATGCCGATGGTGTACGGTTAAGAGTTAGCTACGACTTTTGTAGTGCCAATAAGCAGAGAGTTTAAATTTATTTGCCGTGTGTCACCTAACCCAGCAGATTGTTTTATTATTTTTTTGCAAATATCTGAGAAATACAATAGCATGTCTTTTTCGTCTTGTGACTCAGCCAATGAAATGGTGCTTCTGAAAATAAATGTGCTCTTTGTTCTCGTTTAAAATAATATTCATATTCTATTGTGTTTCCCTTTCTCGTCAAATGTTTTGAAAATTGTTGGACTTCCACCCTTTTATTCACAATATGGCCACAAATATAATACGCCAAATATAGACAAGACTGTTTAAAATGTTGAGTCTGTTCCGTGTAGAAATATTTTGTTGAATAAGTCTTCAGTATTATTGGAAATTCGTCTATGGATGTCGTTAATAGACACAGAAAGGCAGCATAAATAGAAATAGTCCTTTCAACCGAGTCAAATAAGAAAAATGGGTGAAAATAAATATAAATTAGAAGTACTTTAAAATCTATTATATTATTGGAATTATAAATGAAAATGCCTAGTAATTCGTAGTAATACTTTAATCTTGTATAACCGTTTTTCACATATCAGTCATCATTTAGCGCAACTATAAAATAAGAAATTTCTTAATAAAAATGTACAAAGGAAAACAAATATAAGTGAAATATCTTGATTACTGGAGATTATAAATTGAACAAAAAGAACAAATTATGAAAAGAAACCACAACATTACAAAAGGGAATATTACTTGAAAATTCAAATTTTACAAAAGCGAAATATCAATGAAGTTAATTCACTTATGCCAAAAAATAATTAAAACAGCGGGGATAGATTAACGTCAGCTTCCAAAAGACACCTTTTTCTTATTAAACCACTGAGTGGTTATCCAGTGGCGATCGCAGTTCAGCATTCGGTCGCAATTGAAGTAATATAAGATTTTTTCATATCTGATCTTGTCAGTCACGAGGCTTAAGAACCTGAAACTAAAACAAGGCAGCCCTAGACCCACGCTAGGAGATGCTCTAGTCGTATTATACAACGCCCACACGAACCGCAGCAGTCCATTTCCATAGCGGAGTCTGAGGGGATTTGTAATCTGCCTGGTCGCTCTCGCGCTCCGCGAGGCAACGAGAAAAAGCGGCCAGTCGTGCTCGGAGTGCCATGTTAATGGAGCGCATATTTCAACCCACACGACGCGAAGTTGCCTGCCGTATGCATATTCCGTCCGCGCGTCCCTTTCCTCGTTGCCTAGTGTCGTTTATAGCGTTGTTCTACGTTGTTTTAGTGCTACTCTTTACATCAATTGATTGATAAATCACGCTAGCTATTTGATTGTCTCGAAATTGGAAAATGTATTTTTAAGCTGATACGATCTTTGAAGGAAATGTAGGTCGATACCATATAATGAATGATACAGAAGTTCACAACAGGAGAAAAATCTAGAAAGAGGAGATTGTTTTTGAACGTACATGCTACTTTTCATATTCTACAGAAATTGTATATCAATTGCGAATACTAGAAAACACAGATCTGATTCAATTCAACTCTAGTAAATAATTTACGATTTTTAAAGTGGCTACGCTAGATCAATGACTGGTTAAACTTAGTTAAACTTACACTACGTCGCGTGATACTTTAAAGAAATTATTTTGCGCATGGACCGGTATTAATCATCTCACTTTGCATTTTACAACTGAGTCAATTGTTAAAAAAACTACCATCACGCAACGCACTCAGTTTGGAATTAAAAAGAAATTTATATTTTGTTTCATATATATTGTATATTTGTAAATATTGTAAATATATATTGTATATTTCGTATATATATTGTTGATTTCACAGGAAACCAACACGAAAAACCAAAGGTAACAAAACTATTTCATTTACATAACTTAACATTAAATTTCTCATTCCCCTGACTGTTTTGATATATTATAGTTCAGAGTATTTTTAGTAATATTGACATATAACTGGTTAGTAAAAAAAAAGTTAGAGCCTTTTCATGCCCACTATATATTTGTCAACCTTATCGGTATAGGAACACACTAACGTTGGCGCAGAAATTTTAATGTCTATGTTTAAACAGGTTTACCAAATTTCGTTTCCAGTTTTCGGAATAGCCCGCCATTTTCGTATATTTTCTATCCTACTAACAAGAATATTTTGTTTATCAAACAGAGTGACTCTTCCAGAATATAGCATTTATTTGTTTGTGATACTCCATATTTTAACTTGACCACCATGACTTGACAATCAAAGGTAAGTACGTTTTTAATGAACATATTTGTACATTTTAAAGTATGTCAGAACTGACGCGAAAGCGTATACTATCAAAACAACAGCAATAGGAGAGAATAAACGCACTAGTGAAGTAATTGTTTTATTTAGGGATATAAAATAAAATGAGATATTTTTTTTAAACTGCAAGAGGGTACAACCCGGCGACAGTTAATTACATAAATAAGTTCGTATAACTAACAAAAAGTATAAAATAAGAATGGTACACTAAAAAAATAGTGGTAAAACAGCAATAATAATAGTATAATAAAACATTAAGTTACATCAAGAAAAATAAACTTCTGTATTCTAACTCCGCTCTGAATATTTGTACATCTAAGACCGCACTGCACTGAACTACACTTCACTATGCCTCTTGAATCACTTCCTTCAATATTTCCCTGCTTTGCACTCCACGACACCATACGTCACAATACAACACTTATGCATCACTATAATACCTACAATACTTAGTTAAGTCTCAGTATGGAGAAAAAAATGGATGGGAATGAGAAAATTACTAGCTTCCTAAACAGGAACTAACGCTCGCCCAAAACTTTTGGTGACAAAAATCTAATTTATGAAAGATTAGCAACATTTAGGATAAGGCCGGACCATTTAGGGAAACTGAAATTAGGGAGGGGAAAACCAGCACTAGTAGCTGCGAGCAGACCTAGACTGGAGAGCAAAAAATAAATCAATAAGCTACAATAGATACGATTTTATGTTAGTTAGAAACAGTCAGGAAACAAAATAAGTCATAGGTCTGAGTCAATGGTAAAAAACTGAGTCAATACAATAAATAAAATAAAAACGCATAGTAATAAGACACTATTAGGGGTGAAGGAAGGGGGATCCGAAAATGTAAGGGCAAGCGTTAGGGCGGACATCTTCTGTGGCCCGTTTGATTTCAGTGCTGAGGGATGCAGCAGGAAGGAGACGGCGGGACGCCCGACCAGAAATAAAATAGTAATATAACGCGTGTAGATTAGAATGTAATCGGCTCTGACCGAGCAGTTTTTCCCTCTCAAGGCGGTTTTATTCCTGAACCGTACTTTGTATGTCTCTTTTCCGCGGCTTTGATCATGGAGAGCCATTTGGGGTGAATACCAGAATTCGAAAGATTAGGAACCGCGAAAGGATGTAGGTATTGTAATGGCTTAAAGGCCTTCGGCCTAGCCACATAGGATCAAGTAATTTAATTCGTTTGTAATAATTACCTATTAAATAAAATAATAACTTAGTTAAGTCCCTCAATTATTTAATAAAACCCTAAATTAATTTTTCAAAGTGCTGAACACTTCGAGAAAATGGTTCAAAGGCATTATATTCCATTTCGTTTTAGTTCGAATTGTGAAAGGAAATTTTGAGACACCACTTCGCTGCGGTCATAAATTTATTTTGTGCCTTTTATCATCTCTACTGATGTATGTATGAAAACTCAGCCGCCGATTAATTGCTTTCCAAGCTTCATTACCGCTATAAGATTAACAAAAAGCGCAGATTCTTGCTACCTATCGCCTGTTTTCGAGTGAATGCCATCCTGCCATTTTCTCGTCCCTGAAAGTAAATTTAGCTGCACTACTCTGAATCCTTTCCAACTTTTTACACTGCATAATTTTGTGTGGATCCATGGATGGCAGTCAGCAAATAAAGAGGGACAATTAGCTCTGATCTAGATATTTAATTAAATATAACCGTAAAGATTACAAGAGAATTCGAAACGAAAGAATCTGATTCACAAAAACCAAGAGCTTTGTTGAAGTTTTCAGCGACAAAAAGAGAAACGAAACCTTTTCTTTCCACTGCAGCTAACGGTAATCATTGAATTTCGAAAATATGACTGATGACACATAAAACACATTTCAGATGTCGGTTCCACAATCGTTGCCCTATTCATACTGAGTCATCTGTGGGAATATGGTTACGTCGTGAAGGAGCAATTACGTTGTAAAGCAGAAATTACGCACATCCATTCCTCTCTTCCAAGCAATGATTCGACTTGTATTATGCTATGCATCGCCAGTCTGGGCCGCAGCATCCAAAACCAAAAACCAATATTCACAAAATCCAAACGTTCCAAATATATTCCTAAGAATAATCACAAAAGCACCCTGGTTTATTCCTAACTCTCAACTCCATCAAGAACTCAGTATCACCCCATCACTGTACATTTCTCCCATTTATCCGCAAATTTCTTTAACAAGATTTCTCAAATACCTTCAGCCACCCATTTCAAACTAAGTAAACAGAACTCGTATCGGAAACGTTTGTAAAGGAAATTCCCGAGAGAATTTGTTGACCCTCCTTAAGCCGACTGGAAACAATTAACCTCTCCGCATAATATAAAGTGCTTCTAAAATGAAATATCCACGATTAAAAAAATATATCTTTTAAACTTGCTGTATAAAAAAAATAATTACTGTATCAGTCGTTCACGGCTGCTGAGAGCCACAGACCAAGCAAGAATAAATTAAATTAAAAAAAGAAATTAAAAGTATTATTGTACCGGTAGATAAAGAACAATAACAATAACAATAACAACATTGTGTGGGTACTACGAACACATCCTACTTCCTTACATTTTCTCGTAAAGAAATTCCACTCATTCTCGCAAACATCTATTTGCCCGGGCATAATATTTTCAGAGCACAATCAACAGAGACGGCTTCGAAATGACGCTAGCTTTTCTGCGTGGGGTTGTCTCGCTTTGCCGTCGACACAGCACCGCATCGCCCCCCCTCCCCCCACCAAAGCCTTCGGTTACTTCCGGCGCTCCATTCGCGCACTTCCGCTGCGCCGTGCAGCGCGACTCCCCGCTTCCTCAGTCAAAGCCCAGAGGGCGCAGCCCAACTACAAACAAATGCGCAGACGGGCTTGCTATGATACGAAGGCAGAGATACGTATTAAATCCACCTGTTTAAAGCAAATTCGTAAGGAGAACCACCATTTTGTTTCGAAAATTCTTTGTCTCAGTCAAGTGTGTGTCAGTTTTTTTTTATTCCTTACAAACAGGGGTACTTTATAGTTGTAAAATCAAAAATACATTTTTGTTTTAATTTCTCGTGTCTAAAAAGAAACAAGAGAGTATTGTAATGTATAATGTTACAGAATTCGGTACCAATATTTTAATCAAACAAACGCTTTGGGGGTACATATTGCAGAAAAAAATTGCTATTTGATGCTTCTATTGAGAAATATTACAGTCCCTTTTTACTGTGTACGGTCAACATACACTTTTGAGGACTCTTGATGCGAAAAGTGTATTATTTTTCTCAAAACGTGTGTATCCATGTCTCTCAGTGATTCAGCGACCGTGTTATTTCGTCTGACTCAGTCTGTTTCCGCCCATGTCCATCTGTTTCTGTCCGTTTGTCCGACCGGTTAGCTACACGCTGTGGACTACACTAGCATCTGAACCGTGTATACGTATTCTATGAAAATGAATATTCACCAAACGAAGTTTCTGATGACGGCAGTTCCTTGAATTTCAAATTGAACTTCAAATTTTCAAAATTTTATTTAAAAAGAAATCATATTTCGTAAATGTTTTGCTCGAATATATCAAAATTGTGTTAAAGTGAGTTTCATTAAAATCTCTAAAATTTCGAAAATTGCAAAAATTCAAAATTTCAAATATAAGTGTACTATATTTTTACAGATGGAGTTATCCTTTATAAAGCTCTACATTTATTATTAGTACATATTAAATTCATTTCATGTAGACTACATTTTTATAATATCAATGGTTTTGCGTAATTTGAAAAATATAGTGAGTTTGAATTCCTGCTCACTTACGTTAATATTATAAATGGAAAGGCTGTGAATCTCTGTTAAATAACGTCGAGAATGCTTCTTGCGAGCTGTCATGCGCGGATTCGTATCGCATCGAATAGAGTCTAAGTATTCCGTTCTGGAAAACGGTTATTCACAATATAACAAATAAAATGTAGGATAGTTTCCCTTTCTGAATCTGTGTGAATATTTTAAATGTAATTGAAATAACAATTGGATACTAACTGACGCTTATCTCGTACAAGTTTATTCTGATTATCATAATGTAATCTCTTTCAAACGTATCATCAGATATTACGGCTCAATTAACTGGCAAATCAGGAACATACACTATCTTGAACGGATATCTGATTACATTGTGTTCACTCACAAATACACCCCCACTCACACCCCGATACCTTAATGTACGTAAACGATTGGCGATTGATTCAACTCCGAAAATGTTATATTCTGCAGTTCTCAACTGAGCACGGCGCCATTTCGTGTGAATAGTATATCCTGCAATTCTAAGTTGTTTACGACAACGTTGTATACCGAACCGTGGAGGAGTATTGAATAACAGCGAGGAGACAAGATTCAATATAAGGACTCGCTGACAGGAGTATTACGTCATAAAATAAACCAGAGTGGGTGGCATACGAGCATTGTGTGCAAAGTAAAGAACAGCGAACCTCATACTCGATCTTTTTACTCTTAGCAACATTGATGGCTTATTCTTCACGCTGTATTTTGCTTAGCTCCGCTCGCAATCGCACTATCAGTCTAATATTTACCATCACTTTCACACCTCACTTTAATCCTTATCATTGACTCATCATCGCAGAAATTTTCCTGCAGTTCCTACCACTGTAACTCGAACCACAATAACTCAAAATTTTTGATAATTCCATTATTCTTTGCAAAAATTGTTCGATAACCGCCATAAGTCGAAATAATTGAGAATTTGATTTTTTTTTATTTTCAAGATTATTGTCATAAGATTCGAAATCTTGAATTCGAGCTGAAAAGTATGAAACAATTTCGCATATAATTTTCAGGTCAAGGCTTTAATTTTTCATCAATGTGTCATTAATTAACTAATTTCAAAAACATGAAATAAATATTTGTTTTAAATAGTGGTTTGTATAAATAATTACTTATAAATAATTAATTAAATAAAAATACAATGTCAACCTTCAATTAATACTTCTTTACAAACTAAAGTTCAGTGTAATAAAATTACACCACTTTCTCATGTTGACCCAAACACTGCGACAAAGAACGGTCTTATTGACTTTCTGAACACGTAGACGCATCAGTTGTTCGATTACTCGTTGCTAACGTTAGAAGGGAAAAAAAATATGCATGAAAATACTAAAAGGTTCCATGTTATCCGTCTTTTACTTGATAAATGGACAGAAAACGAACTTTTGCGTGGCAGACGAGCCTTCATTTTATAAAGCGTCGTAAATGTTCTTTTTATTCATGAACGACACGTGTTTAGTAATAAAAGCCAAAAAAGGATCATAAAATGTCACGTAACAAGTTGGTTTAACCTGCTTTAATACGAGAAGTTGCTGTTGTTTGTTTTCCGTCGTCACTGAGGTGATTCTCATGGGATAAAATATTACACTTCTGTTGGCTATTTTTCTCATCTTGATGAAAAGCTGCAGTTTTTGTGCTGAAAGGCGATGATAGCGCTAAGCATACTACAGCTAATCGTAATGTTACTGAGTAAACTTCAAAGAAATATATCAATCTTTTCTAGGTTATATACTAAAGTCAGAGATGTATATTAATGGACGTGAAATGGAAGTATATTAATTAATTTTTTATGCTTTTAGAGACATCTCTAGGTTTGCTGTATATCTTACATTCACTCCAAATGAAATAAAATCATTTTCACTCGGTGTAACTAATTCCGTGACGTAACAAAAATTCAACTAAATTAGAAAAATTCACTTAAGAACGAATTACGTTAGAGAATAACTTACAGAAGTTTTGTTCTGAGAATTCTAGATCAGATATTTGATTGTAAGTTTTAACATTATTTACAAAGTTTCTTCCTTATAATTTTTTCAAGTCAAGAGGTTTCCTAGTTTTTCAATATATTTTTTTCAGAGCAAGAGGTTTCCTAGTTTTACAATAGAGCTCTACAGAATACTGAATCATTGAAGATGGAATTATTTATGATAAATGAATAAAACGCGTATCTCCAAGAAAATATTTATTAAAATAAACATTTTTTCAATGGTAATGGTATTTATTTAAATAAACGCTAGTGACACAAATCTAATTTGTTTTATAATTATACAGTCGCACTAGGAAATTGAGTAATTGGTGACATCCAAGAGAAAAACCTTACGCTAAGCAGTGGTGGCTCGCGACATTTTTCCTGAGCGGTCCATCTAAAATGTGCTGGAATGTTCGTTTCCTCTTACAGCCAACTTGTGTAAATGTGATATCACTCGATTAAACTTCACTTATTAATTTTTGCATGTTTCCGTTTCCATAAGTAAACATAATGCAGCGAAAGGAATCTTAGATTATATCTGAGGTGGATTCAGAAAATATTCTTAGGGGAGGAGACTATTGCAGTTTGATATTTTACGAGTCCAACATTAGTTCAGCCTCCCCATAAATATGTTTGTAATAATGTTTCATTGTTTACACAAAATTTAAAATATGAAATTTCATTATGGCAATTTTATTCTGAAAGTGGTACCATCAATGTGGAAATTGATGTGTAGAAATTGAGTAAAATTGGAAAAAAAAGTATATGGTGGGGAGCATGTCCTCCATGAGTAAGTTTTGCAGATAAGTTCCGATTTTATGACGGAAGTTGAACAAGACTGGACAAGACGGAAGTTGAACAAGACAAATCAACATGAGATAAGTGGATCCTCAGTTATAGGGGTCCAAATGGTCTGATATCTTCCTGAAGTTGATCGAATGAAACCACAACCACAACCTCTGAGAGCGGTCAACTTCTAAAATACTCATTCAGACGGCAATGGCATTGTTTTCATCGCGCACTCCGGAGGGTTGGTGGTTAGTTCGCTGGTTTCTTAACTCCCAGAGTGCGGGTTCAATTCCGATTGATGGACAAGGATTGTGGATGGGACAAAAATCCACAACGGTCATGTAACTGAGGCATGTAAAGAACATTGAGTAAATTCCCTGGAAAATGAAATCCTTCGATAATTTATTTCTAATCAGATCCCACTTCTGAGACTGTTACTGCATAGTCTATGTGCTAAGTACCAGTTGCATAACTAAGATAGTCAAAATATTCTGGTAGTGTTGTAGGATGCCAAATAAAAAAAAGTTATTTCAAGCGCAGTCGGGGTGGAACACTAGATAAATCTTGGAGTGACTGGCCATTACAAACAAACAATAAATATTTTAATTTCCAGCTACTTGGACGGCTTTGAAAATTCACCATCCATTGGAATCGAAATTAATGGATATCAATCTACAAAGCTTCAGTTGCAGACTAGCAAGTGTCAATTGATAATTCGTGTTTCCAGACACACAAACTACTAAACTCATTAGTCCCTTAAGTGTAGTGTATGCTTTTTTCCACAGGACACAGTTATCTTATCGTCGACCACCATTTTTAGTCTTATTTAACTATGCTCTATCGTCAGAGCACTAGAAAAAAACACGGTTATTATGTCTTGTCTCAAACATTGTTATTTTGTAGAGAATCCCTCTGTTCTGAGCAGACGTATTTACTTCGTAGTAAAAGGTATAATGATATTTCTGGAAATGAACATTTTTGTTAAATTTTTATTAGAATAACTACACTATTTCCGAAACAAATTTCTTCATATTACATACATTTGACAGTTTTGTTTATGTTACTTGCCTTGTCAAAAGGCGGGTTTCGAATAGGTTAATTTGAATAGGTTTATCGATTAGGTTTATCATCGTTTAATTGTAATAATAGTAATTCTACGACCACAGGGACCAGTCAAGGGAATACCGAAGTTCGCATACCCGGCGTAGCCAAGGACAGTAACTCGGCCACTCGGCGCACGCGCTGCGCGTCGCGTCGCGTCGCGTTGCGTCGCGTTGCGTCGCACGGCGTCGCGCGGCGACGCCTCTTCCGGAAACGCGGCGCCGACGTCTCCGGTTCCGGCAGCTCGCGTCGGCCCCGCGTGCCGTCGCCTTCGCCGGCGCTCACCTCCCCTGCCGCCCCCGCCCGCGCCTTGGCCCCTGTCTCCACCGCCTCCGCCACCGTGACGATGGTGGCAGCGAAGGCAGCGGTCGATGGCGCCTCGTGACGTCACATACAACCCCCCTCTCCCTCTCCCTCTCTCTCTCTCCCTCTCTCTCTCTCTCTCTCTCTCTCTCTCTTTTTCTTCCCCTTGCAACCCCCTGCTCGCGGCCAGTAGCCGTCGCCCCCCGTGTAAAAGCGCCGCCCGCTGCGTCGGTCGGGGGCGCGTCGGAGTGTTTGTAGTATATTCCCAGTTTTACGGCGATGTTTTCGTTGGTTTGTGTTTCTCAAGGCTCTCTCGGGAATTTTTGTGGGTCATCTGGGGATTATAGTATTTTGGAGATTGATATTTGTTTGTGTGGTTTTGGTGCGCTCGTAAGTTTAACCTTTTTATTTGATGTTGTGGAAGGGACTAATCGGCTACCCTAGTGAACTTTAATGTTCTTAAAAAATTGACAAGTTGAAAATTAGATTTATTTACGGTTATATAATTATATCTTAATGTAATCGAGAGAGATGGCTTAGGGCATCAACTGATGTCACTGCAAACCTAGACTCTGACCGGAAGGTCCTAGGTTCGGTTCCGGGTGGCAGGAGTTTCTACACTAGCTTGTCATCTAGGTCGAATTCAGTCTGTCTGGAGGAAAATTCTAGCGGCCCGCTGCTCGGATCGGTAGTTTTCCGTGATTTCTCCGATTAACACTAGGCGAATGCCGGAGCAGTACCCTCATAAACGGACCACGGATCGCGCGAAATCTTTTCTACCTCATCCTTTTCCTATACTCCCCCTTTTCTCTCTCTCTCTCTCTCTCTCTCTCTCTCTCTCTCTCTCTCTCTCTCTCACACACACACACACACACACACACACACACACACACACACACACTCTAATATGCATTACACTACCACACAAGCCGCGAGACCTGTAGGAAGCTTATAGATTCTCCCAGCTGGGGCGATGTCCTGCTTGAAAGAGATACCTGCTTGGGAAAAACACCGTTAGCCGACGGTAAGTCGGCGCCGAATCTCGCCATTCAGTGGGGAAAGATCACCGCCACAGAAGAAAAAGTAATTCACGACACTTACGGGAATAATTATTGTAGTAGTTGACGCGTGCTGAATCACTATCAACCATAACTGAATGTATTTCTCAATATTTATACCTCATAAAGAGAATTTATCTACGAGTTGTTCAGTATACAGGAGTGTCTATTTAAATGTTAATTATTACGAACACGAACCATGACATCAAAATATAAATGTGGAGAAAAAGAGTACTTTTGCTGGTGAGTATATTTTTTGATTCTGTTGTGATTAGTTACATTCGAAAGATCAATACACATTGCTTGCAAAAGTATGTGAACATACCCCATTTTCTGTCAAACAATAGAAAGTTTAATGTGGTTTCCCCACAAACCAAATACCAGAAAAAACACACTACTATTAATGAGTATCTCCACAGAAAGGCTCTAATAATTCTATGAATTAGACCTCTCTTCAGATTTTTTTAAGTTATCTTATGAGAATTCCCAACAATGGAATTCTAGAGGCTGTTTCGCAAAGCTACAATACCTCTCAAAATTCCAAAGAATGAGTATGCTACTAAATGTCACAATACTTAATTAATATTTCTCTTTTTTACTTTTAAAGCTCATTTTATTTGTGATTGCGTAAAAAGACATAGTACATTTAATTTTTAAAGTAAAATTATATTTTGTTTTACGAATGTTAAGAATTTGCTTATCGTGACATGTTCTTTAACAAGAGGGCAGATCAGTCTTAAGTAATGACTATAAATGACATGATAGGTGGCTGAAAACAGACTGTATCGAATGTATCAAAACTTCAAAATAAATACTAAATACTTTACTGGATTTGAGAACGCTGGTGGTTTAGATTAAATTTCGACAGTGCGCGAAACGCTGAAGAAATACTCGTTTGGAAAATTTAATATTTTCACCCAGCGTCTTCTCACTAAAATTTGGAGTTAATAATACAGTTAAAACGATTATTTTTCTGCTGATTTTTAAGTGTTAAGATAAATGGACTGCCAAAGAGATAATAAAACCTATAATTGGAAATTTCTGTATACTGAATCTTCGTTCACGTTCTGGGTGTTCACTGAAGAAGAAATTATTCTTATTAATACCTTCGTAATTAACGTACGCTTCATGCTTATCACAATTATTTTTTAATAACCGAAAATATGCTTTTGTTACAAAAAACATCATTGTTCTTGTTGTGAATTTATTTTGTAACTCACTCATGGGTTTGCGAAATGGTATCCATTTGGACAAAAGATTTGACAAAATTGAATTCCCCTCCCTTATGGGATATTTCATTCAACATATTTCATTCAGAAAAAACGTGTCAAAGAACGTTGAAATATAACTTTAAAAAGGATAATGAACTTTATGAATTAACTTTTTTTTTATTCTCCGAACGAAAAGTGGGACACGCCGTATTTCCAGTGAATGCCTCAATTAATAGCCCCCTCTCGTAATGCAATCTGCACTTCACTCTTTCATTTTATGCATTTTGCGGTAATATATTTAATCATTAACTACAGTGGGAAACAAATATCAATTGATACACACCCCAACATTTAATTGTCTTTTCAATCCATGATATATTTACTTTGGTAATTAAATACTGCTATTTATGACTGCACATGTCAATTAGATGCACCTTTCGAGAATGCATTACATTGCAGAAAATTAGAGACACGGGGATTCAGCGATGTGTTTCGTAGAAAAAGCCATAATTGTGTGTTTATATCTTTTCTGCACTTTACGGAGTGCGGAAGGATGGAAGAAAGACAAATAATAATAGATAAGAGATGGATAAATCTTTTGAGAAATAATGTGCCTATAGGTATTTTGATGTTTCTTGATGCTCCCATTTCATCGTCTATTCTTTTTTTATACATTTTAAGTCATATTGCAGAGTTAATGGGTACAAACATTATAATTTTTAAATTACACTAAATCAACATATTCAATCTGTCAATCCCAGAACACTGCCAATATCACTATCAGCAAAGGCATCCGCAGCAGCAACCGTTCTTGTGAATTCCATTCACGTACTACGGAATGGAATGGAATCCTACAAAAAATAAATATCAGAGAAGTTGCAAAATTTTCGAAGCGGCGTTGCCGCAAACCACGGGAAAGAGGTCTTAAGAGTTTAACAAGTATTTTGTGGTTCTGATACCTAGGACCAGTATAAATGGGTCTTCCAATGGGTCAAACCCACTTGTATTCATACAGGTACCCGTTTCAATATGGGTGGCTTAGACTCGCACTTCTCTGATACGGGCGGGCGGGTGGACGGATGGGCGGGCGGGTGGTGGACGGACGGACGGGGCGGCGGCGGGCGGTGGGGTGGACGGAGGACGGGCGGGCAGGCGGAAGACGGGCGGCGGGGCGGTGACGAGACGGGGCGGGCGGGCGGTGGACGGACGGACGGGCGGGTGGACGGACGGACGGACGGCGAGGGTGGACGAACGACGGCGGCTGTGAAACGGACGGACGGACGACGGACGGGGGTGGACGGACGGGCGGGCGGTGAGGACGGACGGCGGGCGGTGTGGGTGTTCAGGCTTCTAACGGGTGGGCGGCCGCCGGGGCGTGCCGGGGCGACTATTTGATGTGGGAGTCGCGCCAGCTTGATCACGCAGGCCGAGGATCGATTGGGATTCCAATAGTCGGCCGTCGGCTGACCGCGGTCAGAAAATGAAAAGGACGGGCGAAGAGGGACGGCGTCCAAGAGCGCGACCTACTTCGCAGTCGACGACGAGCTCCCCTCCCCTTCCACCCCCACCCCACCTTCCTCCACCACTCGCAGCGAGCTGCACAATCGACGAGGGGGGGGGGGCGGTTCTGGCGATCGTCATGAGGAATCTTCGGCTGGCTTTCTGCAATCATCCACTCGCAGGCGAGCACGCAACCGGCTGACCTCCGCCCCGACGAGAGTGATTTTGTTCAGGGCGAATGGCGAGGTTCAATATCATTTCTCAATGTAGACGAAGAAGATGTGTTAGGCGTTTTCTGTTCTTCCCTTTACCATAAAATTGACCACAGTGTTTGTTGTCATTTGCCTTAACTGTATAAATGAGGACGTAGTAACTGTTGGGGGTGGATGTAAATAAATGACGATATAATTAATGGATGGGATGGTGGTCAGATGGTATTTGGAGAAGTATTTTAAGCCAACTACGCCACAGCCACGTTCTGAAGTCCGAGGCTCCGAGTCTTTGGATTCTGCTACAAATCTTTCCGCTTTGCGAAGTCTGTTAAGAGTAGTTCTTGTTAGAAATATTTTTGATTTCTACGATTACTATAGTGCTACTACGTATTATTATAGATTTAAATGCTGACGTAAATTTACATCGAAACTTCATTTTTCTGGGTACTGTATTTGGAACATCAATTATTGATTTGATCTTACTGTGTTAATGATATTTAATAAAAAATAGCATTATATCACAATTATGAATTTTTTCAGAAATGTTTGTACTAAATATTATCAATAGCCTATATTTAATTTTTTTAAGAAACTAATATTTCTTCAAATTCCTTGAAATTAGTTATTAAACAAGTTTGAAATCGAATTCTTAGTGCTGTAAAAAATAAGAAGTTGTTATTGGAACATTAGAAATATAAAATAGAAGTAAAATTTTACTTTATTTTAGTTAGTGAAAACCAAATTTTATTCGGTACTAAAATAAATTATGTTATATAATATTCTGTGATGACCATCTCACACAAGAATAAAATTATGAATGTAAATTGCCTACAAATATATCTGTAACTCCTTAGACAATAGAACGAATCTCAATATCATTAGAACAGTACGAAAAGACCTTATTGTTGTAGTTTGTACGAAGTTTTACGTCAAAAAACATTAAAAACGCATTTTTGGCCTGAAAATTCATCAAATAACTAGTTCCAGAATTACATAACTTTCTCTTTACTAACATACTGTGCGAGAAACTAAAAATGATTTCATATCTCGGAAACAGAGTACCATAATTTCATTACGTTGAACTCCACTCCACTAATTACTAATTGCGTTTTGAAAACCACGTATCAATATCTTGAATTGTTTAGAAAATATTGAAGGTCTCTTTATGTGGGACGCCCGGAGCGTCCCAGCTAGAAAGTTATGAATAAATGTAACATTTGGGATTTACAAACCGCTTTTTTTCTTGTGGGCGGCATTGTCGATTGCAGTTTAGAGGTCTCAACGAGCAGCGCCACGTCAGTTCACGGCGTTCCTCTATCCACGAATTTCCAAAATCCTACTATGACGACAGATTTCAAAACTGTTAATTTAATATTAATTAATCATCGTACTCAGCCATATGTATTGTTGCTGAATGTATCTTCTCAGGAATAGGCAATTGGTGTAATAATATAGTTTACCTATTTAAAGAAAACGAAGTTCGTTCAATATTTTTGTAATACATAATACTGCCAAAAACTGTCAACTACACTCAACGAAATCCTATATCATTTATCGTTTGGTGAAAATGTATTGAACGGTTTAGCATGTATTCTTAGTGCTCACTTTAGCTGGAGTACCCATCAGGGGGCATCAAACGAAAAAGAAGGCGACAAAAACCTTAACGTAAAACAATAATTGTATGTATTTGTTGCGTATGGGATCTTTGCACAGTGCACATCTTCGGCTGCCACGCCATCCTAATGGAGACACGAGCCGTTGAGATCACGATGCGTCAGCCGAGCACCAGCCTCGCGTGAACCGCCTTTGTCGCTCTCTAACCCTTGGCCAGCTCTCGCGAGGCGCCGCGTGAGACAAGGCAGAGGCCGTGTTGATCGAATTACGTCGCTTTGCGGCTGCCCGTAATGAAATGGCGACCAACCGACGACGCCGCTCTGACCCCGCTCGCCATAGCGCGCCGCGCCGCTCGAGTTACGGTTCGCGGCGTTGCACGACAGCTATGCCACTCGCAACCCCGCGCTTAACGCCTTACGCTCTAATGACGCTTCGGGAAAGATGGGGAGCTTTGGCTTTCTGGATCCCTACGGTAGGTGAATATTCTACCAAATAAAATATAAATATGAAAGATTCGTGACATTTTGTTTACGGATCAAACTCAATATATTGAAATTAACTTTGAATTATAATCTTGTATATTTAAAGAATGACAGAAGTGTCTTGAGCAACATTATTATTTAAGTCAAGAGCAGCGCTCGAACCTTAGCGTCATCGTCAGTTATCTGCTTCTCGAAAGCCAGATTTTTTAAAAAAATTGTTGGCGCGCCTTTAACTTTTTTATTTGGAAAACCCCCAACAATAAACAAACAATAATATATGGCGTTGTATAATACTATCCTCGACGTGCGATTCGGCTATTTCACGTCGGTCTTCCACGCAATCCGAGCTTAACGCCTCACGCCCTAATGACGCTTCGGACAGATGGGAAGCTTTGCTTTCTTGGATCTCTACGGAAGATAATATTCTACTAAATAAATTATAAATATGAAATATTTGTGACATGTGTTTTAGGATCAAACAATTCATTGCAATTCACTTTGATGAATGAATGAATGAATGGCTAGAATTACACTACGGTAGTGAATGAATGAAATTCCAACTAAAATATAAATATGAAATATTCGTGACATATTGTTTTGCGGATCAAACTCAACAATTTTTTTGCAATTTACTTTCAATTATTGATCTACGTAGATTTTACGTTAAAGAAATTGCAGGAGTTTTCTTGGACAACACTATTATTTGAGTCAAGAGCAATCATCATCCCCATTATTTGTTGTTTGGAAGCCAGAATTAAATAAAATGGTTGGCGCGCCTGCAATTATTTGTTTGAAAATTCCCCCACAAAAAATAACCAATAAACCAATAATGTTGTTGAATAAATACTCGTCCTATTAGTACGGTTCGTGCATTTCACGTCGCCTTGCCCTTCGCAATCTCCACTCGCTGAACTTGGGATTTGTTTTAAATCTTCACTGTTGAAAATTATCCTTTTTTATTTCTGGCTTGACCCGAAGGCCCTTAGTAAATGAACACGATACTTGAGAGTACACTAAATAATATTTACATAGTTTAGAAAACGGCTTTGACAGATGAATTTATTGAGTACATGGACACGTTAAGTAAATCAAAATAAATGTTTGAGGATTAAATATGCGAAGTCTTATCTGAGACATGATGATCAGAGAGGGTCAAAAAACTGTCTGTGTTTACTGTTGTGGTGGGGAGTTTGTTTTGAAAATACGCCTGAAGGTAGTAATGTAACATTTAAAAAATTGTAATGATACATACATTTAGTACACGGTTAACGAAATACATTTCAAAAGTAATGAATCTGTCTTGAGTTACCCAATAATTGTAATTATCTATGTTTTATTTCAAAAAGAAGGAATCTGTCTTTTGAGTTACCCAATAATTTTAATTATCTAGGTTAAGAGCCAACTGTATCCAGAGTGTCGCATTCTGGTTTCCACCAAAGCAGGGGAACCCGTCTGATATAATTTGTCGCGCTTGTTGGCGGGCGCGAGACGTCCAGACGGGCGACGTGCCGCGGGCTACAGCAAGCCGTTTTCGCCTGTCGCGACGCACAAAGCGGAATCGGGAAGCCTATTAAAGGCCGCGACCTGCTCCGCTCCGCCAGCGACTTCCTCCTTCTCCTTCCTCTTCTCTTTCTCATTCGCCCCCTGCCTCAATTCCACCTTTCCTTTCGTCGTGTGTGATTGGAGTCCGGATTTCCGACTCAAGAAATCCTTCAAGCTGCAGCGATTGTATTCAAGATTGTTTCCTATTATTTTAAAAACTCGAAAACTCCGTATGTTGTGATGGAATTTCGGCGGTGTGTATCAAATTTGTATTTTCTAGTATGGCTTTTGAATTACATAGCCTGTGATGGTTTTAGAAATCGGTGTGTAAAATTTAAAAAAAAATATTTCATTGCTTCTAATCGAGTCAATATTTTCTCACATTGTCGTTGTGTTTTTATTGCTTTTGTGATCTTGAAATTAACTTTCCTGCCTCGTCTCTCAAATTTGATCTTCCTCGAATTTTTCACTGTGCTTTTGCCGAGTCGTCGGAGACAAAGGATTTATCAATTTTGCAAAACAAAGCGTGTACTTAAAATTTATTATTAGCATTGAAAGTATGAACATGTATTTTCGTTGCAATAGAAATACGATGTTATGTATGAAGATGGAACCCCATTTTATTGCAGAATTTTAAAGGGTTTTCGATGTAGCATTTTACAATACATGGATAAAATCGCCTTAAACTTTTCGTTTTCATTTTTTTCTTTTATAACCGTAGGTACTGGAGTACATTTTTTTAGATTTTAATATTATAATTGTACAGTTAATGAATCAATGAGAAAGGATCACATGTGGTAACAATATACATATATTCAATTCTTGCCTTAAAACATTTATCATAAATGTCAAAAAATAAATTAATCACAATACAATCAACTAACCATTTCAATACTCTAACAACGTTTTTCTCTCCTTTGAATGTTAAAAATGAATTTGGTGTTTTCCAGTTATGTATTTCTTTAAGTACATACGTACTGACGTTTGATTATACATTCCAAGTTTATGCTGAGTGAATATTAACTGTAAATTAATATAATATTAATTGTTAATATAAATTAATATAATGTAAATTAATATAATAATAAAAAATTAAAATATTCAGAAAAAAATGTGGTGTCATACACATTTATCAAATACAGAAAATTACTTCAAGAAGAGACGGGACATTTTTGCTGATCCTTGCTTTCATCAGCAAAACCTCATTTCGGCGTGGGAAAATAATCAGGCGGGGCTTGGCGACCGCAGCGATTTCGCAATGCAATCCTATTTACTCCGAACAGAATTGTGTTGGACGGGAAAGCGGGAACCTCGCTCGTTTCTATGTGAGTAAATGAATGACACTACGTACAAAAATAGTAAATGCTCTGAAGGAGAAAGTTGGAAATCCTGTGCTCCACTTGAATTCGCTATGATGATCTCACACCTTTAATACAGTGTATTTCAATCGCTGATTGCTGATTCCGCTTGATCGTTTTGGAACCGAGTGTGCGTTATAGCGTGCAATGAACATTTCCCTCAAAAGTTGTAATTTAGATAACTTTTTTAATCAACAAACGACTGTATTTCATAAAATAAATATCCATATAATAATAATTTTCGTAAAAACATCGTATTATTTGCTAATGTACAAAAATAGTATTTTATCATACGTTTTGAGATTGTGCGTACACTCTTTTACTAGAAAGCATTTATTTTCATTGTAATATACCAAGTCGTGGGTCCATTTAATTAAAAATGAATTAATATTTATAGTTCGGTTATTAATAGATAATCTAAAGAGCAAAGTTATTAATCCGAGTATTTCACTTCTATCTGTCCGTGGAGTAAGTAACTAATGC
Source organism: Gryllus bimaculatus (assembly GCA_017312745.1). Lineage (NCBI taxonomy): Eukaryota > Metazoa > Arthropoda > Insecta > Orthoptera > Gryllidae > Gryllus > Gryllus bimaculatus. Next base: position 10,110,103 of record BOPP01000006.1, read on the forward strand.
CAAGCAAGAAAATATTCAAATGGAATCCCAGATGTCTATCGCCATAAAATTATCACGTTGTTTACCTATTCACTCCGCTGTAATTACTTTGTTTTCCTTTTTGTGATAAAAATAACAATTGTTTTAGGTCCATAATAGCTTCTGAGCATCAATATAATAGTATTAATAATAATAATAATAATAATAATAATAATAATAATAATAAAGATGTGTACATCTCTTTCCAACGATAATTTAAGTCCAATTACATTGTTATTTTTGAACTATTACACAGTGTATATTGTGAAACTGAAACGAAATTTTGACGTGTTAATGGATGCTCGGTCTGTTAGTCCACAACAAACAGACAAGCGTTTCGCAAAGTGGGATGATTAAGAATTTCCTAAGTACTTGCCCTGCGTGATGCGTGCGTGTTCACATCACAGCGCGGTAGTGCGACCGGTCGTTACGACCTCAGCTGGACATGCAGTAGGACATTTGTCGCGTTGGCGATGCATCTCTACGCCGTATACCTTACTCATGAACGCGGACGTCATGTTGTAACTGTCCTCTCTCCTGCAATAGGTTGAACCCCACGTTCTCGCGTTTCGTATGCCTTGTTCATTATTTCACTTTGTATTATTTCTTCACACAGCATTTCATCTCATTCGTTCTCTTTCCTTCTCTCCAGATTCCGGTACTGGGCATTTCCTCTTTTCATTGTTCTCGCTCTTTTGATCTTTCGTTCTTGTCCTCCTTGCTTCTACCCTACGCTCCTCCTTTTATAGCATAGAGCCAGATGTACATTTTCTTGCGTCGTTTTTATTCGGGTCTTTCTTGGGTCATTTTTACTCTGGTTCTATATATCATTCTATGAGTTTTGTACTTCGCATTTTTCTCTGAACGTACTCTAGTACATTCTTCTTTCTATGAATATTTCCACATTTCTGTTCTTCTATTCCTGTATGTATGGGTATTTTCTCCCTCTCCATTTCTTTTTACCTTCTTTTCTTTTTGAATGCTCTACATTTATTTGCCTCTCTCTTTGTCTCCCTGTCTATTATCTTTTCGGGGCTAAATATTTCTTCGCGTGTCTCTGTGTCTTTCTAGCGTCTTCTCTCTCTCTCTCTCTCTCTCTTCCTCCTCTCTCCCTCTCCCTCTCCCTCTCCCTCTCCTCTCCCTCTTCCCTCTCCCTTCCCTTCTCCCTCTCCCTCTCCCTCTCCCTCTCCCCTCCCTCTCCCTCTCCCTCTCCCTCTCCCTCTCCCTCTCCCTTCTCGCTCTCGCTCTCCCTCTCCTCTCTCCCTCTCCCTCTCCCTTGCTCCCTCCTTCTCCCTCTCCCTCTCCCTCTCCCTCTCCCTCTCCCTCTCCCTCTCCCCTCTCCCTCTCCCTCTCCCTCTCCCTCTCCCTCTCCCTCTCCCTCTTCCCTTCTCCCCTCTCCCTCTCCCTCTCCCTCTCCCTCTCCCTTCCCTCTCCCTCTCCCTCTCCCTTCCCTCTCCCCTTCCCTCTCTCTCTCTCTTCTCTCTCTCTCCCTCCTCCCTCTCTCTTTCTTTCACTTTCTATTCCCACCTCACTGCGATTCTTTTAGACTTGATTATTTCATTAAATTTATGCCTTTTTTAGTCTTTCTCCCTCTTTCTCTCTCTTTACTGTTGTACATACATCTGTCTGTCGCTCGCTCGCTCCCTATCACTGTCACGCTGAATCATTTATATCTGATCCTTTCTTCTTGTTCATCTCTCTCTCTCCCTCCGACTCTTCTCTCCAGCCCGGCCCCCGGCTGGCTCCGTTGCCGCGGCGCGACCGCCTCCCCTCCCCCCCCCTCTTGCGCCGTGTCGCCGGCAACTCGTTGCGCGCCTGGCCGCGCGCCGGCCCCGACCTCTGGCGGCGCAAACCGGATTACGCGCGCGCCCTCCTCGCCCTCGCCCTCGTCAGCTTTTCCGCGTCGCCGCCCCACGAACCCCGGGCTCCCTGGCGTTCTTTGCGCGGGCAGCGGGCGCGTCGGCGGACGTATCCCGATTGCATCCCGTGCTCAACTTTTTGTAAGCATTTTACCGGCCGCCACAGAAAGGCAGTCCAATTATATCCCGTGCTCAACTTTTCATATGCTTATTATCTGCCTCCCGAAAAAGGCATGGCTTGATTGCATCCCGTCTTCAACTTTTGTAAGTCTTTTAGCAGCCTTCACAGAAAGGCAGAGTCCGATTGCATCCGTGCTCAACTTTCCGTAAGATCTGCCTCCCCAAACAGGCATAGGCTGATATCATTCCGTGCTCAACTTTTCATAAGTCTTTTACCTGTATCCCAAAAAAGGCACAGACCGATTGCATCCTGTATTTGATTTTTTGTAATCTTTTTACATGCCTTCACAGAAAGACATAGACCGATTGCATCCCTTTCAGTTTTCCTCAAGAGTACATGGAAGAGCGTGCTCAGTGATTCGAAGACCATCCTCTTCACGTTCATTTTTGAAGAACATGAAACAGAAAAAGGACAAATGCTCATTTTAACGTTGTTCATTTTGTATTACTCTTACGTTATAATAGTCAGTTAAAGGAAGGAAAGAATGTAATTTTGAAATTTCAATCCTTTGCTCTCCGTGTTGTGAACAAATGAAAAGAAATTAAACCGAGCATTGCGTTATCGTCTGGTCTCCCTCAGGCAATCGTTTTCTTTTCACGTCTTATTTTTCTTACCTTCGCGTCTTGGTTATTCTCTCACTGGCATTCGTCCACCTTTGCCTCTGTCTTACCATTTTAGCATTCTTAGTCACGCAAAATAATCTTCCCGGCAACACGACAGTTAGTCCATTGACCCTTAATGGGGTAGATACAACTATCTGATATCAAAATATTCATTGTTCAAAAACCAAATTAAAATATTCTCCGTGCTTATTTTAATGTAAGTGAAAGTTTCATATCAATAAAGTCAGCTGACGTCTGGATTTGTTTCCGATTTACTAACGAAACGTTTACATTTATGTCGGTGAAATCGGAAACGTTCTCTCCGGTAATATTCCCTTTAAATCCATTCTCTCAAAACCTGCATTTAGAAGTTGGTTCCACAGGTAGATTTTGAATTAATTAATTAGACTTCTTTTTTAAGCAAATATTGAATAAGTTAATATCTACAATATGCCCGAAGTAAAATGGATTAGCTGCATTGGTTTCTTAGTTATATTCTTTTTATTATTGAAAATAATTCTCAGATTTCTCTCTCTGCTAACTTTTTCCCATTACAATTTTTATTTACTATTACATTGTCATTATGTTATACTTCCATCTGAAGCACGTTTCAACAAAAAGTATTTTTGAGTTATATTTAAATTTGTCCAAATTTTAATATTGAAAATGAAAACATTGAAATGCATAATTTCCATTTCAATAGTTATTAATACTATTTTACTAGAAGTATTAGAATTAAAAACCGACAAGAAAGATACAGAAGATTCCAAAGATATACAATTTTGTTATAAAAACCTAAGGGAATGTGGGATGAATGACCTTCTTTGAAGTAACATCAATGACATTTTCAACTTTTATAAGTTATAAATTCATCATTAACATGAACGTTGAAAAACATTAACAAATTGCTCTACGCTACAAGAGCCAAATAAAACCGACTGCATTTTCTCATATGTAAAATCTGTAACAATACCACAATCAGAATTACAATATTATTAAATGAAACCACGATGATGTTCCGTATAATAAACCACGATATAATAAAATATCCGAGAACAACGTTGGATACAGTGGCGTGAAATTTATCACTACATCGTTTAACCTCGTTTTCTGTTTGCGGTTAGTAGCATCCGGCAGTGGCCAATTGTAATCGTTATGGTTTTCATTACCGTAATCAGAAGCGCGCGCAAGGCCGAACAAACGTGTGTACACGGACATCCTTTGATGCGGAGTCTGCGAAAAGCACAACTGGGGGCGAACGAAGCGAGGCGAGACGAAACGAGGCGAAGCGATGAAGGCAAAGGAGTCGCCGCCGCGAACAGGGCGAGGCGCTCAAACAACGCTCGTTTGTTTCTCGGAAAGGAGGGGAGGGAGACTCACCGCTTTGACGCTTGGCTGCGCTGGGGTGGCCGGGGTTCAACGGAGGTGGAACGGCGTCGCGTTTGGTCAGGTGGTTAGGGGAAGGGGAGGGGGATTAAGGAGATATGGGGCGGAGAAGTGGAGGGGGCAGCTGAGTGAAGAGCTGCCAAATGAGGGTGCACTCTGGCATCTGGTCTTGTCCAGGTGGTCCGGCGAAAAGAGAGCGGAAATGAAAGACGCCGAGAGACGTGAACGTGATAATAGATAATGAGGCTAAGATGTAAGCTCATCCTAAAAATTGATACACAATGTTTTGACGCTCTTTGTACTAAAATAAGGGGGCCGTGGAATAAGAAAGCTAGAGTTCACTAGGGTAGAATTATTAGAGTTGGAAAGACACTGTGCCAAGTCTTTGGCCGAGAGTGAAGTGGAAGGAGAGCCGAAAGTGCACACGCCGAGAGAAGTGGAAGTGACAGGAAATGATGAGATCGAGGTATGAGGTCATATTAAAAAGGTGCACAATATTTAGGGACTCTGTATGGATAAAAAGAGAGCGCTTGAAGAAAGGAAGCTGGGGTTCATGAAAGTAGAGCTGTAGGAGTTGGAAAGAGGTGACGGCAGGTCTTCTCCAGGCGGTCAGATGGAAAGAGAGGAGAAAACGAAGACACGGAGAGAATAAGTGAAGCTGACAAGAGGTGACGAGGCTGTGAAGTGGGGTCAATCCGGAAAACGGTGCGCAATCGTAGTGCACGAGGATGAGGGGTTAAAACAGGGTGCAATGGGCGTCATAAGGGCGGGGCGGTGATTGGTTAGAAAATTCAAGAGGAAGACGAAAGGCTAGAGGCTAAGAGGTGGATTAAGAGAAAGTTCAGAGAATTCGTGAGACTACGGGGTAGGAGCGAAGTTCTGAAGTTCAAGATACACCCGGACGAAAGGTGTTTTAAGTCCGGCACGAGACTCAGTGGAGGCAAAAGCATATACCTGGATATGGGCTAGAGGTTCATCGAAAGATAGACCGTTGAAGATAAAAGGAGACGTAAGGTGTGCCAAGTGGTTAGGTAAAATTACAAGATATTAGTGTGATGCAGGGAGTGGGGTGACAGACGGTGACGAGACTACGAAGTGAGGCCAATCAGGCAAACGGTGTACTAGGATTAAAGGTAGAAAAGAAGAGGCTTAAGGGCGTGTCTGTTAATCGTCATATACAAGTGTCCGAGGATAAAACGTCAAAAATAAGTTCTTAAGACAATTTTAAGCATATTTTGTCTACTAAACTACTCGAATATTCTGAATGGCTGAGCCGCAATAAGCACTCAAACGTTGGTTTGAAAAAATGCTTTCTAGGCAAAAATTTGCGTACTCCCGAACCTGTATTAACGTATTTTAAAACCCATTAATGATAATAATTATTCATCAGATACCAACATTCGCAGCATTGCTAAATTTTTCTTCTCAATATTTATGAATTAATTTAAAATGTAGTGGTCCATTAAAAAGAAGTTCGTAGGCAAAATATTGAAATAATTGCAACCACTTGTACTGTACAATTGAAGATACCTTCGTGTATGTACTCGAGGGAAGCGCCTTATGTTACTTAGTCCCTCTATATGATGAGATGTCTGAAGTAACAACTAAGCTACCTTTTGGTAGGCGTAGCAGCTACTACACAAGGAATTACACATGGCGTTTTGGTAGGGTGATGCACAACACAGTATAAAACTAATAAAATTGTTAGTTTTGAAAAAAAAATGTCGCTTATCTGCTTTTTATAGTGAGCTCTTTGTCCATTTCTAGGAGATAATTCTTTCCTGGTAACATTTAATGTTCCATTTAATGTTTCTGAGAGAAAGGCAGAAGGAATATTTTGTAGAAAAACATCATTCTATATACCTAATCTCTAAAATGCCTACCTAAAAGAAATATTTTAAAATAAAACAAGTGCTCATAATAAAGATTTTTAAAGAATAATTACGAAAATAAACACCAAAACTAACTTCCGAAAATTCCATATAACAATTTCATTCTGCTGTATAAAAACATTACAAAATGGAAATAAAAATTAAATTCGTACATTCAAATTTTTCTATATATTTGTACCTTACATTATTTCAGTTTTTGTTCGATTGTATTTTATTTCATTACATTCTAGTTACTTTAATTCTTTAAAAAATGTGAAAGTATAAGATGAATGATAAATTGGAAATAGTTTGATGCAGATTCACACACAGGTCTATGCCTCAGTGAAAGGCTGTTATCTTACATGCTATATGATACTTGAGTTACCATATGTTTTTGAGCAAAACTTACAGATCTAAAAATTGTAAAAGCGACATCTAAATTATACTACCTGAATAAATTGAATTAAAATTAGAATTTTGATCTAAACCTGCACTTTTCCTCTTTACTAGTTCCCATTTTTCGCTTCTTCTGAAAATGTCTTCGAGCTTTGCCTAAGGAGCTGTAGTATCAGGGCTTCTCAATAGGTGGCGTCACTGTCGAACCCACCGTTGCAGCACTGTTCATTGAGCGCCAGTGAACGAAAGGCTATCCGATGAGCTTACACGCATCCTCTACAAGTGCGAGGGAAATAATACAATGTAAAGTATAACTATTACAATCAGGAAACCAGTACGTGTGCGTCAAAACCGATAGTGTAGTGTGAACTATATGTATACTATGAGTCAGTTCTCAAGAGTGTCCTTCAGCGCAGTCTCTGTGCAGTTACGTGTCGACCAAGCTGAACGGATCACGTTTTCTCGAGCAGACTGTCAGTGCATCGTACGGTAAGTAGTCATCGAAATTATTGATTCCTCAATGAGGTATCAAGTTACTTACAGTGAATCTTATTCATTATCGTATAAAATGAGAGGGCATCGACTCCCTACCGCGAGAAACCAGAACGGCCTACTTAAATCTGAAAATGGCAGGACACATTGAATACGTACGAAATTGTATAGGCAGTCTGATGAACAAATAATTGCCGATGTATTTTTATGCTTAAGTTTTTTCAGAATTAGTGACACTTCTGTACTCATTTCCGAAAGGGGGACGATGCTCTAGCCTTCAGCGTTCTTTATTTACATAATGCCATCCCAAGTCGGCGTGACACATAATTTGCTGTTTGTCAAAATTATTCGATGCCTAATATTTATTAGCATGTTAGATTGTTTGCAAGTTCAAAATTGAAATCGGTTATAGTTCCAGGTATTCAATGTACTGTGTTCGTATATACCAGTCTCTTGATTTTAGGTGTCGATACAGATCCGTTCGTTGCGTTATTTCAGAGATTCACGATGGACCTTTACATTTTTTCAATGTGTAAATTAATAATGTATTATCCTTAGCCTTCTCACGTTTGCAAATTGTCTCCCGACGCCACAAAACCGCAGAACGAATGTGAAAATCGAGGGAAGTTGCGGTAACAAGGCCATTCTATTTGGTATTTTGAATGTTCGTATTTGAACTCAGGCGTCTTTTAAGTTAATGCAGTTCTACATTTTTTACAGTGAATAGAAGTGTCTACAGGGACCCAAGTTTACACAAAAAAGTGTCCAAGAGCATTCTACATGATTGTAAATAATTTTATTAAATTTTTTGTAGACATTCTCTGCTTTTTTCCTTTTTTTTCAAAAAAATATGGTCAGGAAAAAAGTATTTTGACATACGTTAAGCCTTAAACACATTCAAAGGCGCTTTGTGTTAATAGTGTGTGAAGTAGGCTGGAGCTTTGTCATTAGTTTCAAATATCCAAACCTCAACTGCGCCTTATCAGTTGCTATATGTGATGCAGTTTCGCTCACAAGTCTTTATTGTTGTTCGTTATATTTTACCATTTAAGGTATCTCAGGGCATAAATATTTCTTGAGACTGTCTTCGGGAGAGGTGACTCTGTGCATCAAATGATGTGAATGCAGTGGCTCTGACTGGGAGGTCCTAGGATTCCAGTCCTTACGGTGGAAGAATTTTCGATGCTAGATAGATGACTAGGTCGAATTCAACCGCTGTCTAGAGGGACATTCTAGGGGCCGGCTGCTCTGATCGATAATTTTTCGTGGTTTTACCGATCAACATCAGGCGAATGCCGGATTACTACCCAAACAAAAGGGTCACGGATTACGCGCAATCTTTCCTTCTGCTTCCTTTCCTTCTGTGATAAAAACATGCACTGCAGTTACGGTACTAATGACCTTTTGTATTTGACGCGCTCGGAAACGCAAATCAGTCAATCAATCAATCAATCAATCAATCAATCAATCGTCCTTTTGCATTTTTTCAATTGGAATAAACAACAGAAAAAGAATAAATACAACCGCTTGGGTGTCCGATGCCAAAGTCCTGGGAGAAAGAGAATTCAATCGTCGCCAACTACCGGTCTGAGTGCGTTTGCGGAAAGCAGATTTGCAACGATTCGCGTAACAAGTTTTTAAAGCGTAATTTACTCACTGGCACGTTCAGGCAAACAAAATTTCAGCGCTCTCAAATATGTTCATTTCCGAGCGAAATCACATTTTCCTGATGTGGCCCGACGTTATTTCAAGTGGAAGATGGACAGAGCTAGAGGGGAGAGACGGACCGAGACTACAAAGTAATGTGTGGTTTTAATCATTATGTGGAATATTACTTAACCGAGATAGTGAGGTGTGTAGCGTGATAACATGAAAGTCGCCCTGCGTTCATTTCGTGCTCGAGCTAAAATAATATTAAATGTTCCATTCCAGTAATTGGACTGCGTTTTTAAATTGCAATTTATCCGATGGCGTATTGAAGGTCAAAATGTGTCCTAACCCCCTCTGATGTGTTTAAAGTTTGCCATTGTATGAAGAGCGTGGTGAGATATTGTAATTAATTTAGAATAGTTGAACGTTTAAGAAATTATCATGAAATCTTTCTAAGACAATCTTGATAACTGCATTACAATATTACCTTCAATTTCTAGTAGTAAAACTCAATTTAAATTATTTAACTGAGATGAAGAGCAAGAGTAGATACTTTATTTTTTCGTTACCTTGTTTTAGGAATACCTTAATCATCATGCGTCACGAAAGAAAATGGATTTATTTATGTTGACATATAAAGAAAAAGTAGTAAAAAGCTTGACTAAAGATTTATTTGCTACTTTCAACATTCTGTAGCTTTCGTGTTAGATATCTAAAGAAATCATCTTCCATCTTAGCGCGTAACTCGAAATCTCCCTTCCATTTCTCTTCTTTTGCCTTTTCCCCGATTTTCTTTTGAAAATGTGTCAGTTGGAGGTCATTCCATATGAAGAAATGAATTGAAAATCCTTGAGACTTAAAACAGTACGTGAAAACCAGGAGAACGATTTTACGTTCTTTTCAACGTGATCTAGCTTGAGCATTAGACACTTATGAAAAGCATTCCTGTTTCAATCTGAATCTCATGTTTCAATTTTCAGTCTTGTCGTAACTGTTTCGCGCTGCGAAAATGAATTGAAAACACGCGTGAAAAGGAAACAAAAGATTTCGGGCGGCTTTCTGCCGCCTTGCACAACGAAACAAGCCGGCCACCTTCACTCGTCTCCCTGGAATCAAATCCCGGAAAGCCGTTCCAGGCTCAATCTCCGCCCCGGGGAAGGCTCCCCCGAGGGAAGAAGTTTCTGGGCGCCGTCCCCGAGGACGGTGAGGACAGCGACGCGCGAGGACAAATGGCGATCGCTTCGGAACGCGCACCGCCATTTTGCGTGGCCTTCATACGTAAGGAGCACTGGTGATGACGTATCTCATATACACGTGAAAGACGTTTTCTGGTTGAAGAGGTTTATAATATTTACAAGCATATTCCAATTCCTCTCTCCTTTTCTCCCTCTCTTCCTCTTCCCCTTGCTCTTCCTCTCGCCTTCCTCTCTTTCCTTCTATTATTATTATTATTATTATTATTATTATTATTATTACTATTATTATTATTAAGAAGAAGAAATTAACCAGTCTGTTCACCTTGTTCTGATGAATTTTACTCATAGTAAAATACATTTTCCAAATAATTTAAAAATGTTTCCATAATTAACCTGTATAATATACAAAAACGGTAACTATTGTATGAATGGGGGATTTATATTATATCGAGATGTTCTTAGAGTTCCGACGATAACGTGAACAAGACGCCGGATTAATAACTGCTTTTAAGCTGTCTCAGAATTGAGGCATTTTAGCTGTCAAAAAGGAGGGTTTTTAGGTGTCTGAGAATTTTTAAGACAGACTACTGTGAGCGATCGATTCTGCGGTTTCCTTCGATATATTCCAAGCTGATAACGGAAGAGAACTTGAAACAACGAACCTAACATTCTAGAACCTTAATTCTCCATCTCAATCTCCTTCTCCCACTTATTGAGACTTCCGCGAAATAAAAGTTTTCTTGAAGAACGTCCCCAACGTGTTATTATTCATTGTAGCATCAAAACTAGTAAGGGGCCTACCAACAGCGTGACGATCGTTCAGGTGATGCGTTTATTCTTTGAATAAACTTGAAACTCTACTTGCCAGCTAACAACTGACAGGGAAGAGGGTTCTTTTATTCTGTCAGAGACTTTAATTTGTGAAGTTATTGCAGAGCGTCCGATGGTTGTGATGAAAAAATAAAATCTTTGCAATGTAACTGACAATGGGAGCGCCGAGCGCCATTCGGTACGTGTTTAGTTATGGATCGTGTGTGTGGGTCCATGTCGTCTACTCTTGTTTGCTTTTATTGCGATTTATTTCTAATTTCTGATGCTCCTGTTGTAATCTGATGGAAAAGTGACCACACGATCACAAGACCGAATAAGCGGCATCATTACTCTACCCTGCCCCAAGATCTCAAGTAGTCAGAAATATTATTTGGACAATACAATACGTAATGTTGTTACGACGCCTGTCGTAACCCAATGCCTTGGCAGACTGTTCTGATAAGTGGTTTCCATGATATCTTGCTAATGTAGGAATAGCGCTGAGGAACATGAGTCACGGACTGCGTGCAGTTATCTTCCCTATCCTGTCCACATTCCCCATCTTCAGGGTCGAGCGAAGGGGTTCATCACCCCACCTCGAATCGCTCATCGCCTACTATCTTTCCCGGGGCTTTCATCCAGCCGAAAACCGTCTAACCATTTACGTTCCGATGGTGAGCATATTCAACCACACACCAGACATCAACACACTTGCGGTCTCCTCTGCTCTGGTGTCAGCAGAACGTGAGGCCTTCCATGACAACACACATTCATGAGATAAGAAGAGACGAACAACCATGCCCAAGGCGGGACTCGAACCCGCGAGCCTTCGGACCAAACCCCTGAGTCGTCCTGAGTCGACATACCAAATTCGGATGATTGGGAAGTGTAGACACTTTGCCACATCTGCCATCCAGGTCGGTGTCATTCCCCACTTTTTTTCACAAAAATCTCTGTTTAGTGTGGAGGACAGATCAATGCAAAATTCTCAGCTGTTGAACGAGAAAAAGAAGAATAAGATTGCTTGGAACCCTTAGCATGGTGTTAAATTAGAATCTCGCAGCAATGCATCTCACAGGCGACGGCGCGTTAAGAACCAGAGGTACTAAAAATATTGACAACGCCCATTTTAAATCACCGCGCTATCTCAAAGAGCGTCCTCGCTCGGGTTGTCGATGGCCTTGGCGAGTCGACGAGGCTGCGAAGGAGCCTGTGGAAGCTCGAAGCGGCGCTTGAAGAACGGGTGCCGTCCGCCCCGGGCGCTGGGCCGCGATTGGCGATAGTTCAGCCGCGTGGGAGGCGGGGGTGGGGCGGCGGATGGGACGAAATTGCCTTCGTCTTCGCTTCGAGCAGCCCTCCGGTCGCGCGCCATGTGACGGCCGGAAATTGCGTCTGTTGCCGCTGTTGGAAAATTCGGATGATTGGGAAGTGTAGACAGAGGCTTTCGAGCCCAGACGCCACCTTCTCTTGGCTATCCTGGTGGCACCGTGGTGTAGGAAATAGTGCCAATCCTGCAGCGATATTAATACCCCTTGGAGAGCGAAGATATCGATTGTCTAATTGTGCCTTTATATTCAGAAAGATTGTAAGAGATACAATGCTTTAGTCATATAATGAAATTCACATTGTATGTCCTCATCC
>BOPP01000006.1:10122229-10132289 GCA_017312745.1 Gryllus bimaculatus
GGAAGGAGATTTCGTATTTTCGCAATTCGGGGCCTCGTATTTTTTAACAAAAAACGATGCATGACTTATGGCAACAAAACAACTTTGCATAAGAGGACGCCCAATTATTTCCCACTTCACTTCCCTCTTTAGGAAATGTTTTTTTTGGGGGGGGAAAAAAATAAAAGAAAAATTTTTAATTTGGGCCCCCTAAAATAAAAGGGAATTTTTTAAAATTAAAAAAGAAAAAAAAATAAACCCTAAAAATTTTTTTTTTTTAAAAGAAGTTGGGGACGAAAATTTGGGGGGGTATTATTGGTTATTTTTTTTAAGTCCCCAAAAATTGTTATCAAATATAAAAAAAGGTTTTGGAATTTTTGGTAAATATTAAAAACATTTTCGGCTAAGAAATGTGAGAAGTTTGCGAAAAACCAGTGACATTTAACCAATAAATATTTATAACAGAACTTGACGAAAAATGTTTTTTCATTAATGTGTTTATCTCACTAAAATCCACACGTTTGTTTTACAGGCATGAACAGAAGTCCTTTGCCTAAAAAAGGCGGAAAGAGTTAGTAACAGACTTAATTAAACTTTAACACGTCGTCTCTTTAAATTCGACATTTAAACTTTGGTCGTTAACATGAAAACATGGCTTTAGTAAAATGTTTACTTAAGGGGTGTATATTCACTCCCTAAATCGATACGAAACTGAACTGTTCATCCCAATGATACTCTTATTTAGAGTAATAGACGAGAATTAAATTAGAGAGTACAAATGTATTACAAATACGAGGTGTAATCTAATCTCAATAATTCAGTATTTTTTATTTTGTGATTAAATAGTTGTTAAATTAATTTATTGAGATAATTAAATACATATTTGGTGCGAAAAAAAAAAAAATTGACACATAGTACTATACCAGCCCACTAAAAGTATATTGTCCTTTCTCTGAAATACATTTCTTCAATTAATTTATTAATCATATGGAAGATATATTACTTTCACAATTGCATTAACAAAGTTTTTTAATGTTTCTGACCATATTAATTTTATTTTATTTCTACGAATAACGAACATGACAATTAAATTTCTCCAACGTAAAAGCTGGTCGATGTGTACACTTTCCAACATGTGGTAAAATAAATGACAGATCATGAAGGAACAGAAATTTATCGGGAATGGTTTTATGTGAATAACAGGGGTCAAATATTTGTTCATGTTTTTTACTCATGCAGGCTGTTAAATTCAGAACCAAGAGAGAATCGATATAAAAAATCTTCGTTTATCCGACCTGAGGCTGATGCATGACCTTGTAATGAGATGATCATGATCTCAATATCATCTGACTACATTTTCGACCCATAATAATCTTACATTAGGAAAGCTAATATTGGAAGCAAAATATACCGGATAATGTCTAAAGAATGGACCTCTGAAATAACGGTTCATTGGTTTATTCGTACGTTTAATGAAATCTACAAGTCAATTGGGGGTTAAGTCCGTACGATTAGACGTAATCTAAGTCTTCGCGACATCCTTATCTCATTCTCTACATAGAGCCTCCATTCTCTGCTGGTTTCGACTATTTTACCGGCGCTTGTTCTTTGAACCGTCTTAAAATAATCTTTCGTATCTGCTAACATTTTCCCGTGATGCCTTGTTTCTAATAGACTTCTTAGCATTATACAATGTGAATTTCAATTATATTATTTTATTTATTTTAATAGGTAATTATTACAAACGAATTAGATTACTGGATCTATGTGGCTAGGCCGAAGGCCTTTAAGCCATTACATACCTACATCCTTTCGGTTTCTAATCTTTTTCGAATTCTGGTAATTCACCCCAAAATGGTCTTCCATCGCATGCAAAGCCGCGGAAAAGAGACCACAAGGTAGGGCTCAGGAAAAAAACCCTGAAGGGGGAAAAACTGCCGTCAGAAGCCGGTACATTCTAATCTATCCGACGTTTTATTTTAGCTATTTTATTTTCTGGCGGCGGGCGTCCCTCTCTCCTTCCAGTGCTTGGCCTCCTCAGCACGCTGAAATCAACGGCGCACAGCAGATCGTCCGCAACCAACCGCCTCTGCCCTTACATTTTCGAATCCCCTTCCCTTCACCCCGCATAATGTGCTTTTATTACTATGCCAGTTTTATTTTATTTAATTGTATGACCAGTCTATTACCAATTGATACGACTTATTTCTGTTTACTGACGTGTTTACTAACTAACATAACAAATTACGTAATTATTGTTAGCTTATTGACTTATTATTTCTCTCGCAGTCTAGGTTCTGCTCCCAGCTTAAACGCAGTGCTGTTTTCCACTCCCTAATTTCAGTTTCCTATGGTCCGGACCTTTCGCTAAAAATGTTTCTAATTCTTTCATTAAATTTAGATCTTTTGTCACCCTAAAAATGTTTTGGCGAGCGTTGACGTTCCTGTTTAGGAAGTAGTAATTTCCCATTCCCACCATTTTTTTCTGCCATGTTTCGGTTTGCACCGCAAATTAACAGTAATCTAATTCGTTTGTAATAATTACCTATTAAATAAATAAAATAATATAATGAAATTCACATTGTATAATGCTAAGAAGTTCTATTAGAAACAAGGCATCACGGGAAAATGTTAGCAGATTACGAAGATTATTTTAAAGACGGGTTCAAAGAACAAGCGCCTGTAAAATAGTCGAAACCAGCACAGAATAGGAGGCTCTGTAGAGAATGAGATAAGGATGTCGCGAAGACTTAGATACGTGTAATCGTACTTGGAGACTTGGAGAGTACCAGTAGACGTACAAATAAGCTATGAACCGTTATTTCAGAAGTCATTCTTTAGATCATCATCGGTATATTTTCTTCCAATATTAGCTTTCCTAACGTAAATTATCATGGGTTGAAAAAAAAATTAGTCAGATGCTATTGAGATCATGATCATCTCATTACAAAGGTCATGCATCAGCTCAGGTCGGATAAACGAAGATTTTTTATTCGATTCTCTCTTGGTTCTGAATTTAACTAGCCTGCATGAGGAGTAAAAAATGAACAAATATTTGCCCCTGTTTTACTTCACATAAAACCATCCGATAAATTTCTGTTCCTTCATGATCTGTCATTTATTACCACATGTTTGGAAAGTGTACACATCTGACCAGCTTTTACGTTGGAAGATTAATTGTCTGTTTGTTATCGTAGAAATAAATAAAATTAATATGGTCAGAAACATTAAAAACTATGTTAATGCAAATGTGAAATAATTATTATCATTCCATATGATTAATAAATTAATTCGAAGAAATGTATTTCAGAGAAAGGACAATATATCTTTTTAGTGGCTGGTTGTAGTACTATGTGTCAATTTTTTTTTTCGCGACCACAATATGTATTTAATTATCTCAAAAATTAATTAACAACGTATTGTAATACAAATAAAAAATACTGAATTATTGAGATTAGATTACACCTCGTATTTGTAATACATTTGTATCTCTCTAATTTAATTCTCGTCTTATTACTCTAAATAAGAGGATCATTGGGATAACAGGTTCAGTCTATCGATTTAGGGAGTGATATACACCCCTTATTAAACATTTTACTGCAAGCCATGTTTTCATTTTAACGACCAAAGTTAAATGTCGAATTTAAAGAGACGACGTGTTAAAGTTTAATTAAGTGCTGTACTACTCTTCCGCCTTTTTTAGGCAAAGGACTTCTGTTCATGCCTGTAAAACAACGTGTAGATTAGTGAGATCAACACATTAATGAAACATTTTTCGTCAAGTTCTGTTATAATATTTATTGGTTAAATCTCACAGTTTCGCAACTTCTGACATCTAGCCGAAAAGGTTTAATATTTACAAATTCCAAACCTTTTTATATTTGATACATTTTGACTTAAATAGCAATAATACCAATTCGTCACTTCTTGAAAATTTAGTATTTTTCTTTATTAAATTCCTTTATTTAGCAATAAATATTATTTTTCAAAACATCCTAAGAGAAGTGAAGTGAATAATGTCGTCCTCTATGCAAGTGTTGTGCCATAAGTCATGGCAACGTTTTTTGTAAGAATACGAGCCCGAATGGAAAATACGAAATAAGAGCATGAAAGGGCAAGATATGACCTAGTGCAGACATTTAACAACCACCAATTTGAGGTTTCTCAAATTTATTAAGATATCTGAAATGACAGTACTCATTTCATGGTACAAAGCCTTCTAGCACAAGTTCGAGTTAACAATATTCCAGAAACATTATATAATTTCAGGGTATCATAAACAATATATTGCATATGTCATTATAATACAGAAAAACTACAAGCAACCAAGTATACGTAGTTGTTACACAAAGCAAGTTACGGATATGCACAATTTATGATGATTATATAATATTCATATAAGGCGATATTTTAAATTAAGAAATGGATGCTCTTACTTTATTTTAATAGATAAACTTTATTTTAATAGATCTTTTAATGGGTAAACTCTATCAAATATGATTTAATGAATTTATTACATCAATTTGCTTTCGAAAAAAGACAAACGTAGTTACACACTTTTGAAAGCATTCAATAATTGTATGTCACTAATCCTATTAATACTTACGAACTATGTTTGCCAATTATTCATAACTAAGCAATTACTTACTTTAGGACCTGTTGATTTTATTCGTAGATTTGACATTCGTTGGAAGCATATATTTCGAGTGAACGAAAATTTGCACTGTCCAGACAGGTGTTAAATGTATTTAGGCTTGGTTAATTCTCTTCAGAGTTAAATTGTTTCACAAATTCCCGACTAAATACATTCATACGATCAGGGATCGATAAAGGCGTATTAATACGCGGCCTTTATTGTAGCATTCTTTGTCAAATCAATTTAGTAATACTGCGGACCTGTTGACAGCCAAGGTAAATAAAATGTTACGCATTGAAATGCGTATCGAAATGGAAGCTTTGGATACTTTTGCACGTAACGTAACGATGTAAACAAATAAAAACAAACAACACGCTTGTCCAACCCGAAGGGTTCTCGGGGTGAGGAAAGCGTCCGAGACACTACCAGGGTCCTCTAATGCTCATAATGCGATTAAACCCGACCAGAGGGGCGGAATAGCACGGAGCGGAGGAAAGTTAGTGGTCGCGCAGAGGGGTGAAGTTGGGCCAAATGCAGTGAAGCGCGCTGAGATGAGCGGAGAAGCGGGAGGAACGAATGGAGAGTCGCGCAGAAGGACCAGTCGCAGAGGCAGAAGAAGATACAAAAATAGAGAATTGCAGGTTCGAAAGTCCAAGAGCGTAATGATGAGGAGTGTAATGTGTCGAGAAATGGATGCGATGAGGAGTGCAGTGTGTGGAGAAATGGAGAGGAGAATAAAAAAGATGAGAATGAGTTAAATGAGGCGTCAGAAAACAGTTGCTCCCAGGAGCGAAGAGGAATTTGACTCCCGACTGAGTAGTTCCAGAGTGTTTTTAGAGGTTCCCCCTCCTCTCCTTGGACTATTTCTCCGTAATTAGTATTCTCACGGTCAACTCATATTACTCATCGACGTGAATGGACTTGAACGGTCTGAAATAGTCATTGGACGAGAGGATAAAGATGTCCAGTATAAATAGTGGTAGGCAGGTTTTTTTGAGAAGATTAAAAGAACGACAGACCCCGACGAACGGAAAGCCCTGATAATTCACGAGACGCAAAAAGACAAATTAAGTAATAGAACGGGTTGGGAAACATGCAATATAACTAGGAAAATTAAAAAGTACGACGTTATTAGGCAATGGCTATACTGGATGATGCGAGATGGAACATGTGGAATATGTTACAAACAGCAGAGAGTGCTTAAACACTGTACATTATGTGGGTTTTGGATGACCAAGACAAGGAGGAATCCGGAAGGACATATAAAAAAGAAACAGTAAATATTATCCATTACCATGTTGAGTTCAATCAGGAAGAAATTAATGGATTAGAAACGAGTGTGTTACCGTAAGTAGTTGCAGTTTGCAAATGAACTTCGGAACCCGGAAGGTTGTTAGATTTTCCACACAAAAATCAAGATAAAGAATTCGCATTCATTGGTATTTTCCGTCACTTCCGGCAATCAATTCCGGACTCCATATATTTCCCCAGCGGGCTACCACCCCACCCACGACAATCAAACCGAGAGAGATGACCGGGCATTAACTGATGTCACTGTAGTGCCTCTGACTGGGAGGTCCTAGGCTCGAGTCCGGGGGGCAGAATTTTTTATACTGGCTAGACAGCTAGGTTGAATTCAGTCTCTGTCTGGAGGAGAATTCTAGTGGCCGGCCACTTTGATCGGTAGTTTTCTTTGGTTTCACCGATCAATACAAGGTGAATGCTGGAGCAGTATCCTAACAAACGGGTCACGGTCAACGCGCGATCTTTCCTTCCTCTTCCTTGTCCTACACTCACTCCTTACACACACACACACACACAAACACACTTAAAATTACTACAGTTCCCCACATGCCAGAAGACCTATCGGGAGCTTAAAGCTAGACCCGGCTGGAGCAGCGCACCGGTGGTGCGAAATATCTGATTGGTTATTGGACTAATGACCTTAACAGTTGACGGGCCAAAAATCACTAATGAATTAATTTAAAAAAAATAGTTTAGTCGATTACTACTTTAAATACATAAACACTTAAGAATTACAACTTAAACACACACATGCTCCATTTTCATACACGCCTTATCTGTTATCCACGGGCGGAGTGGCAGATGCCGCCGGGACGCGTCGAGGTCGCAAGGCGAGTGTGCGACCTTCAATTACGCTGCGTCCATACGCCCGCCGCCGCCGCTGCCGCACGTGTATGCCAATTAGCGAGAAGCGCGATCTTGCCCCTGTGTTTGCCGTTCGCTTCTGACGCGCACGCGCCGCTGCCCCCGCGCGGCGGAGTTCGATAACGCGCACTCGGGGTCTCACGCCACGCCACGCTTCTCTAAGTCACACCACGCCACGCCACGCCACGCCACGCGACGCCACGCTTCTCTAAGTCACACCACGCCGCGCCACCCGGGTCTCCATGACTCCTATGATTAAGCAATCGATGTGATTGGTATCAGATTAGACGCGGACAACACAGGACGGGCACACCACCTTAATACCAGCACCCGGCATGATATGGAGGACAGAACACGACGAGGAGGTGCGTCGCAAGATTGTATCACGAGCGGACGAACGAAACAGACGGGACAGATGGAATTTACCACATACCAAACTACGTGGGTGTGTGTTTACTAACAATCTTAATACCATCGACTTCCCCACATCTATGCCTCCCTCGTTAGATTTGCGGCTATTGCCCCCATTTTCCTGCACTGCCTTCTCTCATATTATACTCCGGCGCATCTTTTCACTTCACAGCCATGGCTGCCCTTTACTTTCTTTTACTGTTCACCTTTTCATTTACATCGCTTTTTCCTTGGGTACCCTCTACTACCATATGCTTTCACCTGCCTTTATTTCCTCCATTCTGCCTTTCCGACCCACCACCAGACCCACCACGGTAGTTAACAAACACTTGAAAAAGGCATTCAATAATTGTATGGTACTATCCTAATTAATACTTACGAAACTATGTTTGCCATTATTCATAACTAGCAATTACTTACCTTTATGACCGGTTGAATTTTATTCCGTAAGATTATTTGACTATCGTTGGAAAGCATTTATTTCGGGGAGTGAACGAAACAAATTTGCACTTCCCAGACAGGTGTTAAATGTATTTAGGGTTTGGCTAATTCTCTTCAGAGTTATTGTTTCACAAATTCCCGACTAAATACTTCATAGCATCAGGGGATCGGATTTAAAGGCGTTATTAATACGCGGCTTTATTGTGCATTCTTTTTTGTCAATTCAATTTAGTATATATGCGAGACCTGTTGACCAAGCCAAGGTAAATAAAAAATTTTACGGCATTTGAATGCGTATCGAATGGAAGTTTGGATACTTTTGCACGTAACGTAACGAAGTAAAAAATAAAAACAAACAACACGCTTGTCCAACGCCGAAGGGTTCTCGGGGTGAGGAAACGTCGAGAACTACAGGGTCCTCTACATGCTCATAATGGCGATTCAAACCCGACATAGGGGCGGAATAGCACGGGAGCGGAAGGAAAGTTAGCTGGTCGCGCAGAGGGGTGATTGGGCCAAAATGCGAGTGAAAGCGCCGCTGAATGAGCGGGAGAAGCGGGAGGAACGCATGGGAGTGACGGAGAAGGACAGGTCGCGAAGGCAGAAGTAGACACAGAAAATAGAGAATTGCAGCGTTTCGGAAAAGTCCAAGGGTAATGATGAGGAGTGTAATGTGGTCGAGAATGGATGCGATGAGGAGTGCAGTGTGTGGGAGAATGGAGAGGGAGAATAAAAAAGATAGAATGAGTTTAAATGAGGCGTCGAAAACAGTTGCTCCCAGGAGCGAAAGGAAATTTTGACTCGAACTGAGTAGTTCAGAAGTGTTTTTTTAGAAGGTTCACTCTCTCTTGAACTATTTCTCCGTAATTAGTAATTCTGCAGAGTCACTCATATTACTCCATCGACGTGAATGGACTTGAACAGTTCTGAAATAGTCATATGACGAGAGGATAAAGATGCTCATTATAAATAGTGGGCACGCAGGTTTTGGTGGAAGATTAAAAGAACGACAGAGCCCCGGACGAACGGAAAGCCGCTGATAATTCACGAGCGCAAAGGGCAAAGTAAGTAATAGAACGGGTTGGCCACGTCAATATATCTTAGGAAAATTAGAAAAAGTACGATGTTATTAGGCATGGCTAACCCACCACCCACGTCAATCAAACGAGCAGAAATGACGCGGGCATTAACTGATGTCATGTAGTGCTCTGACTGGGAGGTCCTAGGCTTGATCCGACGGTGGCAGGATTTTTTATAACTGCCTGATAGCTAGGCTCGATATCTAGTCTTCCTGTCTGGAGGAGAAATTTTTTTTTTTTTCTAGTGGCTACCGCTTTGACGCGGTAGTTTTCTTTTGTTCTTCTGATGATAACAAGGTGAATGCGGAGCAGTACGCTAACAAACGGTACGGTCACGCGCGATGCTTTCCTTCTTCTTGTTGTTCTACTCTCACTCTTACAACCACACACACACTTAATAATAATACAGTTCTAAACTTGCCAGACCGACCTATTGGGAGTTTAGAGCTAGTCCGGATGGAGCGGCGCTCCGCTGGGTGCGAAATAATCTGATTCGTTTTTGGACTCATACCTTAACAGTTTGACGCACATAAAATCAGCTAATCAATTAATTTATAATCATGTTAGTCGATTACTACTTTAAAACAATACACTCTCAAGCGATTAACATGCTTAAACGGCACACGCCGCGATGTTCCATTTTCATACACGCTTCTCTGTTTGTCACGGCGGAGTGGCAGATGCCGCGGGACGCGTCGAGGTCGCAAAGGCGAGTGTGCGACTTCATTAGCTTGCGTCCATAACGCCCTCGCCGCGCCGCAAGTGTTTGCCAATTAGCGAGAAAGCGCGATCTTGCCCCGGGTGTTTGCCGTTCGCTTCTGAAAGCGCACGGCTGGGCTGCCCCGCGCGCGGACGTTGATAACTTGCGTCACTCGGGGTCTCACGCACGTCCACGCTTCTCTGAGCTCACAAGCACGCCACGGCACGCCAGGCACGCAACGCACGCTGCCTAAGTCACACGCATGATCACGTCAGTCGCCACGCATGCGACGCCACGTGTGCGACGCGACGCACGCACGCCAGCCAACGCACGCCAAGCGCCACGCCCACGCCACGCCACGCACGCACGCCACGCACGCGAATCGCGACGCACGCCACGCCAGCGCCCAACGCAAACGCCACGCCACGCACGCCACGGGACGCGCACGCGACGCGACGCCGGGGCAGGGGGGGGGGGGGGGGGGGACGCCACGCTTGGCCATGCGACGCCAACGCCACGCAGCGACACCACGCAGCAATGGCGCACCCGACGACCACGGCATGCGACGGCACACGCCAGCGACACACGCCACGCCAGCCAGCGCGCACAATCACGTGACACATGCGGTGCCACGCACGCCACGCA
>BOPP01000006.1:10132314-10166649 GCA_017312745.1 Gryllus bimaculatus
TCGCCACGCCTCGCCACGCCTCGCCACGCCACGCGACGCCTCGCCCCGCCTCGCCACGCCAAGTCACACTTACCAGGCCACGCCACGCCACGCCACTCCGCGCAAAGCCACACTAGCCAGGCCACTCCAAACCTCTTTTGTTTTTGTTTCAGTCAAAACTTCAAACAAAACGTTAAAAAGCATTACTAATTTGACAACCGTAATTTCCTTAGTAAATGAATTGAATGAAATTGTTTCAGTTTCTGAAAGATCATAATATGTGATAGCTTGCTATGTTGCTGTGTTCAGGTTACGAGTAACGAATCAATGCGTAAAGAGATATTTCACTTTAAGGATGTCAGAACAATGTGTAATATTCAGGTGATCATCTACAGATTTTGTGCAGCCACAGTTAAAAGGCTAGTATACAGAAGGAGACAGGTGCAATACGAAGATGGATATGCGTAACAGCATAGTTAGACGTGCATGTACCGTGACCAGCAAATGCATATTTGTTGTCATCTAGTGCAGTTACCTCGGACATTGATGGTGGGAAATCCCATTCCAGACCTATTGCAGCCTACGAGAGATCCACAGTGAATTGAGAGTCTTTGAAAACTGGTGAATGATCACTCCTCAGCGCAATCGAGTTCTTTTATTCGTGAGATTGCGTATGGTTTCAGTGTCATTTGAAGGCAAGACTTCAAGTTGTGCTGATGAAGACGTTCGCAAATAATACGTATTGAAATTACTGACTTACGGTAGCGATATTATAACAATCGCTTCATCACAAACCTTATTGAAATCAAGAACGGGAATCCGAACTACGCCGTAACAAATACTTTTTGATCAAATAGTCATTTGATTCAACTGGCACAATTTGTTCAGTTGTCACTTTAATGGATCCATTTCATGTCATGTTCTGTGTTTTAACGATTCTTACCAAATGAAACTTGACTACTCGTTATTTCGTCTGATTGCTTATTTATTTGTGACACCTTCACAATAAAATTCACGACATAACTGCCGTAGAGACCAGATCTCTGAATTTTTGGAGCACCTTTCCACGAATTCAGTTGTGTTGAGTCGCTTAAATCGAAGATTGACTCTGCAATTGATGGTTTCCGTAGATTCCTTGTGATCGCTAACAGTCCCCCATTCAGAAGAGGCAATATTCTACACGTAACGACTCATACCCATTCTCACCGCCCCACCCCCAAGGCCTTTTTAAGAGATTCACGATTCCGCTACAAGTAACGACAATGAAGAGCAGTATTTACTAGGCTGTCCGGGTGACGCCGCGTCCATGGCGAAGGTGCCGACATTTCGGTCGCCATTCTGCGACCTCCCTCAGGGCGTAATGCAATGCGTTGGCAAAAAACCTGAGGAAGGTCGCAGAATGGCGACCGAAACGTCGGCACCTTCGCCAAGGACGCGGCGTCACCCGGACAGCCTAGTAAATACTGACTCCGGCCGCGGAAGCCTGCGCTCTGACAATGAAGAGCGTTAATGCCGTGCCGATCCGACGCCACGCCCCCGCGTCCAGCGGCCGCGTTGTTCCGACGCGGCGCCATAATCCCCGTGTGACGGACGAGCATCCATTGGCCATATCGACCATTTGCAGACGGATGAAAAACGGGCGGCGCATTGTGGGGAGCGCGAGTGCCATAAAACGTCCGGTTGGCGGCGTCGCGGCGCCGCAGATTTATTCGCGTAAGAACGCGTGCGTTCGCTGGGCTGGTGGGGGGAACGACGGGGGGAGCAAGCCTCTCGACTGTCCTATATCAGGGATGCTCGAGTAGGCGGTTTGTCAGGAGCGGCTATTCTTCAGAGGAAGTAGGTCCCGAAATTATTATTATTATTATTATTATTATTATTATTATTATTATTATTATTATTATTATTATCATTATTATTATTATATTAGATGTATTATTAAATTATGTATATATTTTTAATTTATTTTTCTTGTTACATACTATTTTGGTATTAACAGAAATGTAATTGTGTATTTGAATGGCATGCGCACGGAACGGTCCTTGGGTGTGAAAATTATCGAAGGTGCCAATGAGACCGCCATCAACTACGCTGGTCAATGCCGAAGTGATATTGAGACCCTTTTCAGACCCCTCAACTTCCAAGGTACGGTTCATCTCGGTGGTTGTTATAACGTGATGTCAATTGCAGAGTCTCCATGCCGTCGCAGTCGGGGTTGTGAAGTAGAAGCGGAGAAAATGCTATTCTTCTTCCTATGTGAAATTCATTCGAATACTCCGCTTTTTTATTTGAGCTGTAGTGTTCCGCATATACATTTTGTGTATATATGTATTTTATTAGAAAAAAAACTTTTACATTGGAAAGACGAAATTAAGAAGGAATTGAGGAAGGAAGTTGTTAATAAAAGAATGGCCATTTAATGAAGACCATTTAATCGTAGTCAAGTTCGCAGCGTTGCAGGACCGAAGTATTGATTTGGTGTTCAAGAGAGGGTGAGAAAATTTATGAACATAAACGTGCGTAAATTTATTTTTTCATGGTTCCGGGCTAGAGAAAGGTGATTAGCATGTAGTGTAATTTAAAATCTCGTATTTAAGCAGACGTGTTTTATGTGAAGATTGGGAAATAATAACTATCTTTTATGTATCAAAATGTCTTGAACTCTGCATGAAGGGCAAGCAAAAGATAGAAATTCTGTGTTTGACATCCTTTAAAAATCTAATTTTGAAAGCTGGGGGCTATATTTAAGAATTTATTAATGTTCTAGAGACTCTATGTAAAATATCCGTCCTCCCAAATTAATACATTCGTCTCCACTGTATGTAACCTCGAGATCGTCCAGGTTGATCAGAAAAAATAAATTTAGGCAAAAATAGCTAGCGATGTTCATAAGTAGACTGCTAAAAGACTAAAAAACCGTACATAACTCCGTATATTACATTACATTAGACTATAATTTTATACTATTATTACACTATTTTAGTACAATATTACATAACTTCTTACAAGAAAGTAAACAATAAGTAACTTTAACTCTATTATTCCACATCCTTTCTGTCATTATTTTCGGCTCATTTACGGTCTTAACAATTTATTAACGTGTATGTGCCAACCTGAGAGGCTGAGGTGACTAAGACCGACTAGCTCTTCACTCCGAAGGGTTGCGGGTTCGAGTCCCACCGTGGTCAAGGTTGTTTGTATCTAGTCTCTCATGTACAAGATGTCGCGTAGGGCCTCGGGTTCTGCTGATCCCAGACGGGCGGAGCCCGCAAATGGTTTGGTGTCTGGTATGTGGTCGACTATAGGCGTGAGTAACGTAAAGAATATCCGGCTTTCGGCTGGAAAAAGCTCTAGAAAAAAGAATGAACGAGTATGTAAAACGAAAGTATACTCTGCCATTTTCAGAGGAAAAAACGGCCAGCTCTTGGGGACTGTGCTAAAGCAATACAACGCTGTGCAAGCGCCGTGCTGTCGCGTCAGATGTATTCGCGCAAGAGCGCGCTGCTTCGCGGCTTGGGGCCAAGAAGGGGGGAGAGGCCCTCCACTATCTCCTTTCTTCTCGTGTTTCACGCACTAGTGGCTTTGGCAATATCCGCTCGGGAGAAGGAAAACCGAGTAGCATTTCTGCCTTGATACTTCGATCTTCAGTGGCTACTGTTTGTTGCATTTGTATACGGACGGCCCCACGGTTGATCAAATGGGGTCTCTATCTTAGTGGATCCTAGACGTCCGCCAATCAATAACATCGAATCTGGTCAATACCATTTTATTGAGAGTCTATTTCTTACACTGATTTTGTACTCGCTGCAATGTCTCAGAGGTAATATCGTTACCTTTGCACCATCTCTGCAGTATTGACAGGAAGATCATAGTCTTTGAATGCCGACGGTGGTTGATTTTTGACATTATCTAGTACTTAACTGTGTCGAATTCAACTGCTCTGTGGAGGATTCCAACAAGCATTTCTCTGGTCGGTAGTTTTCCGGTGTTTTTTTAATTAATTCCAGACGAATGTCAGATAATTGCTTCGAAAAAGGATTCACAGACCGCGTGCAATATTTCGTTTCTCTTCGATATTCCCTCCTCTCATTTTCAACTTACACTTAGAAACACTTAGACTTCCGCACATGTCAGAAGACCAGTCGGAGACTTACAGTGTTTCCAAGTTAGGTTGGTATAGTGTTGGCGGTGATACCTAGAGAGGTAACGCCAGCAAACTGACGTACAGATTGGCTTCCCAGTTCAGGTTTCATTAAGGGAGATATACTGTCACATCCTGTGGAATATCATGCACTGAACTAACAGGAGTGTCTGATGGCCGGAAACATTGAATAATCAACAAACAAAATTAAATGCTTACTTCTCGCCTTTCTCTCGAGATTTGTCTTTTTTCCTTCCATTTCATATAACTATTACTCCAACAACATTCATTTTAACATTATTCTCTTTATTTCTTCAATTAAAGATTTTTATATGGGAGACTCACAACAGGTATTCGTAAATGTGCTTTGTTCTCTAAAAGTACCACATACATGTTGATATTTCCACAAATTGTAAACATTTTGAGAGCTTCAACAGTTTTGCAATTTAGACATGTTTGTGTATTTCTTTACTGTATAAAGAATATATTGTATGTTAAAACTTTTTTATTTCTTAAAATATCTAACGCTCTCAAGAAAACATAACTTGTTCGAAAATAACAATATTGTTGGAATTTCAAGTATCACAAACTCTCTACGAGATCTGAAAAACATCTCAATCCGTACCACGTTCTTATATGAAAATTATCGTTTCTGAGGTAAGAAAATCATTAACTTGCCATTGTTCGAAACATTTGCTGCTTAAAGTAAATTACACGTTTAAATTTATATCAACGTCGTGTAATGTTAGCATTAATAAACGTTATGCGAAATATTCGTGACGAATTAAATAAAAAACCTTCAAAAAAATTCTTTAAACATTCTTCAAACAAATTAAAAATCAAATACGAATCATGACATCCATTGAAACAATCTAACATATTCTGGTGTGATAGTGAGTAGAGCAATAGGAATTTGATGGTCTAATCGTCGACGGACTTTGATGATTCATTTCTAGACAGTAGCACTACTGCGCGAAGTACACCGCACCACTTTCGGATTTGAGTCTCCATAAAACGGCGACGCCGAGAGGCCCGAGGGAGGCAGCCGGCCGCGGGCGAAGGAGTGGGGGAGCGGCGTCGGGGGCCGAAATGAAGAGGCCTCCAGCGCGCGCGCTCAAAGGCAGCGAGGGTTGGGGCGTGCCGAGTGGGCGGGTCGCGACCCCTCTCGCCTCCGCGACGCGACGCGACGCGCCACGGCGCGCTTTCGGCTGCAGGTAACGATCGTCGCGCGTAATGAATTCTTCGGCGCATGAGGGCTGCTCGCGTGGGTGGAGAGCCCCGCATAGGAGGCTTGCCCGAAGTGCGCTCGCTCCCTCCGTCCTCGTTCCGCTGTCCTCGTCTTGTCGTCCTCGCTCCAGTTTCCTCTTTGCAGGGCTCGTTCGCACATTCCGACCGACCGGCTTTGGTAGAGGGACCTCGCCCGTCCGCCCTCGCCCGTCCGCCCTCGCCCGACCGCCCTCGCCCGTCCGCCCTCGCCCGTCCGCCCTCGCCCGTCCGCCCTCGCCTGTCCACCCTCGCCCGTCCACCCTCGCCCGTCCACCCTCGCCCGTCACCTCGCCGTTCCAACCCTCGCGTCCAGGCCTCCAGCCGTCCACCTCCACCCGTCCACTCCACGTCCCCTCACGTCACCCTCACCCGTCACCGCTCACGCCGTCCACCCTCACACGTCACCTGCACCCTCTGCCTTGTCGTTCGTCTTCGTTTGTCCTCCTCTTCGTCGTCCTGTCCGTTGCCCGTCCCAACTCGTCCGGTCCCACTCACCGGTCCACTCGCCGGTTCCATCGCCCGGTCATCACGCCGGTCCCATCGCAGGTCCCACTCGACACGTCCACCGCACGTCCCCACTGACACGTCACTCGCAGTCCATCGGCTGTCTCCACTCGCACGTACCACTCGCACGTTCCTCGCTCGTCCCACATCGCTCGTCCCATCTCCCGCTTTTCGGTTCCACACTCGCTCGTCCCCACTCGCACGTCTCCACTCGCACGTCCCCACGCGTTTGTCCCCACTCGCACGTCCCCACTCGCAGGTTCGCCTACGCGTTAGAATCTCCCCACCGTTAGACTCTCATCGAAGCTCTCACGGCCTTTGGTGTGCGAATTCCGCCGCCCATTGCAATATACCTTCTCCCTTTTCGCAGCGTCCTCGATTTTCTGGCCGCACTCCGCAATTCTCACACAGTCCAGTTGTCACATCGGCTATATTGGTTCTTGCTCCTGAAACCGCCTCCTGTGTGTTGTAAGCTCCTACCCATAATGGCAACCCTCAATAGACATTCGGACATTGCTCTGTGCCAAGGGTGTGCCTTTGTTCTATTTTGCTGTGACCATATTAACTCATTGCCAATCAGTTTCCAGCTTAGATCCAGTCACATCAAGTACTTTGTAACTTCCTTTGTGGGGAATTGCGCTGCAATATTCACTTCTTTGTTGATAGTTCTGCTTCAGTTACCATTTTGTTTCGCTTCTATCCCTTCTTTTAATTATCTCTTCCACTGCAGATAACGATTTTGTTGGTCTCAGAGGCTTTGGATCCTGTAATAACGCCTTGAAACCTGTGTACGCAGAACTTTTGTATAAATACGTTAAGAATTGTATGCGAATGGTTTTAATTCATTTTATACCATTCACTCGCTCTAAGGCTGTGATGCTTCAGATGTTTTATATAGGCTGTTTGTTCTCTTTCCAACATTTAATCCTAAGTTTTCTTAATAAAATTAAAAACCAATACAATATGGGGATACCAGAATTGCATTGAGATATGTTTTTCAGATTGTAAAATACAAACTGCAATCATCCCGAACTTTCCATTTAACGAGAGGTAGAATTTCTGGGTACATACCACTCCATAGAACGGTTGAACATAAAAGTGTACAATCCCGAAAACTATGTTCAGATAAAATGACTATCTGATATTCTGTACAATTTAATTGTACGTGTGTACATCTTTCTTTTTGTTAATAAACACTGATAATTGATTTTTTTTCGTAGACACTAGCAGTGACATATGGATACCGCAACGGAAGCGCTGGTCGTGGCTGTTTGAAGGTAGGATCTATTTTCACTTAAAAAAAAGGATTGATAACGAGTTTTACGGTTGTATAACTAGAGAGCTATGCCTTTTATTACCCACCTGAATTCATAAACACATAGCAAATCATTCAGATTATATAATTAATATGTTATCAGATTTCATGCGAGTGACATGTCATGCGAGTGACATTGTCGCGCGAGTGACATTGTCGCGCGAGTGACATTGTCGCGCGAGTGACATTGTCGCGCGAGTGACATTGTCATACTGTAATTCTTGTATACATACTTTCTCAAATGTGTTCATCCGACTTTCAAATTATATTCGAAAGCCCACCCCTCCTAGTTCAATAATTCCCTTTACCTTTCGCCTACCCGATACATTACAGAATGAAAAAATTAATCCTCGGTATCCACAAATTGTTGTTATCTCTATTCGCTTCCCTGCCCTTTTTCTCTCTCCCTTTATTATCTTTTTTTCGCCGTTTAATTCCTCCCCATTCGTGAAGGCAGAGTTTCTCGTCCGCGCGTCCCCTGGGCGACGACGGCAGCGCAAGGGGTGGCACAGCTTGCAATTAACTTTCCAAACGAGGCTTCTTGCCCACGCTCGGCGTCTGCCGCACTCTCCACACGTTGGGCAAGTGCATTGGTCTATGGGCGAAACGTTTCCCATGCAACTAGTCAAGGGGCAAGTCTGTTGAATTCTTCTCTGGCGGTAATAGTAAAATACGCTTGAACTACAATATTTAAAAGGTAATATAAGGAATTTTATTACACTTTCATCAATTAAATACATACGAATTTAAAGTTTCAAATGTATATTCAGGTAATAATGAAACAATGTTTCCATTTTATAATGAAATAATAATGTGAATTGTGATTTCATTATTATCCCAATTTTTATTCAGTTTTGTGGGAATAGAGTAAATATCATATGCAGATTTTATGAAGTGACTAATTTAACCTTTTGAAATGTATAGTTGGTGACGGTAAACTACATTCACTATAAAAAAATTGCTAATTTTGACTACGCGGTATGTAACTATAGAATATGTAACTATGGAACTATGTAACTAAGTTTCATACATCACATACATTAATGAATGAGCATTAGTAGAAATTGGATTAAATTAAAACTAATGCTTCTACAACAGCAAGTACTTTCTTGCCTTTTGTGTAACTTTACAATTTTCACAAATACTGATATTTCGGCGAAAATAGGACGTGCTGTTTTTTTATAAGCGAATATTGCTCTATTCGAGCATAAAATTAAAGAAAATTGAGGAACTGTTTCGATTTTTTAATTGCCGTGTATTTCAGAAAATTAAGGCAATCTATTCTTATAGTTATAGTAACTATTTAATAAGCAATATTTTTTACTCTAGCCCCCTTGAATTCTCCTAGAGTTAATGTATTTGAATCTTACTTCTCTAAATTTTGGTCCCGACAGTTTCAATCCGTCACTGTAGTAAATACGCAGGGCTGGGTAAAGCCGCGTATGTGGTCCAAAGCATATCCAAACAATAGAACTTAATTAAAATGAAATATTGATATTAATCAAAATTATCATGAAAACAAACTATAAACTTTGCCAATTTAATATTTATTAATTTTGTCACAAGTATAATAATTATATATTTTATAAGTAGTTAAAAGTTACCATTATATTCTAGTTATTTGATTATTAACAAGCGTGGTTCCGCGAATCCATATTTACTAATGAACACACTATGGTACTATAGCGACAAGTAAGGTAGTTATTTTCTTATTCGGTCGACAAAATGTTGTTTAAAAACAAATCCAACCAGAGTTCTCTGAAAGCGCTTTGTGTGCGAGCGCATTCATTCATCTTTGCGCGTCCGCCTTCTTTTGTTCCGCGCAGCGCCCACTGCGCGTCGCCTGCGCACCGCGCGCAGCTGGCCTCTGTCGCGACTAATTACCTTTTAATACAATTACACTGCGCAGATGCAACCTCGCGCAAGAAGAAGAGCTGGCGGCACTCTGCGCGCCTGGCCTTAAATAAGTTAAAACGACGTTAAATACAAAGGCTCGTCCTACTTGTTATGCTCGTGCTCAAGAATTCATCTTTCTGAAAGTTATATCTGCTGCGACCTCGGTCGTGATTATCCCTTTTTGCCGCTTCCAAACGGATCGCCGAGTCGCTGGTTTTAATAAGGCACTGACTGGATGCGCGCAATCGAAGTCTTTCTTTTTTGCTCTCCAGGTGCAGCTCCGATAATCTGAGTGCTTTAAAGTTGTTCTGAAGAACTTTTCAGTACTCAACTGTTCACTTAGATTGTAGGTCGATTCTAAGCTTTGAGAGTATCTACGTGGTGTTTTCGTTTTGGAGAGAAATCATTATCGTTAGATATGTCTAACCTTGTTCTTAATTTTGTTTAATCAGCTCTATTAGAGAAAATCAATTACGGTTTTTGTATTATTGCAATACAATTCTAAATTACATGCAAAATATCATCGGAAACAGTAATGTAAGCAAGAACATGTCTTTACACTCGAACATATTGATCATTGTAATAAATAAGACCCCTTCTCTTCATATATATTTAACAATTTTTAAAATGACTTACCTTGGGAAATGTACTATATTAGAACCAATTCTCTACCTTCCATTCTCACGAGACATAACAACAAAACACTGCACTATTTTAGAAATGTTTGCAAATGATACACTTATTCTCACTTCGTAAGAAAATCCAACATCTGCTTCAACATTACTCTAGAAACATTTCAAGAATATTTACAATGAGATGAAATGTTGGCACATAAAAATGAACAAAATCGAATTAACTCACGGGACACCTACAAATATACTTACATTCCAAAAAATTTAACAACCAAACAATTCCCCAAGCAAGCACGGTGAGGTTCGTAGTAATTCAATTGAAAGGAAAGAACTGGACATTTAAAAAAATGCTTGTTTATTATTGACAAACACTTTTCACTTCGACTGAAACACAACTTCTAGCATTCACACACCATTCAGATTTAATGACATCACTCAAATCATTGTCTTGCATCTGTTTTAGAGAGATCTAAGCAACACTCAGCACAAGCACTATTCAGGCAATATCATATTTTTAATTTTTTCATAAAAAGCATAAAACCGCACGATGTGTCGCTTCTCAATGATCACAACTAGATTGTGCATTGTTTCATCATCCTCGTTCTAAACGTTTCATACACATATGTTTTGTATACCTCACTTGTGACCTTTACCCTTCCCTCTACACTAAGGATAATAAATGAAGGCGGCTCACATTCATTAACGAAGAGGTCCTCCCTCTACTCCCCCCCCCATCTGCTCTTTTCCGTGCACCATTAGCAATCGTCCAACCTCCGTCTAGCTCTCTTCGTGTAACCATATGGAAACATGAATTGATTGATTGATTACTAGTGATTCTGGGCGCGTCAACTGCTTATTAACGTAAGTGTAGTGGAAGTGTTTTGCTTGTGGCAATTATATTCCCTTGTTGGTTACCAAGATCCGGTACCGATCTTCTGTCGGCTAATGGGGTTTTGCTCATCCAAGTATCTCCCACCATCTGGGCACCGCTCCAGCCGGGACAAGCTCTATGCTCCCGACTGATCTCTCGGCATGTGTGTTACTGTAGTGCATGCAAGTGTAAGTGTGTGTAAGGGGTAGGATTGGACAAGGCATGGGAAGGAAAGATCGCGCGCGATCTGTGGCCCGTCCATTAGGGTACTTGTCTCGGCATTCGCCTGGTGTTGATGGGAGATACCACGGAAAACTGCCGATCAGAGCAGCCGCTCGCTAGAATTCCACCACGACAGAACTCGACCTAGCTCTCTGGAGAGTGGCGAAAATTCTGCCACCGTCGGGACTCGAACCTAGGACAGAAGACCTCTCGGTCAGAAGCACTGCATTGAATCACCTCTCCCGGTGTGGCCATGGAGAGAGGGGATTGCAAACATGGGAAACGATTCACTAAAGTACATTGCCTGCACAAAACTTCTCGCGTGGAAAAACCTTAAAGATCAATTTCGCATGTGGGCGGATATTTAGCAGCGGTCCACGGGCGATGCCGTTGCCGCCTCTAGCGACATCGGCAAGGGCAGGCGAGTGGGAGCACACGGGCGGTCACCCAGTCCCAGCACTAGCCCCCTCCCCCCCCCCGCTCAGTGATTGATGGCGGCATGATGAAGACCGTTGACTGATCGTTCCTCGATACGTGCGCCCACGCTGACCTTTTATGTTTGTTCCTACGACGCTCCCCCCTCCACACACACACACACACAATCACACGCGAGCGCGCGGGCGCGACAGCCGGTCAATAAAATAAACATTGGGCGCGATGTGAATGGATGGGGTCCATCAAATAAAGCTGCGAATTGCGTCTTCTTTGTTGTGTTTTTTAATAGAAATTAATTTTTTCCCTTTGAAGATTCTAATCAAAAGTATACTATCTTTCTTTGAATTTCGCATGCTTTTTGTTTCCAAATGAATACAATATTGCATTTCTTGGTACAGCATTTAATTGACACATTCAATGGATTTGTATGTATCATCCCAAAAGGAGATGTGATACTTAATCATATGTTTTATTTTTCTGTACGAATAAATTTCTAAAATTATGTTTTGTGGAGCGATGATTGTTAGCAAGAAAAATAATTGCAATACAATTTGTTCTCTAAATCTCTCAGATGACTTAGTTAAATATGTTAATAATCCAAGTATTTAGAGAACACTCAATTCCACTGAACGCGCTTTTATAGTTCTAATTAATACACATTTCTAACCCTTAAATGTTTTAATAATCAGAAATATTTTAAAAGTACAGATAATCGTGAAATTGTGTAATTTAGTTTTCTCTGATCCGAGATTATTCACTGTTAAGATATCTGTAGCCGTTGGTATATTTTGGGCATTAAATATATTACTGCTACTTTACTATTCAGAAATTTACTCCTGATCGTAAATTTATTTCCAGTTTAAACAATTGCAGTCAATTGCATTCCCCTAATATACATCTCATTATATAATTCAAGTATTACATTATTTCGCTCAGTACATTTGTAGGTAAATTAGAGAATAACGAAATTTAAAGTAAATGTTCGTTACGTGGCCCTCGTTTCATGGCACAACGATACATTTAGTGTTAATAAATACAAAAAAATCATTTTAATCCATGAATAAAATTGAATTTATAGACGGCCGTAATTAACTTTCCAATTTATTTCTGACTACTAATATATATGTATGACACGATGTATAATATTATTTGACTTAATGTTTGAACTAAATATATGAATCTTTTTTAATTAATCTAAATTTACCAACCTTTTCAGCTTTGCTTCCTCCAATAGAAGACCTTATGCGAGAGACCAAACATTCTCTTCTTCGCTTCAGCGAATGAGGGTAGGGCAAGCACGGCCATGCTAAAACCACACATTATTATCCTTTCTATGTTTAATGGCTGCACCTCGTTTTACACCCAAAATTAAACCCGCACGAGAGCGTTCTGTGTATGAAAGGCGACACCTATTTTTAATGGTAAACGGCCAACGAAACGTGCGCAGCTGCGGTCACGAGAAAAGAAAAACAAATCAGCCCGGCGGGCGGAGGAGGGAGGGAGGGGTAATCGAAACGGATTTTCTGGCCGAGCGGAGTAACGACCGAATGAATAAATGCATGAGCTTTTCAATGAGAGGCTTCCCTGAATGGCAGCCTTCGCAGGTAGCCTGGCTGAGCGCGCGCATCGCCCTTGCAGCTGCCTGTGGCCGCGTGGGCCGTGCTTCACTCTGCATCGTACAAATCCATCTTTGCAACGAGTTGAACAGCGGCGTTCACGTCCATTTCCTGCCGCGGTAAATTTTTACTCAGTATTTGGAGCCTATCATTTCACACTTGGTTGGCTGTTGTTGTGCTCGGTATTTCTTTTCATACTCGTACTCCTTGCTGAATTGTCTTTATTCACGAGGCCAATGAGCAGTTGTTTGCTTCTGTGGAGTGCATGCATCGATGTCCCGTTGCTTCTACTGATGTTGCTCTCTCTTTATGAAAGAAAATCATTGCGTCAAATTGTACAGTGACGTTTACTTTCATTTCATGCCACAGTTCTCTCTGCCCATTCTCACATATATTTTTGTACGTTTCATTTTACGAAAATTAAATGATTTCAGGGCATGTGTGCTCTGAATACGTTAATGATTCAATTAAATTTTGAATGTGCGTAAGACAAGGCATTTTAATTGAAGTTAACCTAACTAATGTTCAGTTATGCTAGTATTGAAAAATTTTAGAAGTGTCTGAAGGTACTTAATTATATATTATGGGTTCTTGCTAGTTAATTAAAACTATCGAAAGGTACAATTATACAAACCAAGAGGTGGTTTAATGTTTTTTTTTACTGAAAAACAGTGTTCATTTGGAGGTGATTGGTTGCATGTTGTTTTTGTGTTATGTGTTCTATAGGAATTACAGAATTTTGTGTGCTTTGTTTGGTTGTATTTATGTGTGTTTAAGCTTTTCTGAATATATGTGCAATTTGTTAAGGAATATCTTGTTGATTCTTGTTCAATGGCCAAAATTTGAGTACGTCCCATCTGACCCTGAGATCCAAATAGTAAAAACCTTATGTATGTAGACTATTAAGCGATATACATGGGCAGAGATATTACTGGTTGTCCGTCTAAGCTATTTTTCTTTTCGTTTTTAATATATAATCATCCGCACTCGTGATAATGGAGTGTAGGCGATTAATGCACCGCACCCTATGGGCCAGCCATCACATTTGGTTTGGGGGAGAAAATAGAGGATGGGGGTTTAATAGAGTATTGGAGGTAGTTAATGTATTACAGATGGCCATGACTCTCCAGTTGATTTCGAACGAATGGAACCGTCAAAATCAAACGATACAGATCTTCGTCCGTCAGTCGATGTCTCTGGACGCTGTCGAAAGAGTTCATTACGTTTCAATCCGGTTAGTTATGCTCATTTCCATTTATTAGCGCGTGTTTGAACGAATCCGACATATCGGACATAAACGTCTGACTTGGGCTGACATCAGACTTCACTGTAACCGCCGCCGAAGTCCAGCTTTCTGACATAAGAGCGAGCAGCGGAGCGTCATTCCTGATGGAGCATCAGGTTCAGGGAGATCCGTCCCATCCACGCGCCTTTGTCTCTGAGCCACACGGCGCGGCCAGTCCGCCGGAATGTTATAATGAAGGGACAGTAACGCGATAAACCACATCAGTCAGGCCAGCCAACCGCTAATCGCAAAAGTTACTATTTCTGAATTGAAGAAAGTGTAGCTTATCTTATTACCACATATGGCTTGTTGATATCAATGAAGGGATTGAAGTAAAACTATGAAACATACATCTATCTATTTAGCGGTTTTTTACAGCCTTGGCAGTTTTCCGCATCCCAATTTCCATGCCTCTTTATCCCATACACCGTTTTCTTCCATTTCTCTGTTTTCCATGGCTTCTGTTATCGCCATGTTCCATTTTCTTCTCGGTCTTCCCATGTATCTTCTTCGATTTGGTATCCACTCACAAACTTTTTGAGGAAGTCTATCCGATTTCAACCTTCACATATGTCCATACCATTTTAGTTGTCTCATTTCGATCGTCTCGTTCAAGGTTGTTTGCACTTTCATTTTATTTCTTATTTCATCATTTCTTATTTTATCTAACAGAGAAGGTTTACAACATCTTCACCAGAACATCATTTCTGTTTATTGAAATTTGTCTTTTAATTTTTTTGGTAGTGTCCAGACTTCTGCCCCATAGAGTGTGGTATTCTCTATGAAGCAGACATACTTCGACCAAATCTAGATACTAATATTTACGAATAGCCTCACGAGGCTTGTTGTGGCTGGTTTGGTCTATCTTGTATAATGTATTAACAGATTTATCCTCTGCCAAGCTCAGACCTGTTACTGGAAAGATTTCCATTAAACTCTACCAAAGTGTGTATTGTAGAAACTGTTTTCGGTACTTACAGTTTTCTCGTTAAGACTAAGGGCCTTCACGATTTAGGCGCATCTCGTTATTAGTAATTGCAACGTTTGTATACAAAATTACTATTTCGTTTGCCTCACTACCTACTTCTTAGATTTTACAAGATATTCATTGTCAGTGTTTTAATTGCCACACATTGTTACTTGATTGAAAGCTTCCGGCATAATCTCAATGCAGCAAGTCGTAAATTGCAATGTAAAGGACCAATGCCAAGCAACCCACTATCCACCTCTAAGTCACCCTTGCTCATTTCATTCTATGAGTATCTCCTTTCACTGGCGCATTCTGATCTATATGTCATATTTTTTTATTTATTCTAGCTTGGCGATTGGCCCTCTGCAGCCGCATAAGATAAATACATTAATATAATGTATATACAAGAATCATTTGAGACATTATAAACAGAAATTGTTTTAGATATAATACAATACAGTGGTTATATACAGTATTTGGGAAAAGACCATCGACTTATGTCTACGGTGGATCGAAAAATTATCTTGGTAACATTCATTTAATCGTTTGCGATGTGGATTTTCCTTGCCTACTTAAAAATGAATTGCTGAAATGATCTTTATAATTTTGGAATAGAATTTTATGGACAAGAGGAAGAAATGGACGGGGATTGGTGTAATGCCAAGTTCATTATGTAACTGCGCATTCGGAATGTACCAGGGAGCTTTTGTGATGGTGCGTAGGAATCTATTTGTCATATTTTCAAAGTCTGTTTTTACGTATTACATGCCTTAATCACCCGCTAATTTTTTGAGTCCTTCACTATAGTATTAGTGTAATCTACCATTGCTTATCTCTATTTTTTCTCGGTATTTTTATTTTCTCGTATTCGTAAGAATATAAGAAGTAATATACGTAGTATAGGGAAAGTTATGTAATGCTGCGAAAAAACGATCTCGAGATTTCAACGGAAATACACGATTTGGGGTTTCTTGATACCGACAAGTTGCTTTTTTTGTTCAAAACGTCCGTCTGTTAGCCTGTGAACATTATTGGTACCTAAACCACTCGTAAGATTCTTCCCGAAATAAAGAAACCCATATACGTCTGAATCGAGTCAAAGCTTCGAGATTTTGAAAAACAATATTTAAAATACTTTAGATGATGCCCCTGAGACATTTTCAAAATTTTCTCAAAAACTGCTATGAATTTTTTTCTTTACACCTTACTCTTTTCTTTCTTTTCGTCTACATCTACTTCTTTGTTATTAAAACTATAAGCATTAACATTTGCCTAGCTTTGTTTTTCCAGTATTTTAAACACCAAGGTGTGAGTCCTCTAAGAATGTTTCAAAACCTCAGATATCAAACGAAAACGACGGAAAAGATCTTGCACTATCAGATTATTGCGACTTCCAGCATTTCTCAAACAGTATTCATGAGAAAAATGAAGTACACGAGAGTGAAACTGTCAGGAATTTTGTCTCTCAAATCGAACTTCTGTATATCTGCATACACTCGGTCATATTTGTTGTTTTTATCTTATCAGCATTTTATCGTTTTGTGGCTCCATCGAGAAGGAGAGACAGTCCGCGAATAGCGATCGCGCTGACAATATCTGAAATGCAGATTCCCAGTCGAGATGGCGCGTCCCGCCGTTCCTGCCATGGAAATAAAGTGGGGAAGCGGAAGGTAGAAAGGATTTAGAAACAGCGCGCCGAATTTACAATAGAACCTTCAAACGCACTGCCTGTCATGTTTCCGACTCGTTGTTTACTGTTACATAATGTTTTGTTTGAACGTTACAGTCTTCTTGGTTAGTAATTAAATCGGTTTGACCGAGTGCAGATCGTGACAATAAGAACGAATAGTCGAACTTGTGCATTTGAATATCACGAAATCAATCGAACAAACGTTAAAATGACTACTGATATATTGTGATTTTTGTTTGATAATGAATATTGGTATTTTTGATTGAGAGTAAACTAGAGACCTGCAGCAACAGAAACACTGATAAACCACACAAAACCACACAAAATGGTTTTCCAAAAAGGAGCACGCATTCTGGTCAAGATCAACAAATAAAATACTCTCGTATAAAACTTAAGTACATTAAATATTTTAACAAAACCAATTTTCAAGAGTACGTCTACAACATAGAACAGTATATGGAGATACATCTTACAAATTCTTTATATTCCATGAATATCAAAAAGGTTGCTGTCGCATGGCATCAGCTGTGTCCAATGCGGTGGCGCAATAGACAATGTAGATGGAGCAACACAACCAAATATTTGGATTTTTCAGTAAAAATCGAAACTATTTCATTGCTTTTGTATTTTAAGTAGTACCTGAGTATCTTACTAAATCTTAGACATCTCTCACATTGTGAGATCAGCATAGTTTTCTTTCCATGCCTAAGCGCATTGGAAATTAGTAATATACTCTGATTTAAATATAGTGGCACTTTAAGGTCATGAGATGGAAGGAAATGGGGACATTTTCATCCAATCGGTAAGCTCCGATTCCAAAAATTGAAGTCGTAACGAAGCTTCCGGTTAAATGACAAGAGTCCCAATCGCTATTCAGCTTGTGACCTTGATGTGCCACTATGTTTATATCGGATTACAGTCTATAGATATTGATACGGTTTTTAATTCCGTGGACTTTCATGTCGTCTAATGATATTACAGCCTCTAATAAACAATGTACGCGTATTGATTAAGAGAAAATCAGAATCCAGAAAAAGTAATCAAGGGATGCTAGATGAAAGATGAAAGTTTGCGTTATCAAGAGACCAGCGAAATTTTCGTTGTGCAGATGGCAGTACACACCATTAGCGTAATGTGATTTTATCCCTTCTGAAAATTTCATTCTCATCCACGGAAGTAGAAGCGCAGTACGCTTCGCAGTTTGTCCCGCACTGTACCGTCGGGAAAGATCCCATTCCACTTCATGTCTTGTTCATTTGGTGGAATAATGCGGGACGATGGAACGTTCCTTCCTGTTATCGTCCCAGACCTCTTGAAAATATAAGGTTAGAACCTCTCCTGCTATATTTCCTCCGAACGAACCCAAACTTGGGGATCACGACCATTCCTGCTCAAAGAATTACTTTATTATTTCATCGATAAGTAAATTGATATTCCAAATAAAATGGACGAAAAACACTCTAAATGTAAAGGATTCTCAATTTTTTATCTCTCATGTAGTGAACACACCGAGGGAAGTGGCTCAGAGCGTAGTGCACAGGCTTTCAATTCGAAGACCCTGGTACAATTCCCATCCTGACCGGGTTTTCGTTGTTTCCTTAGGTCATCCAGGTGAATGCTGGGCTGGTACTACGGAAAAGTCACGACTGCGAAATCGGCGTCACTAGCCGAATTCTCTGACCACGTGAAGTCACGAAGGTTAACAGAATTCGTAGGTTCATTACGATTAACATTTGTAAACAGTAAGGAAAAATCATGCTAAGCGCCAAAACTGGAATACCGAGATAATTAAAAAGAAAAACAACTTTCAATTGTTCGCGGGACTTGACTGTTGCGCAGTCTTGTGGCGACAATTTGAACCCTTAAAAATACAAACTTCAGACAGTCCATTTTTCGCCGCATTGAGCTTTGACAATTAACACGCTTTTCAGCAAATTTTCACATTTTGGCATATTGCCTGGATTTAATGTATGCTCTACATTTCATTTGTGTATAAAATTAATATGCTCAGAAACTTCGTCGATTAAGTTCATTTTTTGGCTTATTTCAATCTTCACGTTAAATATTTGGAAGTATTTTTCAATAAAAAACATGGAAGTAAATCGTTTATATCCAATTATTCTTGCTTGAACTAAATGTAAGAATGTTGAGTGCAAGAACCAGATACATCCAATACATATTTATCTAATCTACCTATTTCTACTAAAGCTATTGCATTTAAATTTTGATGAAATATTCACATTGTTCCCTTCCTTCAGTCCACACCATCAATGTGATGCATTTCATGTATAAAGTAATGTAAAATGTTTTTTCTCAATCAACTTTTTTAGTTATTATCTGGTTCTTGCATAGAGGTATACAGGTGTTCTTTATAGGACATATAATGGCTGAATGCAAAAACAAAAATGGTCAATATACACTGTGTGCAGCGTTTTCAGAAAACTCGCTTTGTGGATGCCGAGTTTTAAAACCAAACCCTCGTGTGTGGTGCTATCCGTCCTTGCGGTAGACACGAGGGTTACGGGGTTTTCATTTTGTGCATTTCTCGTTCCTCAGTCTTTCATTCCTTCAGTTTCATCAATTTCTTTTATTCTTTAATTTTGTTTTTTCTTTTCCCAAGGGTTTACTTCTTGACTGTGTTTCATAGTTCAATTAATATAATAAACAAAAGGTTCAAAGTGTTGATAGGCAGTCACGGGGCTAATTCAATCGTGACACGAATGCAATGTTATACTAGTCAATAAAATAGAGAAAATCATTGGGATACTTGTAAGATGTACTTTTATAATTTCCATATCAGTATATTTCTCAGTTAGCTGTACCATGTTACATCAATTTTTTGTCAAATAATGCATCAGTAAGACAGGTGATGAACTATTTTTGAACTGATTCGTTCAACATTTACGATTCAGAACAGATGAAACTTACCGGAGAGTTCTTTCAAACCTTCGAGTATCATTTTTTCTATATTTATGTTCTATTTTTCTAATAGAAATTATAACAATCTTTCAAAAATTGTATGTAAAATCGTTTTATTATATACATGTGATTCGCAAATGACTGCACAAGAATTGAAAAATAATCTCATATCGCAAAATGAAGCCTAAAAAGGAGAAGAAATAAACGAAAACAAAACAGATTTATTCATGTAGCACAATCTCCAAACACCAACTTTAATTTCTGTGTTCTTCATAGAAATCCCCCATTTAAACCCGCGTGATGGAAATAAA
This sequence comes from Gryllus bimaculatus, assembly GCA_017312745.1. Taxonomy (NCBI): domain Eukaryota; kingdom Metazoa; phylum Arthropoda; class Insecta; order Orthoptera; family Gryllidae; genus Gryllus; species Gryllus bimaculatus. The sequence continues at coordinate 10,152,364 of BOPP01000006.1, forward strand.
CGTCCATCAATGAAACATCACGAAATAGTTCTCACGTCGGCGGGCGACGCAAAGGGAATTTCCTAGAATCTCCGTCGCTTTGCGGAAACGCAGGTATAGCCCGCAGCTGCTCCATGTCGTGGAATGGAAAGCAGTGAGGGGATATGGAAGCAAGGACGTGGGAGTGTCTCAAATACTACCCTTTCCAGAGAACGGGCTGTGGAATTCCACGAAGGATGAAACATTGAACGAGTCCACGGCAGCCCACGCGCGTCGCCTGCCAGGAGACCAGGGATGTCCAAAATGAGTGCCGTGGGCCCAACACGGCCAATGATAGATTTAAAAAAAGTTACTTTACCTCGCTTTTCAAATTCTTGGTCTTTAGCGACCTCAGTGACATCAACAAAAATTAGGTAATACGTAACATACTTTTACATAAGCATGGAACAATTTTAACGTTACAAAATTTGATTTAGACATATTATTAATATTAAACTTATTTTCCTGTTATATCAACAACAATTTAAATAATACATAACATATATTATGAAGACAAGGATTGATTTTAACATACTAACAAAAATTAATTTATATGAACAATATTAAACATTTTACCCTTCCACCAACAAAAGTTTAAATCGTACAAAATATACTTTCGCATAGACAGATATTGGTTGTAACATTAACAAAATGTTATTTAATCATATCAACAATAGTAACATATTTTAACATTATATCAAAGGCAAGTATCATTTAAACATTTTAACAGAGTAATTTGTTTTGGGGGTATTGCCCAAAATTTGGTTTAAACACTTATCACCATTACGTCAACAAATATTGATTTGGGCATATTTTGACACTGGAATTTTATGCGGCCTGCGTTGGTTCTAAAAATATTCCCTTTACGTACATACAGACATTACTAAAGACAATACAGGTTTACGTGTCATAAACAAGATTAGTGTTTTAATTTTCATTTTTAATATTTAAAATTTACATTTAGTAATTAACTTTTCATCAAGAATGTCATAATATCCAAAATATGAGGAAATCGAAAGAAGTTTCTTACATCGAGATTGATATAAAAATGAAATATAGGCAATTCCAACAAGGGTGATGTTTCGCAGCACATAAATTTGTGACAATGTTCCTTCATTATGAATGGCTGAATAAGAGATACCAACTTTCTTTTCCGATATTTTACGTTCAATTCTGACTTTATTATGAGTCTTGTGAAATAGAATTCAAAAGGCTTAATTTTTTTACGACTATGAATAGTGTTCATCGGAAATTAGAGGAAAAAGTAATCATGATTTTCTAAGAACAACATTTTTAGCTTCAAAAGAACCATCTTAATAAATTAAACCTAGGCGATGAAAAAATAATTTATTACTGTCATTAATAAAACTTATTCTATGTTACTTTTTAGTATTTAGCAGCACGCTTAATTTGTGGTTACTTCATAGTGCTAAAACAAATTATTCTATCAGCACTACAATGAATTATAATACTGGTATCTAAATCAAATATGTGTCTTATTTGTTTTAGGTTCACTTTGAAATTCATCAACAACAAACATTTCCAAAATGAAAGGTAATGAAATTTGAACTGTATGTAATAGTTCGCCATTTGCGCAATTGGTCTTATGGTGCGTTACGGTTCAAATTGCGCAATTTAATTGGCGGTCCCCACTCCTAGAATGAGTCTTATCCCCACCCATCCAAGCAGCCCGGGTTTGCACTCAAGTTGCTTGCGCACAGCTCTCGAGGTCAGTCAAAGCGCAAAATGCTGTACTGGCCTGCTTTATGAGGAGACCTCAAGGGAGTTACATTTCGAAAAGCTTTGATAGGAAAAGAGGGGGGAGAAGTCTATTTTAAATACTTATCATGAGCTATCATGTGTGGGAATTCTGGCTAATCGGAGGGGACGTATTCTGGTGATTTGAGGTAAAGATGGTAATACTGTGTGGATTGATTGATTTTCGTATAACATGATGTGTTTTTCTATAGTTTGAAGTTAGTCCAATATCATTTAATTTATTTTATTCATAGTTACCTTTAAAGATAAAAGCATTAGAAATATGGCTTTCATTTTTAAAGATTTGGATACTCCTGAAATAGACAAACTTTTCTTCTGAGGAATTCACCTGATAACCCCACGCAATTCTTCTGTGAAATAAAGGGCTCGTAAATGCCGAGTCGTTTCCAGATATTCTGGCGCTCTTTTCTTCTCCGAGCTCTAAATACGATTTCAAGAACTAGCTTCGATACTTTCATGATGTCACGATCTTTGAATACGTAACCGATGACCTTCCTATTTCTCACCGAATTCACAACGCTCAATACGGTACTATTTAACTGAGTCGATATAATCATCAATGGACCAAAGTTTTTTGTTGAGTGTTCGATTTTATTTTATTGAGTTGCAATGGATTTGCATTAAGAGTGCATTATTTGTTCAGACGTTTTTTCCTACTTTATATTTTTTCTGTTTAGCAAATCATGCTTTACTGTAAGTTGAACTGGATGCAGCATTATCCAATAATATATTTATTTTTCTAACGTTACCATATTTATATACAATAAAACACGTCAGGTTATATTAGATATACATTACATATAGCATATTATTAATATTATTATATTTATCATACTCTTTTTCTTTTTAGCTAACTGTGACTTTTGCCCCACAGCTCTAAAATGAATGTAGAACTGTTTGTAGTACGTTAGTGTGACTCCGTTCTTAGTTAAGCCAGACATGGCAAATGTGTACAGCGAGCGTACTAGTAGGCTGTTTTAATACAGAGGTTTCACTTCAAGTTGATTAGGGGATAATTTTTACTCATTTTATCGAAAACGTAATTTGATAAACTGAGTATATGTAATTTCAATATTATTCTATTATCTGATAGAACTCTGATATTTTTCACTGCTGTTCTAAAAGGAGCTTGTGGAACATTAGTTGTGGAGGTAAAGGTCGTTAATGAAATTGTTCAATTTATGTTTGTTTCTAAATCAGCTTGAAGGTAGTCGTAAACTATATAAATTTCCTCATTAGCTACAAAAATCGATGTATCTTCGACACAGAAAAGTATTTCTGATTCCATTGGGGAGGGGAAGTCTGCTATAAAAATTGTAAAGAGAAAGGGAGATAGACAATTCTAAGAGTGGGTTTATTTTGACCTTGAAAAAACTGGTGTAAATATTAAAATTGTAATGTAAATTTTACATACAAGTACATACCAGTTGTTGAATCTTTAAATAGCTCTAAGACATTGCGCGATTATATTTAATTCGAAATGTGGGTACCAGTTAACTAACAGTAGTACCATTATCTATAATAATGTAGTATAAACTATTTACATTTTTAGAGTACATGTTAATAACATATTAATACCAGAGGATGTTTTAAATAAAATGTATATTTAATGCAAAATCTGACCAAGAAAATAATTTTTATATTTCCAAACGTTTTCTTTGGTCCTCACATGTACGACAACTTCACGATATGCTCACGTATTCTCATAGACAAATCAGTGCGAAAGGGCACGTTCGTGAAGGCGGACTACGCCGGGTAGTAAGTAATATTCAGACACGCAACTGTCTGATTTAGTCTGGGAATAGCATGCGAAGCAGAAGACCTCTTCTCAAAAGTCTGTATGTTTCCTGAACAATGTAAAAACTACTACAAAGTGTATGATTCAAATTATTACGGTCTCAGTCGACTTTGTCTTCGAATAGACAAGTCAGTTCGTTTGTGATGAGTAGATCCTCTGATGAAATTCAATTCAATGTATTTCACTGAATACATTTCATTCTGAAGCCGTTGCATAGCCGCTTCACGTTTCCAAGACTTTCATCGAACTGAATGAAAAAAGGAAATTCCTCCAAAGAGGTTTTGTCGGAAATATCCCAATTTCATAAAAGTCGCCAAATGGAGAGAAGCTGTATCATACGTTGTAGGGTTCGGTTAGGGAAGATTACTATTGGATTAAAGTAGCACTGACGCAGGAGAGAATTTTCTCTCATTAAATTTGATCTTGAATAATAATATGTTTAAAGCATATTTAAAAATATAGTACATATTTAAAGGCAAAATATATTTTGAGTTTTGAAATCTTTATATTAACATTGATTTTTCTACTTCAGCATTAAAAAGGATTTTGGACCTGGAAAGTAACATATATTCTAGCTTCTTGAGTGCAAATTATTTATTTCCGGGATATAAGGAGTTACTCCTGCTGCTTCTGCCCACGGCTTTGGGACTTCACGGAAATGCTCGGACGCGCCGAGTCGGAAAGTAGAACAGTTGCGGTAGACACGCAAGGTCAAGACAAAGATCAGCGCCCTGTCACTTTACATGAATAACTGAGGCAAATAAATCGCTTTCATGTTCAATGTAAATTATTCAGTTGCATCATCGCATGTTGTAATAAAATCCGAAAATCCAATACTTCAATTTTCAATTTCCATGTTCAGTTACCATGATTTACATCAATTTTTTTAAATTCTGGTGACAAATTTTATGTTGATTTTTCCTTAGATTCAGAATAATAGTAGATACCCACATGTTTTGAAGATTTTTTTAAAATAACTATCATATTTCTTCTCACCCAAAATTTTTTTTGAATTAAATTAAATGAGCCAGTCGTCTTTCGTCACTTAAATTTTGATTCCATTACTTTTATGTACAAAGTTACGCAGTTTAAAGCTGCGTTTTAATGTGTTTTGAGACATCAACATAACTCACTTCAAAATTAATTGGAATAAAATCTCATATTTTAATAGTATTCCGGGTGAGTCTTCCTATACATTTATATTCTTTGAAAGGAACGTTTTATTTCCTTTGGTTTTAATTAAAGGTTGTATTGCTGGTAAATGCAGATGATCAAATGTAAGATTTTTATGTAAATTTTCAGTCAATACTATTATCTATAAACAGTGTTGTTAAAAATGTTTAAGAGAAATAAATAAGAGCAGGACAAATATAGGAAACAATATACAACATGAGAGACAAAATACTATATGTTTTAGGTATATAACTTTTTACAGAAGCAAGGACGTGGTTGGCGAAGGATGAGAGAAAGTGGTTGAATGTCAGTCGAATAAAATCATTTTAGAGGAAATAAGATAATTTAGAATTGTCGGTAGAACTGCAAAGACGTAAATGATAGTCACACCCAAATGCAAGCAGCGTTATGCTCTATGATTGGTATACACCATAGCGTCTGCGAGTCAGTCCGCGAGGACCAATCAGCGGATGGTTCCCAGTCGCTTCTGGAGCAGTTTATTGCCACAGTCGTTTGGAAGGTGAGCGGCGCAGCGTAACCGTAAGAGATCGTAAAGGCTAAACGCGCGACAGCCTACGTTACAGCCAGTCATGTCCCCGGGATAATGCTTCTGGCTGCAGCACACAAGAGAGGTTTTAGATTGTCATATAGCTTGACTGTCATTTACATCGACGAAGCGTTGCCAGATTAAACCCACCTGCTGCACAATTCATGTTCCATCTGCTTCTAATAAATAATATAAATTTATTGATGCCTTTATACCTTTTCCTATTAATAATATTATTCAATCATATATAAAACAGAAATATACTTTTCGAAAATGAACTTCTTTTAAAAATTGTGTAACACGAAAACACCTTCTATACCCAACGACCAGAGGCTGAATTTCAGGGGGAGATAAATGAGACGTTTTTCGAATATGAATTTCGTTTTGAGATGCCGTTTGCCCAAAATTAATGAGAATACTATTTTTATTTTTGGTGCGTTTAATATACAGCAATTTTTTAATAAATTTAGTAACAAATGGTGTGATACTTGGGACGCGGCTATTTTTCTAAATTAAAAAATATAATGATACAACTAACAAAAAACTGAAGTGTTTTAGAATGTCATTAATAATAGCGTAACCATTCTGAATATTATTTATTGTAAATCAACAACATTGTCAATCCAAATATTTCCGCACCTTAAAAGCGAGATAAACACTTGAAAATATTGTTTTATATCAAAATGTAGCCATGACTTGTCCATTTCGGGTTTGACATTACGCCTCAATATTTATACATTCAGTAATTTATTTGTTGCTTATGACTACTTTTCATTGAAGTATGGAAGTGGATAGGAGTTGTGTGTGATGACCCGATGATCACCTTCCCTAGGGACTTCTAAGAAACAATTATTGACTCATTGGAAAATGTAAGAAGTTATTTCAAGATGTTTTCTATGGATTAGCTTATTGTGTTCGGTGGTAGTGATCGAAATGATAAAATGTAATATTCTCATTCTGAGACAGCATTAATCACATTTCGATGGACTTTTTATATTTTTTTTTCAAATTAGTTGAGAATATTTACTTATTCGTCAGTGTATTATATTGATATTTGTCTATTACCAATATTAAGGTTTTACTTGATTTCATTACGTTAATTCATTTATTTTGTTACTCCTATTTTATTCATTATATGTAAATACATTTTGTACTTCATTTATTGCGTAGGTCAGTTGAATCTGAAAATATTTAGAGATAAAACTGTAACTCTTCTAATTTCAGAATGTGTTTTTATTGAAACATACAACTTACTCTATCGGCTCTCTCCACAAATCAGGTAATTCCTTGATCTGCGACTTACCTGCAAAGAACGAAAAAAACACACATGTTAGTAGAAGAAAACGAGAAGAGAAAATTTAAGTTTTTATAATCGTATATCACTGTATAATATTCAATTTTCAGTTCTAACGATGTAAGATCAGTTCAAAAGATTACATTAGATCTACTCGAAACTAAATTTTAATTAAAATATTTTAAATGTCTTAATCATACTGGATCACATAATTTCTAGAAAACTGTAAAATATAGAAATTCAGTGACTGTTTACCATTAAATATATTTATAGTACTAAATTAATCATGTATTTTCTCGCGCAGTTTCAATCAAATCATCGAATTTGTTATAATAGATTAAATTAGTCTTAACGATAATCCTCCCCAATTTCTTAAAAAGAAAAAAAGCAATTTACTAATTATGACCCAATTAGAAGTGAAAACCAGATGAAAAACCTAAAATTAAAATTGTCTTGTACATTCTCGTATTTTACTTACCTAGTGAAGAGAGAATATTGTAATGTTGCGACGTTAAGTCTTGTCTTGGGGACGGCAGGTCTTGAAATGTAAAAAGTGGATAAATCATGTACCTAACTATACTAAATTACTTTCTCTATCACTTCGAGAAGCCATAATGCTCGATTTTTTTGTATTCTGCTCATGGAACTTGCAGCCACATGGTTAAGTACCACTTCATCGATTTAGGTTTCAATTACTTTACATTCAGTTATTCATATCTCGCCACCAGTCAGTTGTATCTCCAGGCAAACACTAGTTTATTCTACCAGAAAATTGGTAGGATGTCAAAATGATTACGGTCTTCAAAAAGATTTTAAGAATATGTTACATAAAAATTATGTGAAGTTAATCACAGAAAACTAGTCTTATTTTCTAGCCTTAAGAGAAATCCTAATATTAATCCCCTCCATTCATCTTCTATCTTTTGATCCGTAGCGTGGTTAAAATGACTTAGCTCTTTTAAGGGAATGGGAGTATTATTGGACTAGTATCGTTTCTTTTTATTGTTATTGTACACTACTTATTTTTAATTCTGACATTTTTCTTCTAACATGCTATTTGCTAGCTTGCTAGAACAAAGACTCTTTGATTCCAAAATTCTGCCACCACCCCCTTTTTATATGTGATTTCCCAACATAGCCAATGACGTCATATGTTGCATGCTAGGAGGGAATTCTCGTGACTGTCTGACTCAGGAAGCACAGCCATCAAGCCCTTTCCCAACAAGAGACCACAAGATAGGGCAGCTCTGACCCATGCTCTTTAGAAGACGCTTGCCCTCTAGATGGTGGATTACAACGTGTGTATTCGCCCAAAGCTCTTTGGTAAATAGACTGGTGAAATATCTGTCTTTAATCGGATACAATCTCTGCAAGACAATTGTGTCTCTCCCCAACAGAATTCGTTTGCATTTCCTCCAATTACTTCTTAAATGCTATGAAATCATGCAATGTAGCAATTTGCGTTTGAAAACGAGTCACGATGTTTTGGAATATTTTAAGCTGATCTGAAGACATAGAAATGGATAGTAGTGAATGGTAAAGGAAATTCTTGTACTTCGCGATCGCATTGGCGCAATAAAAGTGACATTTGAATCAGAGATGCTTCAAAACCAACTTTCATTCAAAATTTGCTATTCATGTGTTGTGTTATAAAACATAAATTTTAAATTGTTTGCATGCAACGAAATTGTTCACATGTAAAGTATTGTGTATATAAACGATGTCATTATTCGTATATAGCTGAGCAGTATTGTACATGTTTTTGTTAAAATATTTAATAAATTGCAGTTTTATAAGAGAATTTCATTTAAGCAGTGGGCGAGCTATGTTTTCAATAACCATTTTGTGTGGTGTTTTTTAGCAGTATATATGCTACTGCCAACAAATAATGCCTACATATTCTATCATGTATGTTCAGGAAGTTAAAAATGGATCAGATTCAGTATGCTTTGTATTTTATACAAGTATTTAGGAAGGCAACTAGTGATCTTATCAGTACATTTAAAGCACTTTACAATGTTTTTGAAACAGGTTGACCTATATCAAAGTTTTGTATACTGCTGACAATAGATTGGATTGCTCGAATCGTTTTATTTAGGTTAAAATATTTTCTCATAATTTAGATTAATATTTTGTTACTTGCATTATAGTACAATAATGTGGGCACGTGTTTCTACGGAAATTATAATTTTTCAATTAAAATTAAGTAGACTGGGAACATAGGATGGAATATTGTGTTACTGAAATAGCGTGTAGGAAATAACTTTCAAATGATACTCGTCACGTATCAACAATACATTACTACATGATGTCGTTACGACATCAATCGTTAAATTTCTAACAAACCAGCTTTTTATTTTTATCAATGTTATTCAAATATGTATTTCATAACCCCTTACTGTTGTAATGAATCAAAATAACAATTTCATAATTTTAAAGTTTATTTTTTTCAGTTTAAGTAGGAATATATCCGCTGGTTTGTTAGTGATAGAGTAATTGATGGCTCAGGCTTAGCGACAACACGCATGTGCGACATCAAGAGCCTTATCTCTTACCGGAAAGTCTACCGCATTGAAAGTTCAGAACACACATAAACCACAGTCCCAGGCAGACGTATCTGCAATCCCGATAGTGCTTCTAGTTCTCGTAACTCTTCCAGGTTGGCAGTGATGTCCGCGCATAAATATTACTTTGTGAGAAATCTCGCCCCTAGGTCGTTCGGAATACTGGAGACTCTGAGGCAAACTTCACTAGAAGAATGTGAACGAAGGAGGAATTATAAATAGTGTATTATGCTGCTGTGGGCATGATTTGGAAAATGTTTGTTCTGAAAGATTAATATTAACATGTGTCCCAGGAGGAAACGTCAATATCTTGGAATGTCGCAATATCAATTATGTAATACTAGGTGGAAAAAAACATTTCTCGTAATTTCGATTGCACAGAAAAGTGAAATTTGAATCAGACACGCAGGGCATGAATCAAAGTGAACTGAAGTATGTATAAAAACAATGTTGACTGTTACACTGCAACAATATTTAATGAGGACGTTTTCAGTACAGATAATTTTTGGTCTCAACTGTAAGCAGCAGTTACTTTTTGAAGAAACAAAATGAAATGATAACACTAAAAATATCTTTTAACAATAGCTTAAACTTTCACCATACGCGTAATTGACACTCTTATAAAAAGGCGCATGCAGAATTGAATGTTACACCTTCGAAATGTATATTTTTATTTTTCCCGCCGATAAACGTTTGTAGACGATGTGACCTCCTCTTCCACCTCAACCTCATTTCCGTATCATCTGCAAGTGTTTCTCCGTTTTTGCCATCAGAAAGTATCAAAATATTGTAATGATTTCCTTCACTTTGCTTAAATGCGTTAGAGTGAGGTCTAGAATATTCTGTAGTTTAATTCGAGCCAAAGTATGAGTCACTTCAACACCCGATGTATCCTGATAACATTGAAATTTTGATTCCAGGATTTTGTAATGGGAAGGATAGAGTAAAATTTTTCTCTCGTATGCCGCTGGCGGAGACGCGCCCAATTGTTGAAAAACATGTTTTTTTAGTCATATATTATTATCATCGACGTTTTAATTTTGAACATCGATGTTCGTTTTGTTGTCGGCGTCGCCTCCCTTCACTAGAGTAGGTCGTGAGTAAGTCAGTAGTGCGTTGGGAAAGCCTCAGGATCCAGGCGTGAAGAGTGCGGGTGTTCAGTGGCAAAGAGGAGCAGCTGGTGACGGCGGGGGCGTGGCGGGGAGAGAGCGGGAGTTGCGCTAGTGGCGGCAGCGGCGGCGTGGGTGTGCGGGCCAGCGCACAAATATTGACCCCGAGCTCCTATCGACGCGCGGCGGGGACGGCGGGGGTGGAGGGGGCGGCGAGGGCGGCGGGAGCGACCGAGCCAACGGAGCAGCGCACAGTGCCAAATTTCCTGCAACCGCTCGGAGAAAAAGTGAATGATTATTGTGTGTTCCCGGACGCAAGGATTGCTGTGGCTGTTTGTCCCGTACGTGTAGCGACTGATATAACGCGGTAGGTGGTTTTGTTACTTTCTTGTTAGTACGTGAGTTTTGGCCCAGACCTACCGTTGGTAGCTGGTCCAGCTGGTTCGCTACCAGCTGGTCTGCTGGTAGGGATTCCTTGTCAGGTGGGATTTCCATCACTAGGTATCTCTCACCAGTAGGAAACCGCCCCAACCGGGACCCGGTCTAAGCTTACGACTGATCTCCCGACATATGTGGAGACTAGTGCGTGGAAATATGTGTGTGTATGTGTGTGTGTGGGGGGGGTGAGTGGGTGTGGGTGCGTGCCTGCGGACGCGCAGTCCGTGGACTGTTTGTTAGGGTACTGCTCTGACATTCGCTTAGTACTGCTAGAAGATACCATGGAAAACTACCGCTCAAAGAATCCGGTCTCTAGAATTCTCTCGCATTTTCTCCCTGTCTGGGACCAGAAAATAACCTGGAGATTATGGGAAGATTTGAATCAGAACATACGAGAAAAAGGACCTTATATCCTATTCAACAAATATGACTAAGTAGGAGCTGTGTTTCTTCATTCAATTAATACGGTAATTTGCTCAGAATCATTTTCGCACTCGCGTTCTCTGCCTTCCCCCCGGATCGCCCAATTCACCACCGAGCTTAACTTTTCCCTTCATGACTAACTTCTGTTCGAAGCTTTTATACCTCGGCATCTCTCTCGAACGAAAATATAGTATTTTCAAGAAGGGTATCAATTTTAAAAGTCGATCTCTTGACATTTAACTGCTATATTAGCCAACTCAAAATTTTCTGTTCTTAAAAATTGCAATTCAAAGTGAATCTAATAATTTCGAGATGGGAATGGAACTTGATAAGTGATTATCGAGTTAAACATTTTGCCACTTATTGACTCATTTTTGCTTTATGCAATAAAAATTATTTGTGACGTATGTAACAAAAAATCAATATCTACCTTAACCATAAAATTCACTTTTTTAGTTTCACGAACGCCATCACCAATCAACGTAACGCATGAAAATACAAACGTCAATCGAAGGAAAAGTATTTTTGCCCGTGAAGTCGGGAGAACCCTGACACTGCGTCCACTCTGACGTGGGCGGAGGCAGAAAAGGGGTAACACGGGTCGCGCTAGCAAAGCGAGAGAGCTGAAGAGAGGAAGCAACGCAGACGGGTGGAAGAGTGGAAATTTATTGTGCGAAAGATCAATGGAAAAAAGAGCAAATAACTTTTGTTTGTGTTTTGCAGACAGTTGATGAACAGAGGATGCGCGTGACGCTGCATTGAAACAAAATATAGATATATCTAAAAGTATAATACTGTTCCATATTTATTTGTGGCTTCTAGCGTGTAAAACGAAATATGAAAACCAAACGACTGCAAGTGATGTTTACTTAAAATATCGTTTTATTTTTAATCAGGGAGTAAGGATAATATTTGGGCAAATGAATGAAGTATGAGGACAATAATCTTTAAGTAAATGGTTATATTGTAAGCTTGTATTTTATATTCTACATTGTGTTGTATGAAAGTAATGTATATAATGCATCAATGTTCAGTCAGTAACTGATACCTTGACTGCGAAATCTAAAGTTTTGCTCACAGGTATACTATTGATGTGTTCATGAGATAAACTTAACAATAAAAACGTTCGGTATGTTACTGATATCCTTTTTTTTTATTCTAACATGTCATTTTGTTATTGCTGTCAGTTCATCATCGAAAAGTATCTTCCACTCTACTTGATCGATCATACACTGATTTTTGTCGCATAACTCGAATAAAAATATAATGGATTACAAAATATTTAAAATTCACCATCAAAATGTAGAAGTAAGTTCATTTTTTACTTTTGAAGTAATTCCTTGATGGATAAGAGCCATCTAAACTACAACAAATTCTAAAAATGAAAGTATCCGACTTATAAAGCGAAAGTAACATCTGGAAAACTGGAATAGTAGTAATAAATATTTTTTTAATAATAAAAATAGTGTGTACAGTTTTGGAGATGCGTAGTTATTAAGACTTTCTATTTATACGATTGATTAAGTGGTCATACATTTTAAAACGGTATTGATATATTTTATAGTATATCTGGAACGATGAACTGGAATTTTAGAACTGAGTGTAAATTATTGAAGTATCTTTGCTTGCGCTTTAATGATTCAATAAGCAAAGAGAAAACTATATACGACAAACTAGAGTGTACGAATGATCGAAATATATGTATCGTCGTCCGACTATCGTGTCATAGCATCATCTCAAGACTCTCTGAAGTAAGTAAAAGGTAGATTCTTTCTACCGATCAACAGAATAGGAAAAAGAAGAAAATAATATATTTTTTACACCAACTTAACCGATGTATGAAAAGTTTACAGTTCTAAATAATTAAGTTGATTCACGGTATAGTTTTTAATAGCTTTTTTTGTAGATGTTCAGGTGCTGAAACAATTGTTTTTGAATTTACAGAAGTATACCTCTTTCAATCCAAAATCAATTCGTTTTAATTTATTAATATAAATTGTAATTAGTAGGCATTAGATAACACGTAGGATAATATTTAAACACCAATAATTCAAACTGCAATTAAAGTATTATCTAAATTAAATCTAATTATAATAATAAAATGATGGAAGTTATTATATGCTTACGTTTACCATCTATTAAAATATTTATATCACGTTTTCATCATGTTTTTCATTAATGACCATTCATTAGTGAAAAACTGTCTGTTCCCAGTTTCCCGCAATAATTATCAAAAATTCCAGGAGCTATCTTCATACATTATGAATTTCTTTGTTGGTTGGTTTCACACTCCTTGTTAATAAATTTTCAATTATAGGAAGGGATGTAAGTGCAACTATATCCCTTTGGTGTTAAAAGTATAGCGTTTGGTTCATGGAGCATCAAAATACGTCGATTGATTTAAAAGGAATAAGAATACGTATAATCTCCGTGGTGAAAAACATAACCCTACTTTCTTTCGACCAGGCGGCTAGGAAGTTCGTGGTGAGCGTGAATTTATGTTCGCGGACACAACAATTCTCAGTTCCCAGAAAAAAAAGCATTGCGCGCACGGAAAAAAGTAGTCACGCTGAGAAACGTACCCAAGATTCCGCGCAGATTCGCACGCCACTTTTGGAGGAACGAGGAGTAACTGGCGTCCGTTGTAAACAGGGGCGCGCGTTTCCTTCTCCTCTATCACTCAGCCCACACAAACTCGTTAAGTCCTTTGGAGAAGAAATTCCGCTCACACATTTTCTTCTTTTTCGTAACGTAAACTTTGCATTCTGCAAATGGCACTACCCATTTACAGACTCCCAAATTCCGCGAGTCGAAAATAGATTCAGTTGCTGGGGGAAAAAATTGTGTTATTTCATTGAGGTGCAATAAACTTGTATTATATAAGTATTATTGTTGCTGTAACGTCTCCCCAAAAGTGGAAGATTCATTCGTAGTTCACTCCTTCTCTTCGTTTGTGAAATATGCAAAGGACAATGTGTACACGTATTTTATTTAAAAAGGTTCCCAAATTTAAATAGTTTTCAATTTGTCTAAGAAGGATCATAATTTGGTCTAATAATTCGACATTTATTTTCATGCATTCTTCATTTATGATCGCTAAGCTATGCACTTTTCTCTTTTTTATTTTGACGCTTTTGCGAAAC
>BOPP01000006.1:10182878-10201590 GCA_017312745.1 Gryllus bimaculatus
TCCCCTCCCACCCTGCCCTTCCCTCCACCCCTCCCGGCATAGACGCGCCCCACGGCACCACGAGCCCGGAGATCGACCTCCCGGGACGTGATGTAGTGCGGGGCCCGTGACGGCCTCTAATAGTGAGAAGTGGCCGTGAAGTTATGAGTGGCAAGTCTTTACTTCACTTGCTGGAGGTTACTTATTTTACGACTCCACAGTGGCAAACCTTCCCTTTGTGGATATTCCTGCAAGTTTCTCTTGTAATCACTCTGAGTCACTCCTAGTCAATCTTATCTTACGTGATTGTTACTTTAACAGTGTGATTTAGGTTTCTGACTGTTCTGTCTTCACAGGCAACTTTTATACTAGATGATTTATTGACAATTTTTTTATGCAAGTACCGTAGAGCGAAGGAAGATTTTTAATCTTAAGGTTCTTACTCCTAAAAGTAAAACTCATAGTATAACTGATTTAAGTTTTTTTATATTTTATTCTCGTATTTTCTTAGGCTATTAATTTAGTGTTTGTGTGAATTTTTGTTCGATTTAAAAACTGGGAACGCGATGAACTGGTAAAATGCTTGACACGACCTGTAATAGTGATGCGTGGCCGCAAATCTATGAATAGTAAATATTTACTTCACTTACTGGAGATTTTACATATTTTACGACTCCGCAGTGGAAAACCCTCCCTCCGTGGATATTCCTGCAATTTTTCTTGCTAAACAGCCCAAGTTACTCCTAATCAATCTTATATCTTGATTGTTAGGAAATATAACACTAGTTTATGTTTGAACTTGTTGCAGCTCTACAAGCAATCTTACTCTTCCTGAATATTTTGGAAGATCAGGATATTTGAATGACATCTCCACTGACTAAAATGTTTCATCCAAGAACATTACTACTATTACTATTAATTTTGTAAGTACGAGTAATATAACCGCGCAATTTTCGATACGTACGAAGAAATTTTCTGTATTCGCAGATTTTTTGAGTCTACGTACATGTTTTATTGTCTTCGGCTTTGACACTAAGACGGCAACTTTGTTTTATATGTATAAGTTCTTAATTAATAGATATTTTCACTTCCAAAAATAAAATTGAAATAATCAAATTTTGTTTATATATAATATAGAATATCTAGACGCTACATTTGTACGATTTCTAAACGAAGTCGGTTACTCTTGTCCTATCTTTACCACCTTTGTAGATTAGGTTTGTTCCTGCTCCACCACAACTAGAACACTCAATCTAAGCAAGGATTTTCCTGCAAGTCAACTTGCTTCAAATCCTAACCAGCCTTTTTCCTTCTATTTAAGAACCATACCATACTCGTACCATTACGTTTTGAAATAATAAGTTACACAGAACAAATGTTACCAACTATTTGGACACGCGCGTGTTCGAAGATGATCACTTTTT
Organism: Gryllus bimaculatus; assembly: GCA_017312745.1. Lineage (NCBI taxonomy): Eukaryota > Metazoa > Arthropoda > Insecta > Orthoptera > Gryllidae > Gryllus > Gryllus bimaculatus. Next base: position 10,184,282 of record BOPP01000006.1, read on the forward strand.
CCTTAAGAATATTTGATGGGAAAGCATAACAAAGTTACATGTTACATTTGCCCCTGATTGCTAGGCAACTCGTCGTGCACTCATGTTTTGCAAATTTATTAATTAAAATACCCAACATGGTCTCAATTTTGAGTTCTTTACAGCTGCGGAATGTATTCTCCGAGCGTAATTGCGCCTAACAAGGTGATGGGATTGTGACAATTATATACAAATTTCGTAGAATACGTCAGAACGTGTACCTGTCAAATACCCGTGCACGATGTGTGGACAGACTATCCGAGGTAAATGTCAGATTTTATATAATTTTCATTGTCCAAAAGTGATAATTCATTTTCTAACCTTGACATTCTATTTTCACTTCATCAAGATTTTCAGTGGCAATATACTTTAAAATACTATTTTCTCATCTCTTTTATTCTTACCTTACTCTATGTTCTCGAGGAGACTGAAATATCAGACACATTTTCGCACAATTTTTGTAGTCTCTTTCCTCTAGAATAAATAATTGAAAGAAAAAACGTCTACTTTTTTGCCTTCGTATCAAAATTAATGTATTAATTAAGGAAAGGTATTAGGAATTACTGCGGACGTTGCTATTGAGGAACTAAATTTTATATCAACGTTTGCCGTGCTTTGGTGTGTTTGCCACTAAGATGTTACGTTATTTTTTACGTTACGTTACGTTTTGATTAGTCGTTACGTAATTACATTTTAGGAAATTTAATGTTATAATTATATTCATAGTTTGTACTTTATAAAAAGAGCATTCTTAATTCCATACCATTAGCGCCAAGCGTTTTTAATACTTGCTTTGAAATTACATAAAACACCGTGACTGACTTGACCCTCATATTTCGTAGCTCTTCTCAACAGTTTCACCGAACAAAGGAACATTTCATCAGCTGCTATTTCGTTCTTGTAATTCAAATCGCGTGAGAGTTACCCTTCTTCCTTTTTCCGATCACCTACATCATTTTCAAAGTCTTCACTGCTTATTTGTGTTCTCCAAATAAGAATTAACTGATAATATGTTTTTTTAATTGTTACATTTTCCTCAGGAGAAGATAAAATTAGTCTTCTTACTAATGAGAAGTGAAAGTGACTTGAGGTTTTCAAAGATTAAAAGTGCTGTAATAATTATTGAGTTGTCTTTTGGAATTTTTATTTATAATATTTTATTATATAATTCTCTTAAAGCAATAAAGCATTGTTAAACAAATGAATCTACAGTAATTCGATTCAATGATTCTTTTCATTAACGGTCTAATTACTCTTTTCTTCCAACTTATTCAACCTTATTTTCTTTTTACTCTGCAAATTATGGAACCTCTTAGAGAATAACTTCAAGTGTTTGTTTCTACTCGCAAAAACGCAAGCAAACTCATCCGCGGCGGAACAAAAGCACGACGCAACTAAACTAGCACGCGGCTCTCAAAATCGCTACCTCCAATATTTCGACCACCAGCCCCGCTCTCCCCATCCCCCTCCCCGCTTGCTCTCTCGCCCCGCCCTCGCCGCCTAGCTCGCTCGCACCGCCTCCCCACCCTCCCGCCTCGCCGCCTCGCCCCGCCCTCGTCCCGCCTCGCCCCGCCTCGCCCGCCTCGCACCCACCTCGCCCGCACTCGCCTCACTCGCTGCCATCTCGCCAACCTTGCCTCGTCGCGCATGCCCCGCGTGCCCCGCACGCCTGCCAGCCCGCACTGCGCCGCAAAAGCTGCTCCCCGGAAGGCCCCAGCAAGCGCCGCGGCGGCGTGGTGTGTGTTTTTTGCGATTCTCCCGTCGTGTGTTTTGGCGAATTCCGGGCCCGCCCGGATGTCATGCCCGGGCTGGCCGACCGAGCTCCGGGCACCGCTCGCCACTACACGGTTTGCTCACCCTCCCGGTGGCGCTCTTTTGTTGCACTCGTGCTTTGCTCGTACCCTGCCCCTGCCGGGCTACTATAGCTGATATGCATGCTGTGGATTTTGCCGTAACCCCGATTTCGACCTCCTCTGAACGCCCGTCTCTTCGACCTGATCCTGATTCGAATACTGGTCATGGGTCTCGTCTAGCCCCCAACCCACTTCCAACCCAATTCCGATCCCAACCTCCGACACACGATTGTTTCTTCCGACGCATTTTCCGACCCCTCCCGACGCGCTTCCGGACGCGCTTGCGACCGCCGCTCCCGACAGCGCTCTCGACACGCTTCTCGACACGCTCTCGACAACGCTCTCCGACACGCTCCCCGACATACGACCCGACACGCTCCCCGACAACGCTCCCGACTCGCCCCCGAACACGCCCCCGACACGCTCCGATCGCTCCAACACGGCCTCCCGTAATGGTTCCGACCCGTCACTGATTCGTCACGGTACACTGTCAACCTGTTCTGACCTGTTGCCGTCCCGTTGCCCGTCCCGTTACGCCCCGTTACCACCCGTTCCACGCGTCCCGTTACATTGTTACCACCCCGTTACCAACCCCGTTACCACCCGTTAACCACCACCGTTACCGGCCCCGTTACCACCGTCCGTTCCGCCCCGTTACCTGACCCGTTACAGACCGCGTTACAGACCGTTACGACCCGTTCCGACTCACCTCGCCCGTTTCTGACCCATTCCCGACCGCCACCTCGGGCCGTTCCCGCGATCCGCTCCTGGTCGCACTACCGAATACTCTTCGATCGCTCCGACCCGTTCGGCGGATCGCGGTCCGCCCACTTTCCTTACTCCAACTTCTCCTTGAACGCTGGGCCTGCCTTCTGCGCGCTCAACCACTCCACTTGGGAATCCATTCCTATTCTTTCCCACCCCACCAAGTGTTTCTGAACCCCAATACATCTCCATTTCGTGAACTCTCTCGCCTCATTCACACTCCCACTTCGCCTAGTCGTCTTCCCGTCCCATTCCCATTCCATTGCCACTTCTGCTTCCGGCCGCTCGAGGCAGGCTGGTCCCCGCTTGGCGTTGTCCCGGCTCCCCTCTTTCCCCCGCTTCAACCCCGTTCCCGCTTCCTCGATCGCCGTCTGTGCGCCGCCCCCGCGACGCGGCGCGGCGCGGCGCGGCGCGGCGAGCGCGCCGCCTGGATTGCGTATTGTGCAGCACGCGGCGCCCGCCGCTTTGCGCGCAGGCACAGCTTCGCTTTGTGGGCCCGCGCGCCCACATGTTCAGAACGCCCGCCGCAGTGTTCACTCTGGAGGTTGTTGCACATTGCTATGAAAGTCGGAAGCAAGAATGGATGGTACGAGTAACATTCTCCTGAGCTCTGAACTACCCTCCACTCGAATCTCAGGGCAGATTACGCCAACCAACCGTTTTTGCATGTCCTATAGTTTTTGAGTTACTTAACAAGTTACTTACTTGTGTTGCTGGTGAAGAATCTTGTGTTTAGCCCTCATGTACTCGTCTTGGTAACGGTGTCGAGTACGACGTTTTATTTTTTGTTTGACGCGGAATCTGCGCTGAGATTGGCGTGAAGGGTGTTTTCCTGTCTGTAGCTCTAGGAGTAATGTTTACTTCGTACCATCCATTCTGCTTCCGAGCTTTTCATAGCAAGCACGTTGATGACACGTTTTTTGAAGTCGATTGGATACAATTGTGGTCTGTTCGAGTACTTAATCAGCAGAAAGCGAAAGTATTCTAGATAAGGAATCCGGAAAGGCGAAATACTATTTTCAGACATGATTACTATTGTTGTATTACTATAATGAATAACTATCCCTGGTGGAATGTCTTCATTACTGAATTAACAGTGGAGAAATAAACTATTTCGTGATGTTGAGTGACGTGCGCGATTCTTAAACTAGAATATAAGTCGCAAATACTGCAGGGATAAGACATTTGAAAGAGTTTTACTGCTAGTCTCGGTGTGACAATGAATTAAAAGTACCTAACGAAATAATGTCCACTGGTATGAATATAATCAAAAAATTTAATTTCCTATTGTTCTTTTTCAATTTATCATCTGTAGTAATCTATAAAAACGTCGATTCGATAACGTGGCCTAGGATCAACTGGAAAGGGTTCCAGTTGATGGAAGAAAACTGGAATCTTGGATTATCAACTTGCGATCTACCGTACTTCCTACGGTATGCATATCATGAATATTATTTACAAAACGTTGAACAATTAAATCACAATATAAGCCATAATTATTATCCTTTCAAGACGCAAGAAATGAAGTCCATTTTGAAACTTCCAAAAATATTATAGAGTTATATTAGTCCGTATTTCAAACCTAATTACCACAGTAACTGAAAGTTGAAACATAATCTTCCTAAATAGGTATTTAAAGACTAATAATATGGAACATATTGCAGTAAAAGTTTGAAATTTGTATAAATATATCAGCTTTCTTAGTACGTGAACCATCTACGATACTTGAAAATGTTGACAAATAGTGGATAGTGAAATATATTCAAAGACATTTCAAAAACCTAATTCGTAAATATACAAAAAAACGTTTAATTGTTATTATAAACAAAAAGTTAGGTAACTTACATAAAATATGGGCTAAACTCTTATTTTTATATTGCCTAGTATGCCTACTAACTTTAACTTGATAATGTTTTTTTGAGCAATATCATGTAGAATTGACATTATTTGATTAGGAGTTCTGAGCTCCATTTTCGTGTGATTTACAATCGTATCTTCATCGCTTTTACCCAATGTGTGAACATGTCGTTTGCGGAAAATAGCGAACATAGCGTTAATCATAACATCATTCAGAGTGTCGTATAGGTTTTTTTTTTTTATTTGCAAATAATGGCATATTACGAAAACATTATTGAAACCTTTGATGGACAAGTCATATGAGCAAACAAGTTTAAATTCCGGGATGACACAACGAATTCAACTGCCCTAAGACATTCGTACTTCATACTGGCCTTTATAAATTGAACTGCGTAAATCTCCCAGAGCCGCGTCGCGAGAGCATGTTCATGATCTCCTGACCTTTTTCCCGCCCCCTGACCATCGCTCCGCGCGTGCGCCCGGCGGGCGCTATCAATATGGCAGCGCGGCGCTCTCAGCCGGCGCCACCGGCCACGCGGCGCGCCCGTCCAGGTGGCTCGCTCTGATGCGCGCGGCGGGCCTTTAGACAAATGGAAGGCGGGGGAACGGCCCTAAAAATGGAAGAGAACGGTCAGCGGTAAACGCCGTCTCAGCAGCAGTGTTGACCTGGAAGCTGTACAAGTTCCAGGTCCGCCGTGGCGATGTTCGCAATAGCTTGGTTAACTACAACCTCCGTCTGGAGGAAAATTCCTAATTCTGGGCACTCCAATTCCGGCAATTCTAATTCCGGCATTCTAAATTCCGGCATTCAATTCGGCCTTCTAATTCGGCATTCTACAAATTCCGGCATTCTTCAATTCCGGCATTCTACCAATTCGGCATTCTACAATTCCGGCATTCCTAACAAATTTCCGGATTCTACAATCACCGGCATTTTCTACAATTCCGGCATTCTACATTCCGGGCATTCTACAATTCCGGCATTCTACAATTCCGGCATTCTACAATTCCGGCATTCTACAATTCCGGCATTCTAATTCCGGCATTCTAATTCTGAGCGGTTTTCCATGGTTTCGTATCTATACAAGGTAAATATTGGAGTAATAATGGGGTCATGACCGGCGCTGTAGGCAAATGAAGGCAGACCGCAATGCCAAAAATGGTATCACAGTCGGCAACGCTTGGTTTTCTTGCAGCAGCCGTTGAAGCTGGAGGTCCTATCGGCTTTCTAGCCCATCGCTGGCAATATTTTCGACACTAACTACACAGATGGGCTGAAATTGGAATTGAACTGCTTGTCTGGATGAAGAATTCTAGAACCAGGCTCTCCTGAGCTGTTTTCTATGGTTTCTATTCATACAAGATTAAATTGGAGTAGTGTCCAAATATCTGGGGCCATGACACTGCGCACGTAAAAATAAAAGCTGTTCATCACCAAAAATGCTAATATAACTATCAGCGCAACGTTTCATTCTCTGCAATGGCGGTTGGACGCTAGAGGTTTTTTGGTCGATTTTCCTGACGATGGGATGATTTTCGAACACTTTATAGTTTGGGTTGAATGATTTTGTCTGGAAGAAAAATTCTAGCGGCAGCTGTCTGAAGTGTTGTTTTTTGTGATTTTCGTACTCAATTAATGACAGTATCTGAGTAGATAATCTGTCCATAGGGGCCGTAAGCAATCTTTTTTCAATAAACTTGACCCTCTCACCTTCCTCACATGCTACGTGTCAGGTACACTAACAGTGGCCGCACCTGCGGCGACAGAGAAAGCTTCCAGCTGCGAGGGTTTAACACTTGAGCAGCATGCCTGAAGATGGAAATTCTGTCAAGCCAATGTATAGCTCAGTGCCGGGGATCTCATACTTACGTCGGGAAAAATCACCAACGTGTGCGTTTTTATCGAGCTCATTGTAGCAATGATGACCAATGTTTTGCTCGCTCGCATAAATACTCAATCGCAATAGAGATACGCATATGCGTATTTTTTTTCCTCCTACTCATCTCGCAGTTTTTCATTTTATCGCTATTATTTATGAATAAGTATTTTTTTATATCATGAATACCATCAAAAGCATCGTGTTAGTTTTTGATTATGGTTAATTGCATATTTGCGGTTAAAGGCACAGTTTATTTATCCTTTGATGTGCGTTTGTAGTCAACAGATCCAAAACGTTTCAACCCCACGATTAATGTTAATTTTAAAACAGTGTATGGCTTTTTAGCGAACATCATTTCATGGACTTAACTCATGATCTACATCCAGTTTTGTTTTTCAAAAGAGATAAATTACAGAGGGCGTTATTTCAATTTAGGAATTAGAGACTTTATTTTATTTGAAATTTAATTGAAGGCTACCAATATATACCGGTTCTAAACAATATTAAGTTTGGTGGACAATATGTAAATTAGCACATTAGAAAGAAGTGATATTACTGCTAAAAACTCAATATGTTTTTTAGTGTTCTTCACGTTTTCATTTCTTTCTCATTTATTATTATGAAGAATAATATAGAACAGATTATACAAGTATCCTACTAGGATATATAACCCCCATTTGAAAAATGACTATGGGCTCTTTTCGAACATATCTTAAACCAAGCATACAGTCTTTGGTTAGATTCCACGAACGCTGTCGAATGACACTCGGGTCAACTCTTATCAATTTCAAGATGCGCACCTTGAAACTCGAAGTGTAGAGTGATTTTATCGCTTCTTGATCTGCTGTATGCATTTTAATATTTTAAATAGAATGAAGAAAAACCTTGCGGGAACTCTGTCTTTATTCATCGTACAAGAATGTGTACGAACAAAATAGAAAACCAAATACTGATGACCACAAAAGGTATTTCAAGGCGCGTCATTGATTAGAATTTCATGCGAGAAAGATATTCATGAATATCTTTTTGAAGACAACGTTTGCAATAATAACTTTAGTACTATTTCAGACGTTGCGTTGTTTACTCTTTATTTCCGCAAACCAGAATTGTTTGAATATGATTTAAAGATTTAAAAATTGTAGAGTTTGTGAATGGTGACTACGCTTTTTTTTTTGTTGCTGTTTGTCAATGTTCAACTCTCCGGAAAACCGTGTCCATTAATTTACATTCATCAGATGTAGTAGATTGTTCATTAGTAAATTGTTACGTTCCTGTATTTAATTCAAAGTCAACAAATTTGATTTTCAACTCGAAAACGTATTTTTTCAGCTGTATTTTACAGTGAAAATTTCGATTAATTCAAAGAATACACTTAAATACACTTTTGATTAAAAGCATGTTTAAATTTCATAAAATATTCATTCCAACACTCTTTTTCTCACTTCCAAAATTGAACAATATTTTTTTTTAACCACATTTCTTATTTATTTATTTCACTATTCTTCAAATCATAACTATTTTAATTACAGTCATTCCTCTAATTCAACGATTAACTAAAACTATTCTGGGGCAATCTCAAGACCATAAGTTAACATCTATCTTGTTTTCGCATACTACATGCTTTCATTACACGGCTATACGTTTTTAGGCGAAAATGAAGCAGTGTAATTTATTAGAGCAAAACGTGGTGCAGTTAAAGCTTTTGCTTGTTAACACCCAAGCGCACGTTTTCCATTGTAACGTTGGGTATCAGAAATCAATATATAACCGACTAAATAGTAATATCAAATATTCGATTTCCAACTACTTTCTTTAATATCAAATTTTTTTTCTTCTTCAGATTTTGTGGTCCAAATAGCAAGAATTACCAATAACACAAACAGCTATGGCAATTTGGTCATAAAATGTTTTCTGTGGTACAGAATTACATTTGCCCTCGTTTCAAATGCTTCTGCTTGACATTAAAAAACGTTCGTGTGTAAAATGAAAATAAGGATGACTGACCTTTACCTAACCGGCAGGAAACGTGAATGAGCTTCAATGAGTAAGAGTAATCAGAATGACATCACAATCATACCATATTCTAAGGCCTGACAGTGTTCCGAGGATCTATGAGATCAGATTTGTAGTTTAAAATAGAGGAAAATATGGGTGGCAAGGAGTGACGACGAAACATTGTCCGAAAATTTCCGGCGGTTAAAACAACTATCATTCCGTATGTTTTCATATCTTTCAGAAATTTCTTTCATCTTGTTAACTATGCCAGAACCGGCAAACATGTAACCCCACTACATACGTGTTTCATTTAACACGGCAGGATATCACGAAGGACCAAGTTCGGGCCTGAACTTATTAACCTGACAACATGTATGTTTCATTTTCGTGACAGTGTAATCAATCCCACTGCAACGCATCGTAGCAATACAGATACGCTACTCTCGCAACGTTTTCGGGGTCAAGTATAATTCTAGAGAATTCACATTTAAATGGAAAGAACCGCTCGATGCAACAGACTGCGGTGAAAATCGCCGCAAAAATTTCGCGATAGTTTAGCAACGACCATTCCCGCGTTTCTCGACTGCTCCAGAAACCTTCCCTTGTCGTTACCAAACGTGCGTGGGCGAATACGGAGATTCGCCGAGTAGCCCGCTGCGCGCGCTGCATTCCGGAACCGTCGCGTTTTATTTCGCGAGGGTTGAATTGATTATCGAAGGCCGGCGCTTTTGTCTTTCCACGGGGGCCCTTCCGGGGCCTAACGGGCAGGAAGTGCTTCGCCGCGCCGCCCGCCAGGGGCACCAAATGTGGCGCACCGCGTACCCGGGCTGGTCAGGCCGACTTAGAGCGCCCTTCCCAACGTGCGACGGCGCGCGCCTTCCGTCAAGACTCACGCTAACGCGAGCGGAGGAGGAGGTAACGGCCGCCACCGCTGGCAAGAATACAGCTTTAAACTGTTACCTTCCCACTGCGGCGCTGGTCGCTTGCGTTTTACCTTGCTGCGGTCCCTTTGTTTCGACGTCGCTGGAGGTTTCGGCGAAGAGCTTGTCGATTGACGTACGGCGCTGCGTTGGGGCGTGGGAAGGTGCCCTACCTGTCTCAATTCAGTGTAAAATAAATTCATGCATTAGACGCTGCCTTATATACTATGAAATGTTGATAAATCCTGATGAGAATAGTTATGTTCGGTGATAAGTGATTTCAACCCAATGGACTGCCTAACGTGCTTAGATGATCTGGGCTTCAATTGATGTCATTGCATTAGCGCTCGACCAGGTAAGTCCCTGCGATTAGATTCCTGAGAAGGGAAGTATTCGACACTAAGCTAGATCGAATCACGATAGCTAGATCGATTCAGTCGCAATTTGGAGGAGAATTTCTGACGGTTAGCCGCTCTGATCGATAGGTTTCGCGTGGTTTTTTCCTATTACCAGCAAATACCGCGGTAGTGACCGTATCAAATGGGCATGTGGCCGCGGCACGGATCTTTCGTCTACGCCACACGCCAGGACGAACTGTCGGAAGCGCAGTCAATTTTCTGGTAAGGGCAGAGCCCATTGGTGGTAAATGTTTCGTTCGGGGAAAAACCTTGCCAAGCCGATCGTGTGGTTTGGCGGCAGATATTAGAAGCATGTAGAAGAGAAGGGGCAAGGCCACACCGAGGCAAAAACCATCACTGCACCGACCTGGATAAATGACCTTAGCAAGTTGACGGCCGGAAACCCTAAATCAATGAAATCAACCTAATGTCCTTTTGGCAAGTTTAAGGGAAAGATGTTTTCGATAGAATGTCTGTGTGGTTTGGATAGTAGTGGAAGCTTGTCATTGTCTAACACTGAATAGAAGACGGATGATGTGATCAACGAGGTGAAAAGTGATGAAAAGATAAATGAACGGTGGACTGGATAATGAGGCATGGTCGACGGGATACGGTTTGTTATAGAAGTTGATCACCTACAACCTCGTGGGATAATACAAGTCTTAAAGCAGTCGAGTCACAATAAACTTGTTTGGTGAATTATATTCCATGTGGTAGTTAATGAACATGATTTCTGCTTTAATGGATCGTGTATTCATAATCCAGCACCAACAAACAGTATTATTTCACTAGCCATGTATTGAACCTAAAAAAAGCAACTTTGCGCTCTTTTCAAAGTAATTCCCAATATGGTCTGTATCCGCATATCCAAAGAAAATAATCCATCAGCATTGAATACGCCATAGTATATGTATAGTGTATATATATATATATATATAATATTATATATACTATAATATAGTGTGTGTGGTGTGGTTGCATGTGCGGATCTCCACTTGAGAATTCCCAAATAACGTATCTGATCATATAATGATCCTTCCAAAAGTATTATAATCGCTGGAGTGGCAATGCGCCCTTACACACGCTTAGTTTTTGCTAACACGACAGTGTGAGCTGTTGATCCTTGAGTCAATAAAGCACTGAAAATTCAGATAATCGCTGATTGATGTTTCATTTTTATATGCGAGTGCAGATATTTAGGGAATTGGGTGAAGAGTTACAATTTACCTTAGGGCGAATATTAGAAAAGTTTAAGTATGAATTATATCTTAATGATACTAGTATAATATTTATTAGATATTCACCATATTCACTTTTTAATTCCTCTCAATTGGTCAAATTGTTTTCTTGCCATGTTTTTGCTTCAATCAAAAAAGCACGCGTTTTGGAACAGAGGAGGATTTTACCTCTCTGTTTTGAATTATAACTAGATCGGTTGCATAAACTATCAGATTCGGTAGGAATATAATAGCCAAAATAAATTTGAAAACTTGTAAAAGAAAACCGGATTACAAATTTCAGATGCCCTGAAGAAAAAATGCTAGGCTGTATTCAGTATGCAGTTCAACGAAAACTTACTTTCTCCTAGTTATTCATTGATGCCATACATATAAGTACGATTTTTGCGGTCGAAATTGAATAAATAGGGGCAAAAAATCCCGAACTTTTAAGGAACTGTAGACGTTACTGGTATGTAGGACGCATGGAGAATTTCAAAACCATTCATTGAAGAAAAAAGCGTATTGAGCAGTGAAACATCAAAAAATGGACAATGAAATTAATCGAATGCATTTCAGATGAATCAGTGATTTTTGTAACAAACAGAATTTGCTTGCGCTATTTTATCGTTCAATATACGTGACATGTCAACTTCTCAAATGGTGTCCATGTTCTTGAATACTGACGTTAGTTAATGCTGAACGCGAGTTGTAATGAAAGGTTTCGTATGTTGTAATGATGTTACGTGCTGATAGTACATCAGAAACTTTGTAAAGTCGTTTAACTTGTATCTCCATCCCCATCTTATTTGCAATGTCGGACTCTTGTTAGCTCGACCGGCCTCGGCCTCATTTCTAACAGCGCCTCAGTCAGCGCGTCTTTGCAAGGACGAGGTCATATATCTATTGTGCGGGACATGCAAGTTTCCATCAATGCATGAGGTCTGTGTTCTTCCATAGAGCAGTGATGGTGGCGGGCCGGTGAAGCAGTTAGCTTAGCCATCCGGTCTGAAAGCGCTGGCTGCCTGCAAATCTCCATGTAAAAGACTGGCGCAGAGATCCCCATAGTAGAAGAACGCGCTCCGGGGAGAGTAATTCACCGCAAATGTGTCCTAATTTCTTGTGCTTCTTTCTTTTTGGAGGAGATGTTTAGCTTACGTTGGGTAGTGCTGGTATGATTTTTTTTTTGCACAGAATATGGTCGTGTGATATTAAAGGGGGTTTCGCTATTTTTGAATTATAAAACACAATAGCCAATACCTGATTCATAACCTGTTTCAAATAATGTAATACACATCTGCAGCGTAATTTGGGATTTTGCCTGTTTCCATGCACTGTTCTCCACAATTCTTAATTTTCTTTACTTAGGTACAACCTTTGCTTTTTCCTCTTTTTCATGGTTATTAGTTTTTTATATACTTTTCCTTCCAGTACCTTCAATTATTAATAACGTCAGCCAGATCTATAGACGGATGTTTTTTCTTATAATACCGTTGAATTGGGGTAAAAAAGCGCCCCCTCAAAAAACAACACATGGCTAGTGAGACCAGTGTAATGACCATGACCATGATAAGGTAAATTGATAAGAAACTATTTTTCGTGGCTTGCTTTCGTAGACTGTTTCTGTTTCTACTCCGTTGTAATCTGCAACGCATGTCTCTCCTACGCCGATTCCTGCTCTGCGGGTCCGATAACCGGAATTCGATTAGTCCAGTAGGCACTTTCTCTTATGAACTTGCAGCGTAGATATTGATAAGTGAGATGTTACTCGTTTTACGGTCTGGCTAATTGCTTCCATTTTGTAATGCAAAGCGGCTGAGTCAATTGGTTGCAATCAAGCGGAATTCCAAACGCAGCGAGGTCAGCGCATAATTCGTTTTATGAGGAGTTTTAATTCAAGACAAATGGCTTATCTATTTAGAGCAAATTTTGATCTGTAGGTGTTACGCGTGCTTATTGGCCCCTGTAATGGAAACATTCCAACGGCGAGCGGAAAAGTAGGCAAATGTGGGAGAGCAAACTTTCCATTACGGGGGAGTACTCTAGCCATAATCTGAACAGCAATGAACTGCATTCTCTTATTTTATCCTCTTTTATTTGTTCACGGTGAAACGTTTGACTCCACATTTAAGCATTTTTCCATTTGAGCTTTTGGAAATACTTCTTGACTTCTATAGATCGATGATGTAATTTTATCTTGCAAACTGAGCCAACATATATATTTTCAAAACAAAAAATATGTATTATAATATTCTTAGAATTTATGCTAAAAATATTTAGGAACTATTCAATTATTTCCATGACAGGTATAGTTTTTTTATCACTAAATTTTCAATGCCGCGTGCGTGCACTTACAAGACTGTTTTCCAAACCAAAGCCCAGCAAGCACAGTGACTTTAGTTTTAAAGTTGGACTCCACAAGAATTAAACACATTGTATAAAATTTTAAAGTTTAAATAAAAATATCTTGTTTTTGTTTTAGATTATTAATTGAAATACCTGAACTTATTTTTTCAGAAATATATACAATTATTACAAGTTTTAAAGAAAGTTTCCATGTACGATTTAGATTATTAAATTTGCTCATTTGACGGGCCTTTATGGATTGATAAAGTTGAAACATATAAAACAAAAGAACTGAATTTCTTTATACTTTTTACGTGTCCCTATTTTAAGACCTAATTATTAATCTCTTATTTTCAGAAAAGTAAATCTATTTGTTTAAGAAACATCATTCACGAATTGTCATTACTTTTTAAAACTAGTATCAACAATATTTTTAGAAATGAAAATATCAAGTGTGGGTACTTAAGAACTATTTAAATAAAATCACGGCACAGTATCGTAATATAAAATAGACTCTACAACACCCACCTATGGTTTTGATAAGAAATCTTCTAAGTCTTCAGGTTCTTACGGGGAGTAAATTATTAACAGTTGGTAGATGTTACATTGATTAATTAAAATTACAACATAAATATCAGCAGCATTTCCCGGTGCAGACTTGATCCTTTTCCAACGCATTCAACATCTTAAAATAATAATAATAATCTCCTCAGTTTCGATACATTGAAAAAATGGGGAAGTAAATAGTAACATTATATAATACTTACGTTACAAATAATACAAAAAATGTAACTATAGTACTTAGACTTTTCTTCTGCAATGCTGTCGCTGTTTACGTGTACAATATTGCCTAAGATGATTAAATTATTTAATTTTACATTTTTAAAATGTTACTTATTATACCATATCACTATAACAACATTAAGTACTTCAAATTATTTTTAAATTTAAGACGTTAACGTCAATTTAAAAAAAATGCCAACTGAAAACTCAGAAGGTGTTAACCGAAGGAGGAGAATACGTCCACGCTCGTAGCTTCGCCCGTGATTAGCAGGGTGCTCTCCGTGTTTCCGTTCTCATCCACAATCGCACGCGGCCTCATGTTCGCACTAGTTTGTGCGCCCGGGCGGCCATTTTATCCCGGGTGATTATTTGCGGTTTCGCACGCGAGGGCGAGGCGCCTAACCGCCCATCGCCATTGTCCATCGCCATTTTCCATCGCCCATCGCCCATTACGCGCGACGAAGCGGTCGCTGGGCTCGCGCGCTCGTCGCCCCCGCGCCCGGCCGCCGCTCGGCCCGCTCCGCCGCGCGCCGCGCGGATATTTAGGGCTATACATTTCAATTAATTGGCCAGTAGCGCGTTGGGTGGGCGGCCGAGAGAGCGGCGTTCACGCCCGGTGGCTCTCATCTCGCAAGTACTCCTACCCTCTGCACTTTCTCTTCCACGGTTGCAACCCTCTTGGCCGCCTCCCCTTTCCCTCTCGCAAATTACGTGCTAATGGGGGCCGAGCGTTGTTGGTAGTCCAGCAGTGTACGCCAGTTGCTTAGCCTACCCACGAGCAGCAGTTAGTCTACTTTTATTTGAAATTTGGGATGATGGCCTCACCCCCAGTCTGAAGCGAAGCTGTGGGTTAACAGTATATTCCAGTGGGATTCTTGAGGGTGCGGTCGTCTGAGTGGTTGGTACCAATTGCGTTTTGTTGAACTTTTCTATTGTATTACTTGGCTTAAATCATTGTATTTAGCTTTTGAAATATCTTCTGTACGAAATTTCCGTACATTTTTAGAATAACTATAGAATAGCAGTGAAGATAAATACCGGCAAAACTGCCTAATTACAAATGCGATAAAATGGAATGGACCGCTTTAGATGTTTCAATTTCTTGATCCATTTGGGATAGATAACGAGATATCAAACACTGTTTCCGGATTCCATTGCGACAATATGTTGAAAAGTACCTTTTACAACAAATTTAATAACTATCTGGATTTTTAAAAAAGACCATCGCGCGATTAAGCTCGAGCATTTATAGCAACATACAGGATGCTGGTCCATTATTCATAAAATGGAGTAATTTCGTTACTTAAAATGTTTTGTTTTAAAATCAAAAGCCTGTTTCGCTAATGGAAGATCCTGTTTGCCATTTCATCCATCCTTCTTTTATTTTCTTGACAGTTTCAAAATGAATACAGTAGCGTCAGTCAAATACTAAATGAATGCCTCTTTCTTATCATTAAATTGTAATTGAGGGGAAAATGGTTATTTTTATTCGTAAACCTGAAATAGAGTCAATTGGATTTTGTTTTACTGAATGTAGTTTGCCTGGAACTCGCATGTAATGATCCGTATTGACATTATTAATATAGAACCGGCTAATACGCGGCTTCTAAAAAACCCCGCCACTTTAAGTTCGCTTTCAATTAGTAGTGTGGTGCCGGCTGAAAGTATTGACAATTTTCTCGTCAAATAAATGCGGTTTATTTCGTCAGCTAAAATTTTAAAACGACGGACTTACTTTCAATATTTTGATGGTAAATACGTTAATATATAATGGGATGCATTTTTTACATTGTTTAGCTTAATTTTCTTGTATTTGTTACCAGATTCGAACGTAATTGTTATAGAGTTTGATTAAAAAACAACAACATTCCATTCATTGTCAAAACGAAATTGTTCTCCTGGAAATCGTGGAATGAAGACTGGTATTCGTCATATCGGGAAATGGCGTAATTTGACTAATTAAAACGAATGAAAACTCGAATGCAGTTACCGCAAACTTAAAATCTGCAATTTTGCATTGTTGGAGTCAATAACAAATAATTCTATGCAGCATTCCTCGACGCGTTGAAAAGAGATTCTTTTTAAATCGCAACCCTACAATCAACTCTGTTGGTTTTTCCCATTACGAGAGAGAGAATTGTGATCCTTTTTTTCGGTGTTTTATGAAGTTTCATTCAATGGCATATTCATTCGTATCTGCATCAAAACTTCACCGGCGTCTTTAAATAATAGCAATGATTGCAGTGAGCAAACGTTTGCAGTTTATTGCATCGATGTTCGCAGCAATATTTCTGCTTCTGATGTAAAAGAAGATGTCAATGCGTGTGGTACGTTCATTTATGTGAAGAACGTGTGAAGTGACCCAAAACGCTTCTGCTCCGAGAGCGATTTTACTGCAGAGCGTTCCCTTCGAGGAGGAACGGGGATACTAGAGAAATATGCGACATAGCGCGACGTGCTTTCTTGCAAAATTTCTCCCACTCCTCCGCCCTGTATTTACTTCTTTTTAACTTTACTTCCGGATTTTCGTTTCCTATACCTTTTATTTTTCTAACGGGTTTTAGATGGCATTTTTAAGGGATTTTGTATTTTCTTGGACCAAGATTATTACCGTAAATTATTTACAACAATTATCCGGAATAATATTTTCTACAGATGTAAATATCTGTAATCTTTTTTTTTTTTTTGTTCCTGAATATGTTCAATAATTACACGAAATTTGATCTTTTTCTGTATACAATATATCATATTAACTTATATTCTGTGAGGTTTACGTGATTACCTTTGTCCATTCATTTTAAAAAACAAAAACGGTGCGGCTGCGGTGCGGTGCGGTGGCGGAGTAATTGCGGTACGGTGTGGTGCGGTACGGTACGGTGTGGTGCGGTACGGTGTGGGGGCGGTTACGGTGTGGGAGGTACGGCTGTGGGGCGGTACGGTGTGGGCGGTACGGTGTGGGGCGGTACGGTGTGGGGCGGTACGGTGTGGGGCGGTGGCGGTGTGGGGAGGTGCGGTGAGGGGTTGGGGTGGTGCGGTGCGGTGCCGGGTGATGCGGTGCTGTGCGGGGTGGAACGGCGCGGGTGGAACGGCGCGGGGCGGTACAGTGCCGGGAAGCTATTGATGCGCAATAAACACTGTAGGGGCGGGGCAGAGCGTATCTCAGGCCGGGAGGGTTCGGGGGCGGTGGGAGTGGGCGAGGCAGTTCGGGGCGGGGCGGGGGCGGGGTCGGGGCGGGGCGGGGCGGGGCGGGGGCGGGGCGGGGGCGGGGCGGGGGCGG
>BOPP01000006.1:10211991-10265734 GCA_017312745.1 Gryllus bimaculatus
GAGCGGTTTTCCATGGTTCGCTTCTATACAAGGTAAATATTGGAGTAATAATGGGGTCATGAACCGCGCGCGTAGGCAATGAAAGCAGACGCAATGCCAAAAATGTATCATAGCGGCAACGCTGCTTTCTGCATCAGCGTTGAGCTGGAGGTCTACCGGTTCTAGCCCCATCGCTGGCATATTTTCGACACTAACCACAGAGATGGACTGAATTGAATTGAACTCTGTCGAAAATAATTCTAGAACCAGGCTCTCCTGAGCTGTTTTCTATAGCTTCTATCAATACAAGATTAATATTGGAGTAGTGTCCAAATAATAGGGCCATGGACACTTCGCACAGTAAAATGAAAGCTGTTCATCAACCAAAAATGTAATATAACATCAGCGGCAACGTCATTCTCTGCAGTGGCATTGCCCTAGAGTTTTTTTGGTTCCAGTCCGGCCGATGGATGATTTTCGACACTTTATAGTTTGGTTGAATTTAAATTCTGCCTGAAAGAAAATTCTAGTCCCAGGCTGTTCTGAGCGGTTGTTTTCTTGTTGTTTTCCTATCAATTAATGCCAGTATCTGAGTAGTAATAATCTGTCCATGGGCCGTAAGCAATCTTTTTTCAATAAACTTGTCCCTCCTCGCCCCTCACATGCGTACGTGTCAGGTACACCACAGTGCCGCACCTGGCGGCAGACTAGAGAAGCTTCCAGCTGGGAGGGTTCAACACTTGAGCAGATGCCTGAAGATGGAAATTCTGTGAGCAAATGTATAGCTTAGTGCCGGATCTCATACTTCATCGGGGAAAATAACCACCGTGTGGGTTATAACGAGCTCATTGGTAGCAATCTGACTAATGTATTTGTCTCGCTCGCAATAAATACTCAATCGCAATAGAGATACGCATATGCGTATTTTTTTCTTCCTCCTGCTCATTCGTGTTTTTCATTTTATCGGCTTATTATTTATGAATAAGTATTTTTTTATATATGATGAATACTATAAAAGCCATTGTGTTAGTTTTTGATATGGTTAATTGCATATTATGGGTTAGGCAGAGTTTATTTATCCTTTGATGTGCATTTGTAGGTCAACAGATCAAAACGTTTCAACTCCACGATTAATGTTAATTTAAAACAGTGTATGGCTTTTTAGCGAATAATATTTCATGGACTTAACTCATGATCTACATCCAGTTTTGTTTTTCAAGAGATAAAATACAGAGCGTTATTTCAATTTAGGAATTAGATAGTTTTATTTTATTTGAAATTTATTGATGATATACCAATATTAAGTTCTGGACAATATGTAATTAGCACATAAGAAATAAGTGATATTACTGCTTCAAAACTCAATATGTTTTTCGAGTTCTTACGTTTTAATTTATTGCTCATTTATTATATGAAGATAATATAGAAAAGAGTATACAATTATCCTACTAGGATATATAACGATCACTCCCATTTGAAAATGACTATGGGCTATTTTCGAACCATAGCTTAACCCAAGCATACAAGTCTTTGTTAGATCGCACGAACGGCTGCCGAATGACACTCGGTCAACTCTTATCAATTTCAAGATGCGCATCTAGAAAACATCGAAGTGTAGAGTGATTTTATCTGCTTCTTCGATCTTTCTGAATGTCATTTTAACATTCTTGGTAGGACGAAGAAAATTTTGCAAGAACTCTGCTTCATCATCGTACAAAGAATGTGTTCAATATCAAAATCAAAATCTGATGACCAAAGGTATTTTCAAAGACATAATTGATATAATTTCATCCAAGAAAGATACTCGTAATATCTTTTGAAGATAACGTTTGCAGTAATAAACTTCAGTACTATTTCAGACGTTGAGTCGTTATCTCCTTATTTCCCTAACACAGAATTTTTTGAATATGTTAAAAATTAAAAAAAAATAGTCGAGTTGTAAATGGCGGTATGCTGTTTTTGTTTTTGTTGCTGTTGTCAATATCCACTCTCCGGAAACATGTGCATTAATTACATCCACAGATGTAGTAGATTCTTCATTAGTAAATTGTACCTTCCTGTAAATTTTATTCTATTCACAAATTTGATTACTACTTGAAACGTATTTTTTTTAGACATTTTATTTTACTGTGAAGATTTTCATTAATTTAAACAATACACTTCAACACACTTTTGAATATTTGTAAACGCATTTAGATTTCATGAAAATATTCATTTCAACACTCATTTTCTACCAACAAAATTGACAATATATATTTTTTCCACATTTCTTATTTATTTATTTCACTATTCTTCAAATCATATATCTTTATTACAGCTCATTCCCTCTATTCAACGGATTACTAAATTTATCTCGGGGCAATCTCAAAACCATAAGTTACATCTATCTTGTCTCGCATACTACACGCTTTCATTACACAGCTATATTTTAAACTAAGTGAACGATGTAATTTATTAGAGAAAACGTGTGCAGTATAAAGCTTTGCTTTGTTAACATCCCAAGCGCACGTTTTTCATTGTACGTTGGGTAATCAGAGCACCAGTATGCAAATGACTAAATAGACTATTCATACTCGAATTCCACTACTTTCTTTAATACCAAAATTATTTTTCTCCAAATTTTGAGTTCAAATATAAAACATTACCAATGCACAAAAACCTACGACAATAGTCATGAAATGTTTCTGTGGTACATGAATTACCATTTGCCTCGTTTCCTACTGCTTCTGCTTGACATTAAAAAACGTTCGTGTGTAAAATGAAAATACGACGACTGACCTTTACCTACCAGGAAATGTGTTGAGCTTCATGAAGCAGAGTAATCAGAATGACATCACAACATAGCATATTACTAAGGCCTGACAGATGTTTCCCGAGGATTAAATGAGATCAGATTTGTAGTTTAAGTAGAGGAAAATATGGTGGCAAGGAGTGCGACGAAAATTGTCCGAAAAATATCCGGCGGTTAAACAACTATCATTCCGTATGTTTTCATATCTTTCAGAAAATTTCTTTCATCTTGTACTGTGCCAGAACCGGCAAACACTGTACAACCCCACTACATACGTGTTTCATTTATCACGGCAGGATATCACGAGGACCAAAGTTCGGGCCTGAACTATTAACCACACAACATGTGTGTTTCATTTTCCGTGACAGTGTAATCAACACACTGCAACGCA
Source organism: Gryllus bimaculatus (assembly GCA_017312745.1). Classification (NCBI taxonomy): domain Eukaryota; kingdom Metazoa; phylum Arthropoda; class Insecta; order Orthoptera; family Gryllidae; genus Gryllus; species Gryllus bimaculatus. The sequence goes on from BOPP01000006.1 coordinate 10,215,153, forward strand.
TCGTAGCATACAAATACGCTACTCTCGCAACGTTTTCGGGTCAAAGTAATAATTCTAGAGATTCAAAATTTAAATGGAAAGAACCGTCGATGCACAGACTGCGGTGAAAATCGCCGCAAAAATTTCCGATAGTTTAGCAACGACCATTCCCCGCGTTCTCGACTGCTCCAGTAACTTCCCTTGTCGTTACAAAACGTGCGTGGGCAGAATGGGAGATTCGCCGAGTAGCCGCTGCGCGCGCTGCATTCGGAACACGTCGCGTTTTATTTCGCGAGGGTTGAATTTGATATCGAACGGCCGCGCGCTTTTGTCTTCCACGGGGCTCTTCCGGGCCCTCAACGGGCAGGAAGTGCTTCGCCGCGCCGCCGCCAGGGGGCACCAATGTGCGCACGCCGTGTCGGGCTGGTCAGGCCGACCTTAGAGCGCCTTCCCACGTCGCGACGTCGGCGCGCTTCCGTCAAGACTCACGCTACGCGAAGCGGAGGAGGGGGTACGCGCCACCTCTGGCAGAATACAGCTTTAAATGGGAGCCTTCCCACTGCGGCCGCTGGTCGCTGCGTTTTACCTGCTGTGATCCCTTTGATCGACGTCGCTGGAGGTTCGGCGAAGAGCCTTGTCGATTGACGAACGCGCGCTGCCGTGGCGGCGTGGGAAGGTGCCCTTAACCTGTCTCAATTCAGTGTAAATAATTATGCATTAAGACGCTGCTTATATTACTATGATGTTGATAATCCTGATGAGAATAGTTATGCTGGTGATAAGTGATTTCAACCCCAATGACTACCTAACTGCTTAGATGACTCTGGGCTTCAATTGATGTCATTGCATTAGCTCTGACCAGGTAGTCCTGCGATTAGATTCCTGATGAAAGAAGTATTCGACACTAGCTAGATCGAATCAATGATAGCTAGATCGAATTCAGTTGCAATTTGGAGGAGAATTCTGACGGTCAGCCGCTCTGATCGATAGGTTTCCGTGGTTTTTCCTATTACCAGCAGACAAATACCGCGGTAGTACCGTAACAAATTGGCCATGTGCTGCGCACGATCTTAGCGTCTACCCACACGTCAGGAGACCTGTCGGATGCGCAGTCATTTTTCTGGTAAGGGCAGAGCCCATCTGGGGGTAAATGTTTCGTCGGGGAAAACCTTGCCAGCCGATGTGTAGGTTGGCGGCAGAAATTAGAAGCATGTAGGAAGAGGGCAACGCCGCCACCCGAGGCAAAACCAGCACTTCACCCGCTGGATAAATGACCTTAGCAGTTGACGGCCCGGAAACCCTAATCAATGAATCAACCTAATGTCTTTTGCAAGTTAAGGAAGATGTTCGCATATGAATGTTCTGTGCCTTTGGATAGTAGTGGAAGCTTGTCATTGTCTAACACTGAGACGGATGATGAAGACGGATGATGTGATCACGAGGGGTGAAAAGTGATAAAAGATAAATGATGGTAGACTGGATAAAGAGGCATGGTCGACGGAATACGTTGTACAGAAGTTGATCACCCTACAACCACGTGGGATAATACAAGTCTTACAAGCAAGTTGAGTCACAATACTTTGTTTGGTGAATTATATTCCCAATGTGTAGTTATGAACGTGATTTTGCTTTATGAATCGTGTTTTCATAATCCAGCACCACAAATAGTATTATTTCACTAGCCATTATTGAACTGAAAAAGCAACTTTGCTGCTCTTTTCAAAGTAATTCCCAACTATGTCTGTATCCGCATATCAACAGAAAATAATCATCACATTAATACGCCATATATATATATATATATATATATATATATATATATATATATATATATATATATATATAATGTGCATGTGCGTCTCCACTAGAGAATTCCAAATAACGTATACTTGATCATATCATGATCCTTCCAAAAGTATGATAATCGCCTGGATGTAGGCAACGCGCCTTACACAACCGCTTAGTTTTTGCCTGCACGACAGGTGTTGACGCTGTTGATCCTGAGTCAAAAAGTACTGACAATTCAGATAAACTGCTGATTGATGTTTCATTTTATATCGAGTGCAGATATTTAGGGAATTGGGTGAAGAGTCAATTTACTTATGGCGAATATTAGAAAGTTTAAGTATGAATTATATCTATGATATAGTATGAATTTTATTAGAATCACCATATTCACTTTTTAATGCCTCGTCAATTGTACAAATTGTTTTCTTAGCCATGTTTGTTTCAATCAAAAAGCACCGTTTGGAACAGAGGAGGATTTGCCTCTCTGTTGAATATAACTAGATCGTTGCATAAACTATCAGATTCGGTAGAGAATATAATAGCCCAAATAAATTTGAAAACTTGTAAAAGAAAACGAGATACAAATTCAGATGCCCTGAAGAAAAAATGCTAGGCTGTATTCAGCGCAGTTCAACGAAAACTTACTTTCTCTAGTTATTCATTGATGCAATACATATAAGTACGATTTTGCGGTCGAAATGAATAAATAGGGGCAAAAAATCCCGAACATTTTAAGGAACTGTAGACGTTACTGGTATGTAGCACCACTGGAGAAATTCAAAACCACTATTTGAAGAAAAAAGCGTATTTAGCAGTGAATCAAAAAATGCACAAAGAATTAATCGAATGCATTTCAGATGACATCAGTGATTTTGTACAAACAGAATTGGCTTGCGCTATTTTATCGTTCATATACGTGACATGTCAAACATTACTCAAATGTGTCCATGTTCTTGAATACTGACGTTAGTTAATGCTGACGGAGTTGTAATGAAAGGTTTCGTACGTTGTAATGATGTACGTGCTGATAGTACATCAGAAACTTTGTTTGCTTCATTGTACAAAATGTTGGAACAATTTGCCTAACATCAAAAATAGTAGGTCAGTATAACAATTAGAGAAGCGTGATGTCTGGCAATTTAAACGGACTTAAAAATTAAAAGAAAGCTCTTCTTGCTGTGTGTGTACACTCTTTGGCGCACCATCTATATTTGAAGTTACAATAGTGTTGTAAAGGAATACGAAAGTGTTCGCATACTTTTTTATCTATTATTTAAATTCCTAACTTCTTCCGTTACAATGACAGGTATGTATATATTATTATAAAACAATTCAAATTTATTTCAATACAGTAGTAGTAATATTAATAACAATAAAATAACAACACAACGGAAACAATAATTGCATGATTGTGGCTACTCTGTTTAGCTTTTAGAGATATTAAACCATTGATTTCCAAACTATGATACACTACAACATTGATAATAATAATAATAATAATAATAATAATAATAATAATAATAATAATAATCAAAGTAATAACAGTAATGATAAACAAGAATAGTAATAATAATAGTAGATAATAGTAATAATAAAATATAATGGTAATATTTTTTCCTGAACTCAACTGAGCTAAATTCCCCAAAATCTAACGTAGTCCTACTACTTGTTAAGCATTTTTTTTAAAACAATCCCATGAAGTGCCTGAATTCTCTTTCCGCTCGCAATTGCCTATCTTCAGCCCCGATTCCCAACCGCAACAACATTACCGACCCCTGCGCTGCGCTTCCCGCGTTTCGACGGCTGTCCGGCGGGCGGGCGAGGGCGCGGATAAGAGCGCGGGTGGGGATGACGTAACGGTAACTGCCACCTACAGCAGCTGCGAATAGCTCTCGGCGCACGCAAAGGGTTCATATCTCCGCCAACATCCGTCCGCGATATCTCCCGCTCTCGCTCTCACTCTCTCGCTCTCGCTCTCACTACGCGCGGCCGACACGCCCCGCGCTTTTGCAGATGCACGTCAACGCGTGCGTTCGCCCGCCTTTCGCTGTCTGTAAAACCCTTCGCTACTCTTTTCAATGTACGGAGTATTTTCGGAAGTGATTTGATGCTGGTTCAATTGAGCCTGCATAATAAAAAATGGTTGACGATTCAACGTTTTACACCTTTTAGATTGTGTTGATTTGTGATATATTTAATTATTTATTGATTAAATTGTGATTATGTAATTAGTATTGTAAAGGACCACAAGATATCTGCTACCACCACGGAATTTATTATGTAATTATTTAGAGGTCCCTCGACTGCTGACGTCGTCGAGACTAATAAGTGATGACCTCATGAGTAGATGACGTCGTTGATCAGATGAATAATGGATAAATGGCGTACTGGGAGGCAGAGAAAACGGGAGAACCCCGATAAAACCTATCATCTCGCTTTGTCTACCACAAATTCTACATTTCACCAAAGATCAAATCTGTACTCAAGCAATGAGTAGTGAACGTGGCAGCTATTACAGCACGATTTCTCATTATCTCTCTTTTTAAAGTAGACAAGTGAGTTCATGTTTAAATGCTAACATCGTTTCATGAACAAAATCCAAAACTTGCATCTAATTGCTCTTATGACATGTAACAAATATTTTTGGAATATTTTTTCAAGATACAACACTTTATTTTAAACGAATGTTGAGACGTTAGTGAAGGGATCATTTACAAATGTTCTCAATATTTTTTTTTTCAAATTTATATCTTTACTCGCAGAAAAAAACATTCGCAGATACTAAGAGAAATATATTGTTGAAATATGAAGTCAGTACATGTTTAATCATTCCATTGAAGCATGAGGTAGTCTTAAATTCTTCTTCCTAATTTCCATCTTCCTTCTATTCATTGCGGCAAATGAAAGTCAGTTTGCTAACATTCGTGGTACATGATATCGAGAATGATATATACAGCGTGTATATGTATCACCTCGCTCTGGATGACAGAAATAAGACTTTTTTTTCAAAACAAGACATTTATCATTTCACAATTTGACAACTTTTCATGAAACTAATTACCTCGCATCGGTGACCAAATAAAACATATAACCTCATTGGCAAACAAGTAGATGTACAACGAGACTTGTTTTAGTCATCAAAGTAACATTTATAACTGAATTATGCAATTTTTTCCACGAGTTTGTGATTTTATACAATATTTTAATCCCTGATCAGACTCCGGTAATTATTGGTTCAACACGTTTTCTGAAACTGCTATTTTCATTCCCAAACTACTTTGATCATGTCAAGGATATCACAATTCCATTTCCCATATTATCTTTCATTACGTTCGCGACCACTTCGTTTATTTCATTGAATGCATACCACCTTTAATCTCCGAAACTGAATTCAAGCATAATCTTTTGAGGATTCCATGTATCCTGTTTCAGTGACTGTACAAAGAAAACAAAGTGGAGCTGGATAAGATCGCGAGGGGCTAAGACTTCTCCATTCTCTGGGAAAAAGGTCTATTCGAGACCGATGCGTTTGCTTTTGAGGAGCGTGCTTTGCTGAGACGTTCGCATGGCAGAGGTCGCAGTGATATCCAGTGACAGAGAAGATTCTGAGCCTGTGGTTTGGCACTCGGGAATCGGATGAGCCCGCCGAGGTCACGCAAAGCTTCTCAATACCGCGATTTAAGGTTGCGTGGGGGAGGATAAGGAGATGCGTGCAATGTTCTAAGATCGTTTTAACGTTTATAATAGAATGTTTGTCGTAAATATAGATGTGCGAATTAGAAATGATATCAAGCATCTCATTGATGCGTGAAATCAGCATGATTTTGATATCCCACTACCGTCTACGAGGGCATAGAGGACGATTTCTCATGCCTCTGCAGCATAGCTGATTGGATGGTCTAGGCTTCAAGTACCAACAGAGTCGGATTTTTGGCACAAGCTAGGTTGATTACAATCTCTATATGGAAAATAATTATTGTAATCAGTTAGTCTTTTTGGTATTTTATGGGAGTTTTTATAAATACAAAGCATTCGGTACAGTACCATAATATTAGTGATATTTTCTTCATTTTGAATCCACCTATCCTCTTACATACACACACACATTCAGGTACTATCCTACTACGCATGTCGGGAGAATAGTTCGGAGCTTAGAGCTTGGTTGGAGCAGTATCCCGCTGGGGGAGATACGTGGAGGAGAATACCACGCAAACTCAAATGTATGGCAATGCCGGCAGCACGTTTCAGCTGGCTGAGAACACCACCACTCTAGAGATATAGGGAACAATTAACAATAGCAATTTACGCGACAGAAAACACTAAATAATCAAATAAATACTGTAAACTCCTGTAAACACACTCACACACATACATTTGTGCAAAGTTTTAAGAACAATTCTTACAAGCATTACGGGGACATTTATGAAACAATGTCTTGAGCCATATTATCATCTATCGCTTCAACACAGATAAGAAAACCCCTAAACACCTTCCCTACAACCGTTATTTGCATTACCAAAGCAAAGTCAATTGAATTATTTAGTCTTTAATTTCTCACTGTTTATTTACTTAAAATGCCTGACAAAACAGCGATGCGCCCAGAAGGTGTGGTCCAATATTATCCTATCTTGATATACATTTTTATGTGTGAGTAAATTATTAGATTTGCACTTATCTGTATCTGCCCACGAGAGTGCATTTGTGATGTCACCGCCCTGTTGTTGCGCAGTTTTCAGGCATCTGCTTTGAGTCAAACAATGACGAACGACGTTTACCTACAGTAAGAAGCACTCGCAATGACACACAGGCGCATTTTACAGTCTATCTACCAATTTAATGCATTTGACAGAGGCCTCCTTTCAGCTTTTCATGAGGCTGGTTGGTCGTACTATTGGCAGGCACGTGGACCATTCATATGTCACAGCGCCTCGATGTTGGAACCAGAGGGTACATGAGGCCACCCAGGTACGTCGTGCAGGTTCGAGCAGACTGAAAAACACCATCGCGACGGAAGACTGTCGTATGGTGTGCCAAGCAGTGCGGAATCTCATGACGTCGGCACCCGTCATCCCTGGCACCCGACGATTCTACAACATTCGTGAGTTCCTGCACAGTGGCACGACGATTCGCAACCGCTAGATTGAGATATCATCGTCCCATACATCGTTTGACTTTGACACCAGAACACTCACGTCGGCGGTTGGATTGGTGCCATGCCTGGGAGGTATGGACAGCGGGAGAATACTGTAGCATCATCTTTAATGATCAGCCCTACTTCGCCATAACCTCTGATGACCTTTTAGTTCGAATGTGGTGGCATGAAGGGCAAAGGGTACATCCTGCCCAAAATGTGGAGACACACAGGCGTAACCCTGAGAATAGTTGTGTGGGGAAGCATCTGATATGTGTTCAAATAACCTGTAACAGTGCTTCTCACAGTGACAGCACAGCGATATGTCAGGCACACTGCGTCCGCACGTCTTATCTCTTATGGCATAGCACCATGGTATTGTATTTCAATAAGATAATACATACCCAACACATCACGTGTATCAACGGACTGTTTCATCTTGTGTTGAACAACAATATTACCGAGTCTCTCCATCATTGAACGCGTGTGGGATGTCATGGAAGGTGACTACTACGCAGAGTCAACCTGGTGGATCTAGAGGAACAGGCGCTACGACTGTGGACGAGCAAGTCTCAAGAGAGGATCCAAAGTTTATTTTACACTATTCCGAACCGCATAAGGGCATGCATTCCAGCGAGAGGAGGTGAGAGACTCTACTGTACTGGCGCTAACTTTCCACCTGTAACTGTCAACCTTATCTTTTTTGTCCCATATTGTAATCAGTTCAATAAATTTAAATGGTATTTTTGCGTAGTGTCCTTCACTTCCAACCATTCCTTCTCGGTGCATCACTTTTTTGTCAGTCAGTGTATGAAGAAGTCGAATTTTTTAACCTGTATGTCACCATGATTTATTTTCAGACGTTATGTCACTCTACATTTCCTACTCATGTAGCAGGAAAATCGGTTTCAATAGCAAAATTTTATTTCAAAAAACGATAGTAACATTCGTGGTGAAGTTCAAAAATGCTCGTCCCAGGGTGTTTTGTTGAGTCTGAACACATTCGGAATACGATGTGAAAACCTTTACACTTCGTGCGATTTAACTTTTCTGTGGCAGTCGCACAGGGCCGAAGTGTGTGCGGATTTTCTGCGGAAAATTATTGACCTGTCAGTGGTACGTAGGGGCCGGATAGTGTGGTGGAGTGAACGAATGATGCAGTGGTGGGTTGTTGGGTGTCAGATGGAGGCGTGGCGGCTCTTGGAGATACGAGGCGCTTCGTAGCGGCGTGTGACTGCGTGTGCGTTCACAGATGGAGAGAAGGAGTCAAGGAAAGGAGGAAAAGAGGAAATGCGCAAATGAAGAAAGGAGGAGGGCCGGAAGAAGGAGGGTAGGAGAGGACGACCTACGAAACGACCTCGAGACGAATTGTGGAGGAAATGAAGTGACGACATGCTTAGTCTTAGTGGTGTGATGATGATTTTACCCTGTGACTTCAAAAATCAAATATTGTAGATGATATCTCATTAAGCACGGCTGCAATTACAGCGCAATCCATTTCAAAAATGTGAAAACCATTGCCAGTCATAAAATGAATAGAATATATCAGAGTTTGAAACGTGTCAAGGGATCGGGAATGATCGGAAATATCTTCTGACAATGGGGTAGAAATGAGTGGATGTGAAATATATTCACTACTCCCATTTTTCATAAGGAGATTTATGAAATAAATAATAACCAGTAAAAACATCGATAGATGCCGATTTATTGAAAAATGTTACATGAAAATTCACGTAGAAACGTTCAAGCAGCAAAACGTATACGCAGCAACATTTTCTATTGATAATTAAAATAATTAAAATAAAAATTGTAACATAAGTGTATGATGTTTAAATTAAATATCATTCCCAACAAAACACTTATACTACGTCTTCTTCGTTTTTTTAAAAACATTAGTATTCCAACATTGTTTTTGAAAAATTAATTATACAATTCCTGTCTCTACGTAAAACAACTTATAACGTAATTAGTGTCATTTTTTGATGACGTTCAAAAATGTATTCTGGTGAAAGTCCGCTCTATAAAGAACTTTTGCATGTTTAGCTTTTACGCGTGCCGGCGTTCATTATCGGAAAGGATAATACAGCACATTCTGTTAATTTCCATCAGAGCCAACGTACATCGCACAAAGGTGAAAAATTCAAAATAATTTCTCAAATATCTTTTGTTATTAGAGGTGACGAAATTCTATTTCAAGGAGATTAAAATGCTATCACACAGTTGAGTCCGTTGAGTCCAGAATAACTTTCCGGCGTCCCTTCAGAAATGTCTCGTGTTCTGAAATGTATATACGCTGAACGACGTGTAGCGGGGTTTAACGGGTTGCGTATCTCACATGAATTCTATAATGCTACTGCACACAAAATTGCGTCAATATTAGTTACATAGTACGGAATTTAGTGAATATTCAGTGTATCTATAATTACTGTAAATAAAAAGTATATAATTTTAATTTTAATGCCGTTTTGTCCTACTTTAAGTGTTTCTGGCGAGGACTTTTTGTGTTCGCGCGTAGGGTCGAATATTCCGCAAAAAAAATTAATTTTTTCTGCCTTCTATATACAAACTGTGAAAATGACTGTTCATGTACAAAGAAAAATACATAAGGAACCTTTGTAATTTAATTTTCAGCTAATTTATCTTACTTAAATGTCAAATACTGCAATTACGTAAATGAACTGGTAAGAGTTTATTCGTAAAACGCATTGTATAAGGATACTAAAAAAATTGTTATATTATTAGTGTTTTAAAAAATCTTAAATAGTCATAATATTCCCTTGATAAATAATTATTTTAAATGTTTCTCTACGAAGACTGTACAAGTAATCGGTGCAAAGTGCCCTGTGCATCGCTATTACGACATCAGTTGAGATATTTTCCTGAAAAGGTATTTATGGAAGCAACTATTCAAGGGACGTATTTTTTGCATAAAAGTGGTATTTTGAAAACTGATTTTTTCTGATATTTTGGACGCATGGAACTATTGCTTACGAGTTAAATGACGACATATTTCACTACATGTTCATGTAGATGAATTTTGTTTGTGAAAAGAAACTCTGTAAGGGTAAGTCAATAAGCATGTGGACTCAAAGTAAATATATATTTGCATCCATAGTAAATAAGTATGTGCAGTCAAACTAAATAAATATGACAAAGGCTTCATTTGTCCTATATTGTACAAAAACTAGAAACCATATTACGCCATTTAAATAACACAGAAAGGTGGAACAGTATCTAGGAGAAATCATCCGGGAGCATTTTATAAGGTAAAAATTAAGCAAAATCTATAAATATATCATTGAATTTACAAAAATGTAAGGATCATACTGATGCACTTCTGATATATATTTTAATTGATACGCAGTTGACTTTACTTTTTCTGTGAAATTTTGTTCTTTCTGTATTTTGTAAATATCTTGGTACACTGACGTTTTGTGTGCACCACTATCATATGATTGTGAGTTCGGCATTACACTCCGAAAGAAATATATTACTTTTTCTAATTAATTTATAAAATGTTCTTTGTTTGCCACTTTACGAGAAGACGCATTTTGCTGGTGCAAAGCAATGATCTGAAGGATTATTGAACTGATCATAAGGAATATTGAAGCAATCATTATTGAACTGATTTTAAGCATTGCTGTTGTTTAATGGTTTGAATATTCAATAATAATAATAATAATAATAATAATAATAATAATAATAATAATAATAATAATAATAAAAATAATAATAAAAATAAAACTGAACCTGCTAAATAATGTTCACAACTGATGTCCTGCATTCATTTTACTTTTTCTTATTTTTTTACATTACCAGAAAATGTGTTTAAATAAATACTTGTTTCTAATAAACAAAACTAGTGTTTGTACTCTTCAAAAGCAAACGCATTAAAATGAACCATTTCCGAGAGAACTACGAAACGTCATAATTATTTCGCAATTAGACAGCTCCGCAAAGATTGCGTCGACGTCGAGGGAAGGCTGGCACTGGGAGAATTTCATTTGCGCGGCGCGCTCGGTGCATGGTAATTCCCCGAGGGTGCGTGGGCGGCCGGGGAAGGGCGGGGAGGGCGGACGGAGAGAGGGAGGGGAATTTTTATTAAAAAATGAAAGAATGAAAATACCAGCGACAGCCTTCCTCCCTTCCTCCCCTCGCCCTTTCCCTGCTGTCATCATCATTATGTGAATAAACAGTAAGCAGGAAAATAACAATCTCCTGGCCTCTTCTGCGCGGCCGTGTCTAATGGTTAATAAGTGTATGCTAATAATTATAAAAAATGTTTCATTTCTCGTTATTCCACTTCCTTCTCTTTTTTCTCCTCTCACTCAGGGTCTTCCTTTTCGTCGTTATTTTTTCTCCTCCTAAGTCTCAAACACTTCATTTTTCTTCCTCCCTAATCTTCTGTATCATCTCCCTTCAACTCATCAACTTCCTTTTCTTCATCGCTTCTTTTGCTTTTTCTCCTGTTTTTTCTTCCCGTTTAACTTTTTCTCCTCAACACCAACCTTTGTTCTCAATAACGTAATTAGCATGTTTCGATATTCTCTGAATAAGTTTGATGAAGGAGTGAACCGAAATATTTCCTCTCCTTGTTTTTTTGTTTCTTCTTACATAAATTAAAAGAATGAGAAGATCAACGGTATTAATTTATCAAACATATTTAATATTTGTATTAATATTAATCGTCAAACAAGAGCTAGTACATGGGTAGAGGGAAAGGCTCACACGATGGAATCCGCATTTTTTACGCAAGTTATCAAGAAACAAGTACTGACTGAAGTTGTGTGTTCTATTATAGAAGGAGAATAGATAGAAGGGGTAAGGGATGCCATTACAGAAGAAGGGGCGTATATGATACTTCATTTCTATTTTAAAAGCAAGCTATCTTTTTATTCTTCTAAAATTCTATAAAGGAAGTTGAACGTAGGAAAAGTGGAGGAGAGCCCGAAGGCGCGTTGGACGCAAAGCGAGCCGCCCCCGCAGCCAAAGTTCCCGGAATATTTCTGCGCGCGGCCGCCGCCGCATACTTGGGCCTCAATTGAGCTTCATTATCACGCGACGGCGCGCCTGTCGGTTCCGATCGTATCGCCTTCCCGTCCCGGGGCGCGCCACCCAGCGACGGCCCCGGCCCGAGGCCGCTCCACAATAGACCGCCGACGGGAACGGCAACCCCAACGAGAACGCAAAGAAAGGTGAAAGACGGACACCTCAGGCAGGCGGTCACAGCGCTCGATGGCAACGCAACATTTGACGGGAGAGGGGACGGGAAGGGTGGTCAACATTTACCTTGTCATTGATTACAACAAGAACACTCCACCTTTGCATCTCATTTCCTTGAAAACAATCACGCATTTGACCACAATACAAATTTTAAGATTTTACATTTGGAAAACAAAGGTCCAAAAGTGAACATTTTAGAAAATTTTGAAATTTTAAAACTAGTTGAAAAATTATAAAATCGAATGTCCAAATGACCAAACTAATTTGAAATTCAGCCTCTGTTAAGTATCCTAGTAGACCACCGTCCCCCCCCCGCTTCCTCCGGTAGACAATGCACAAAATGGCACCATGTGAGGAACACACCACGAATTATTGATCATGTTACTTGGGTAAATAATAATTTTTTGACAGTTTTTATAATACTGTTTATGATATTTACTAGTTTTACAATTTTATGTTTTACATTTTGTAGTTTTCTTTAATGTCCTGATACACTGAATATGAGATAAAATACCTAGAAACATGTTTGTCTGTCTAATGCTGTAACTGACGAATAGTTAATAAAGTCTGTTAGTGGAAGATCAGTTTTTCTCCCGTTGTATTACAATTAATCTTTTCCTGCGAGCGACGAATGTCTGGAGCGGTGTTGAGGTGTGTTGAAGTTAGAACGACGATTTGCAAAGTTACGATTTGAGGTGAGTTTTTATAGTCATTGTTGAGTTGTTTTAATTATTGTGAGTAATTATAACTTAATTATTTTTCTATTCGCATTTAATACTTGGAATTAACCACCCTCTCAAAGTTTTCTATATTTAGTTAAAGTACATTCAATTTGTTGTTTTGATAAAATTTTCGTTACTCATATTTTCCATAAGATCATGGTAGATTTTTCACTTTCAAATGGCAGTTCAAAGAGTGAACAGAGCAGTCTAGCTGGAAGTGCATTGGGTTCGGCTTCTGGTTCTAGAAGTTCTTTTTTTTGCCGCTACAGGTTCATAATGCTATTTCTCTTCCCTTTGGTGTTTATTGTGAGTCGTACGTACCCCGCGTTCCAGTTCCCTCCGTGCGGTTATCGTTCGTGTTCGCGAGCTATTGTGGAGTGGCCTTGAGGGGTGGCAGCGATGGTGACGGCGGAAGCGACAAGGGTCTGTCTGACTGTACTGGCGCAACAGCTGCGGAAGGGAGGCCAAGGCCCAAGGCACGGGCGGCGTCCCAGCCCGGCAGCCATGAGTTAAAGGCTATGTGTGGTTAGTACATAGACATCTCTACGTCGTATTCTGGTTGTCTCAACCTGAGAAGTGAGCTTTCTCATCGTCACACAACGACAGATACTGGGATATTGCAAGGGAAGCGTCCACTATGATCTTGCCCGACCGCGAATTGAACTCGAGGTCGCGTCATGGAAAGCAAGCACGCAGTCCAGTGCGCTACCTGTGGGGCAACAGCAAGGGTGGGGGCTGCGAGTTTGGGTAACGGCAGAATCTTGGAAGCGGCGTCAACTGGGGGAAAGGAGGGTCCTGAAGGGAAGTACTCGGCGACGACGGCTGCGGACTCTGGGATGAGAGTAAGGGTAACCGCGGGGTCGTGGAATGAGCGCTAGCAGGAAGTGGGAGCGGAGGCGGCAGCGGGAGCTGTATGGTCTCGGTGGGAGCGAGGAGGGCGGCGGGAGAGACTGAAGTGACCTGTGGTAAAGGGGATGCGGGGGTGGAGAGCGGTATGTCTATTTTAGGAAAAATATATACAAACGGCAATAGAAATTTTCAAACAAATATGAGGACTCAGACACAAAAGAAGATTTAGCAAAAGAACTGCGAAAGGAACTGAAAAGAGGTGATACAATTTCTGAGGAGGATAAGGAGAACATTAATTATCACCAGGTGATTTTTTGTTGTTCATAGTTGGCTACAACGAAAGAGGCCGTGAAACTCAAGTCGTCGTATCACTTGCCAAAAAATAACCTTAGATAAACCCTTCTCTTTCCACACCCTTTTAGTTCCAAGCAGCACCCGCCATCGTCTCGAGGAAACCCATGGCATACCTTCCATTGTCCGAACGAGTGGAGGTCCAACAAACATGGTCGTTTGGAAGTGCGCGATACGTCAATTTAGGGCGTCGAAATCCCAATTACGCCGCGAAATAACCTATCAGGGTGCGCGGGAGGGGGGAGGGGCAATGAGTACGGGGCGGCGCCGTCCGAGCGACGGCGGAGGCGGACGCTGAGACGGCGTCCTTCGTTCGCCAAGGAAGGTGGCGGGGGCGGCGGGGGCGGCGGGGCAGCGAGAGCTCTCTAAAAGACGGTGAAGGCGGAGGGCAATCTCCCGCGCGGAAATGCGAAGCGCGAGAAGCTCCCCGACCCAGCGCAGTGGACGCGTGCGCAAGTCCGGGAGGCGGAAATATCGTTCATGGGCTGCAATTCTGGCACAACTTCAAAATTGAAGTTTTGAGATGAATATGTTTAAATTTTTCGCTGGCGGTTGAAACGCAGGTATCACTCGCGTAATAATGCTAATAATTATTATACAGTAAACCCTCATTAACGCGAATTTCAAGACACCGAAAGAATCGGAGTTCGTGTTATGAAAATTCGTGTTATACCATTATTATAAATGATCGTTTTGGCGTAATCTCTTGTCGAGACCGAAGTTTTGATCATGCCACGGCGAAATTCATGTTCGGTGAGTTCATACTGACGAGCGTTTACTGCGATCATTAAAAGAATAATGCAAATTATGAATCACTGTTAAAAATAATTTATTGCCCCAGCCGACAATACAATCCGTATCTTCGGCTTCACGCCTACGTGCTCTGGCTTCCACTACCCTACTGGGAGTGCACAGGGAGATCCGGGATCGATGTCCGTCTGAGGCAATCACGTTTTCAAAGTACAAACTTTATTTGTAACGTTATTTCTGATAAGTTCTTTGACGTTGCAACGTCAGTTGGTAATTGGGAAACGGGAAACAGATTGTCTTGTAATTGTCAAAACATACTACTATGAGGTGGTGAAATTAAACATAATAATAACATTAATGCATTAAAACGATAATAAATTGATTATCTGTGATTAACTAAGGAGTAATCATTACCAATTATTTTCTTACAAGTTCTGATCATTATAATTACGGTCATAACTTTATATGATTTTATGGAAACTCAAAATTAGTTCTTTTTAGTTACTCGGGCGTTGCAGACCATAAAAAATACCTAGGAAGACCCGAATCATAACAGTCAACGAGCTACTTTTTTGTGTTTAGTAGAAAAAGAAAATAATGAAAAAAATTACTATAATGCTTTTTTTTGTAATTACCTCTCAGTTTGTGCTCTCTGACTCTGAGGAAACCTTCGATCGGGAGTTGTTCGAATTATGGGACAATCAACTGATGTCACGCAATTGGTCCTGCAAGCGTGTGGCGCAATCTGCGTAATGAACATCAACCCACACTGATCGCGTGGAGTCATCGCGTCATATGACGATGAGGATGTAACCTCATTCCAGCCGATGGATATTGAGAGTCAAGGGGCACAGCCAATCAAAATGTTATTTAAAGTGGATTTTTTCCTATGTAGATCATCTTTAATGTTGCTGTTTTTTGTGGGATTTATTTGTATTTTGTTTACTTGTAATTATTTTATAACCGTTAACACGTTAACAGAAACACATCGTTAACAGAAACGAAAATTTATTTTAGTGTGTTAATTTACTATTTATTCAGTTTTATAGTCCCCAAGAAGATTATTTATTGTTATTTTTCAAGAAGTGATATTCCATGAAACAAAAATGTTATTGAAAAATATTTTATAATGAGCTATTCAGATATCAGTAAATGATATGAAATTGATGTGACAACCCGTACTATCATTGCAAGAATCAATTGTTTAAAACAATACAACATACAGAATATACAAAAAGAATTCCACAATGTTTTAATTAGATTCTTTACTACTATTAAATAAATATTCTTCAATAATAAGTAACAAATATTAAAAGAATATTAAACAAATTAAACGAACAGTTATTTGATTTAAAGGAAGTTATGTTATCTTTGTCTTGAAAAAATAGAGCTACTCACAGAAATTTTCATTTGATTTGACTCTGCTGATTGTAGCTTTTCTCTAAAAGTAGGTTTCGAGCTGTTGTGGTGGATTGTCCAGTTACAAGATGTGTCTGTTCTTGTACAGTAGCTTGTAACATGTTAGACAATTCTAGACCGATAACATCAGCAGAACACCTTATATCTCTTTAATGCTTTTACAGGTAATTTTTTTCCAGGTTCAGTGTGTTTATATACAAAGTAAACTAATTAACTATTGAAAGAAAGAAAATGAACGTACCGTAAATTACAAGGTAGAGAAAATTCGATATTTTTTCTTGATTCCTAGGACTGCTGGAAACTTTACACGACTGACATATGTCAGATGTTTCTACGATGATAGGATGACGATGAATAACAATCATAATCGAGTTTTAAGCTTTTATAGCAATACGAATTTCAAAGTCCTTTTGCTTCAATATAGCAAGTGTGCTAGCTATATTACTTGATTCTTACTACAGCATAATCCTAATGTGAAAATATGAAAATTCATCAAAGTGATCTTAGTAATGTTCTGTTGACTAGGTGCAGTACTTCATTCCTAGCAAAATAGTGAATGTATCTTATCACCAAATAGGCAAGAGTATTTTACATCATTCTACATTCTCACTTTACATGTGTAAATAGTGGGAGATTATTTATAAATTCAAGTTCCTTTCTGTGATTTAAAGTATTATGCACTATCTTGCAATATGAATTTATATTTCTGTTTCTCCAAATATTGGACAATATGACTTATTTAAAATACTGATTAATGTGCGTAGACTACAAAATCACATGCTGACTGTGTCAAAATGTTTGCAATCAACGACCGATCAAGCTGTTACATTAATTTACTGTAATGTATTCTTCAACATCAAGTGCAGAAGTGCTAATTAACAGTCAAGCTAATAGGATCTTGTCGATATCCATGCATTTCATATACTCAAAGTAGTATTACAGAGAGAACACGACATTCATAATTGATAAAAATGTATTGATTGAATTTGTCTCCAGTCCGCATCAACTGAAAGTAGTGTTTTTATTGTTAATTTCAAAGGCAATGATGGATTTTTAATTGGAGTTCGGAGCATGAAACTACATTGGCCAATTCACAACTACATCGTTATCCATACTTTTGTCTTACTTGCTTATAACCTTTCTTCGTTTAACATTACAGTAATTGCAGATAGGAGTAATGTATTTACATAGAAAGGTACAGTCTCACCTGCGTCGTATTCATAGTATAAAAATGTTTGTTGAAAATCTTTGTGCTGTCTGTCATTTGCACGTCTGTTGCTCTATAACTTTTCTACTACACATACAATATTTATTCCAACTACGCGTATTCACAGCCCGCAAGTAACATTTTCATGACATTATGTTATGTGATGTATGTTATGTAAATATTATACCTCCACTGCATGATCCAATTTTAGTTCTAAACAATATAATTTAGTAATAATTTTTTTTCGATATTGGTAAATTAGCAGTGCGCGTTTTCTATGAATTGTAGCAATTGTCCAAATGTTAGGTTCAAAATACTGAATATTGAAACACAACTGGCGAATGTCGCTAGGTAACCTACCATCTGTCCTTCAGCGTGATATCGTTACACGTTTATTAAGATTGACAGAAAGCCTGATTGTGCCACACGTCAAAATCATGTATCCTGCAAGAAGCTGGAGCATTCCCACGCTTAGAGTCCGGAGTAAGAACTGCGTCTTTGTGGCACACGATTTTGTCATCAAGATCGTTTTCCACGTGGTGAATCTTATATATTTGAGCCCTGGTAATAAAGTGGTAACTTTATAAAACTATATTTTACAGGAAAAACACAACTTGTTTTCCATCAATCGTCTTTTAAGCATTCTTCAAGCTTGAGTAACCAGACGACTGGAATCCTTCATCATTAATATACAATGAATTCAGACAGCACTAATTTTCTATGGTTCATCATTTTATGAAATTTACTTTATGTTTGTCATTATCCATGCGTGAATTATTTATCAATCAGAGACTTTTACTTATTGGATGATTCAAAAATACAGAGAATAGGGGAAGACAGTAATAATTGTATTTTATTTTCAGTAAAAATTTACTAATCAATTTCACTGGGGTCAAACACATAGTGTTTTATCTGAGCGCTCTTTCTGATGTCGAATTAGGTCGCTGAGATGGCTTAGGTGACTCACTGGAGTCACATCAACTGATGTATAGC
The DNA here is from genome assembly GCA_017312745.1 of Gryllus bimaculatus. Lineage (NCBI taxonomy): Eukaryota > Metazoa > Arthropoda > Insecta > Orthoptera > Gryllidae > Gryllus > Gryllus bimaculatus. The sequence continues at coordinate 10,233,565 of BOPP01000006.1, forward strand.
AGTGTTTTTCGAGTCCCTAAGGTCAGAGAATTTTGACAGAAGCTACATAGCTGAGTCGAGTTCAGCCGCAGTCTGTAGAATAATTCTAGCGGCCGGCTCTTTTCATAGGTAGATTTCCATGGTTTCTCTGATCAACAAAAGGCGCATTCCGGAGAAGTATTCTAACGAACGGGTCACGAACCGCGCGCGATCTTTCCTTCCTCCTACACACATTTACACTTACACGCACTATAGTACTACACATGCCACGAGCCTGGAGCTTGTCCCGGCAGGGGGGGTGCCCCGTTGGTGGGAGATATCTAATCTCCGCAAACCGAGGTTGGCGCCGGATCTCACAATCTAACGGAGAAGAGCATAGACACCACTCGTGAAAACATGCACCACACATACGGAACAATGACCAGCTGCCGCGTCAGAAGATCATTGCCACCTCCCGTGGTAAAAAACTGCACTACACTCACGGGAACAGCGACCAAACCAGCTGGCGTGTCCAGAAACACGAAAAAATCAATCTCTCTTTTAAATTTTCGACCTCGAAGAATAATCCGTCCCCCCACTGTGCGCCACTGCTTTAAAGGGAGCGATGGCGCGCTTAAAGAGTCGGGGGTGGGGGAGATTGTTCGCTCGCCTTCTTTTCCGCGCCGCGACTTCTCTGCCTCCTCTCGCCCGTTTTCGCCTCCTTTCCGCAGCTATTGGTTCGGTTTGCCCGGGCGTTCTCAAGCCGTTGCTGCTGCTCCCAGGGTAATGAATACGGCTACCGCCTCACTCCCGCTGCCTGGTCGCGACACGCGCTACTCTAGATGGTAGGCTGGAGAATTTGACGCTAGTGGAGCGGAAATATGATCAATTATTACTGAGAAAATGATAAGCGTTGACTCCAACTTTGCGGTGTAGGGGTATTTCTTGTATTAGCAACCAAATCCTTTTAACAATGGAAATCTATTCCAGTGACAATCAACAAAAACGGTATATCGCTTGATCTCTCACATTCTATTAGATGAACACTTTGCTCATTTCGCAGCCCTAGTAACTGCAACGATATGTACTAAAACTATTTTTGAAGGCCAAAGGTTGTTAATTTAAATCTGTTTAAATCAAATATTCAGTAAATCATTTTTAATTGATAAATTATGAGGACAATACTGAATATGCATCTCGTTTTATTATTGCATGCCGTTATTTGTAAGTGAAAGTTTGGAGTATATCTTTACGAGAACTGTGAAATAACGTTGACATTTATTGAGCTTATATTACAATACTATCAATAAGTAACATAATTCTTACTTTACACGTTTAATAATATGTTTTGTAAATGTATTATAATATTTACCTAAGCATTTGCTTTAATTCTAAATGACGGGCTCCATTAATTCGAATTAGTTTGAGATTCCAAAGAAAATTTATTCTATAATATATTTCGCTTAAGAGAAAGGCAACCATACAACGAATTACATTCAAATGAATTTACTAATTTGAAAGCCACAACGTAACTTACAACCTCGCAGAAAGATGTGGGTGTCTCGTATTCTCGTAAAAAAGAAACGAGAGAAGAAAAAGAGACTCCAATGAAAACCCATCTTCATTCAGGGCCTTTGCGGGATCTCTGACGATTTATTCAAAGGAAACCTTGATTTCCCTTGGTAGAGCTCTCAGTACAAACCACGTTCCCTGCCATGACTCAGCTGACATCAAGATAACTGAAAAGAAGTAATAACGGAATTCTGAGGCAGCAACGGTATGCGCCAATCCACGAATACTCAAAGACTTCAGAAAGGATGAGAAATTATTTTGTATGGTTCGCATACTAACATGGAACCCTTGTAACAGACGGTTTTCGTAACGCTGTTCAGTTATACCGACTTAACGCAACCATAGGAACAAAAAGCTATTTTTAACGTCCCTCGAACGCAAAGAATGTTAATATTTCACCGCTCGTTAGTAATTGAAACAAATTAATTGTATAAAATATGACGTATAGGTACTACTATTAGGCTAGTCTGAAGAGCTGTCGCATTATTTTACAAATGTCTCCCGCGTTCATTATTTACTCGTTTAACAATAAAAACCAACTTATTTCTTTTAAAACGCTCCAAAGACATGGCGTACACAGTTGACCAATGTTTCATTAAAGTGAAAACATTTAGAAAGTATTCGAACTTGCATAATTATTTTAAAAATGTATACAAAATTCTACGTAAAATATTTTTATGTCGTTTGGTTTTGCAAGGCAAATAATTGGAATTAGAGCAAAAATAACTTTTACATAATCTTATTCCATATTTATTGTAAATCCAACTGTTTGTTATATTAGCAGCGTTTTACTTCTAGTCTGTATAGAATCCTCCTGTAATTATTGGTATAAGTGCTATGATAATTATTAATCTACACAAATAAATGATTATTATGAAAAAGATTATGCTTACTTTACAAGAGAATCCAATGGCTAATAAGTGACAGTTATATCAGATAGTCAATGACTAAACATTTTATTTTCATAAATAAAATAAATGAATTATTTGTTATTCACTTGTTTCATACATTTTAATAGTACCTTAAATTAAGGGAGTATTCACTACAAAAATATTTCTTCACCACAAAACATCTTGATATCTTTTTTATATGAATGGGGGAGAAAAAAATGTGCTGTTGTTCTCATTCTACTTATTTTTCTCAAAAGAACATCCATATTATAACACGTTCCGGTGTAAACAAACTTTTTTTCCACGATGCTTCAATTTTTCACGTCGTCTCACCAAATTCGCTTTAATTAAAAATTCCTGTGGAGGTCTCACGCGCCACTGGTACGAAACCTGCAATGAGGAGGCTAAGGAAACAGAAACTCCAAAAACGCCTAAAAAGAGGAGAAGAGAAGGAAGTTAAAGATATTAAAGTACTTTTTAGGACTTCAAGGTTTAGAGTTACGGTAAGGAATTCTTACAAAACGTCATTCAAGATTTCCATTGGCGGGGTAGTCTTAAAATGGAGATCATTTACATCAATGTCAAAATATTAGACGGGTTTGTCGTGCAGAGAGAATTAGCTGCCCAGTAACACTGCTCCTTCTAAAGTTTTATTAAATACAGGAATGAAACATTTGTATGTTTCCTGGCAAATGTTTCCATTTCACTGCCTCTTGTGCATCCACTCGCTTTTCTGCTGTAGATAGTTGTAACGAGTTGTGTCGTCCTTCATAACTAGTTTCAAAATTTCCTAATCCTTTTCGTAGAAACAGACGCCTAGACCATCTCCAAACTCAAACTCCCTATGCTGCCTGAGCTCAGCCGTTCCAACTCTTCACCATTACCGGCTTTTATCCACCCTGCCATGCGTTTCTCTAACCCTCTGTTGACCCCTCACTTGGTTGTCTTCGTCAACCACCAACAGACCGGAAATGGTGGCTCACGCCATCAAGGGATGTCACTGCAACGCCTCTCACCGGGAGGTCCTAGGGTTCTACTCTCAAATGTGTCAGCATTTTCGACACTAGCTTGTCAGCTAGGTCAAATTCAGTCACTGTCTGGAAAAGAATTCCAGCGGCCCGCAGCTCTATTGGCAGTTTTCCGTGTTTTCTCTGATCAAACCAGACGAATGCCGGAGCTCTACTCTAACAAAGACCACGGACAGCGCGCGACCTTTCTTTCCCCTTTCCCCTTTCTCTTTCCCCCTTTTCCCCTTTCTTCCTATCCTCGCCCCTTACTTATGCACACTTACCCAAACATGCAGTACACTACCACACGTGAGTGCGCTTAGAGCTTGCACGGCTGGGGCGTGCCCAGTTGGTGGAAACTATCTGGTGGGAAAAACCACTAGTCGGTGGTAGGTCGGGCCGGATCCCGCTATCCAGCGGGGGAAAACTACCGCCAACTCCCGAGGAAAAAAAAGCATATACTACACTTAAAGGAATAATGGCCAGCGCCATTCACGCGTCCGGAATCACTAATAACCAACCAACTACCAACAGACCAACTACATCGTCCATTCTGCCTCTCCATACATCCCCATCTTCCGCCAACCCAGAATCGACCTACTCCATCCCATTCATTTACGACCCACCTCACCTCCCCGCCTACCTAATTGCTCGCCATTTTCAAATAAACCAACATCCTTGATATTAGGTTTTCCTTAACATTAGTTTTCGACGTAAATCCATAACTGAATTCTCTTCCATCTTCCACGATTAATGTTTTTATTTTCATTCTCCTCAACGCACCGATCTTTCCCTCCTCCCCCATATCTCTCTCCTCTCTCTCTCTTTTCTCTCTATTCTCTCTCTCCTCTCTCCTCCCTCCTCTCTCTCCTCTCTCCTCTCTCTCCTCTCTCTTTCTCTCTCTTTCTTTCTCTCTCTCCTCTCTCTCTTTCTCTCTCCCTTTCTCTCTCTCTTTCTCTTTCTCTCTCTCTTTCTCTTCCTCTGTCTTCCTCTCTCCCTCTCTCTCCCTCCCTGTCCTGCAGGGCTCCCTCTAGCGCTCACTTCTCGATTCTCTGTCAACTCTCCGACCACGTATGCTCCCTGGCGGCCGCCCCCGCTCCGCAGACTTTTGCCCCGCCCCCGACTCGCGCAACTCGGCATGAATAGGCGACGCGCATCGCGCGGCGTTGGAATGCCAACGACCCCGGGACGCCGCCGCGGCAATTTGGACGGCGCTCTGCTATCTGTGCGGTCTGCGCCCGACTCCCAAAGTTAGCAGGCGGAGCGTTACCGTCTGGTGGTTCCTTAACTCTCCCGCAATCTACTAGGTTGATAAATAGATAGAGTCGGTAGATGATGCTAAGCTGAATATAAATAAATCTCTATGGGAGATTAATAGGGATTATTTATAATAATTAATAACATCGGCGATGATGTAATGGTTAGCGTATCGGACTGTTGTACCCAAGTTGGCGGGTTCAAAGCCGATCGAAGCCGTGGATTTAGGGGAAAAAAATCCTTCGTTTTTGCCCTACTTTCGGAGGGGAAGTAAAACCAGATTTACTTGCATGAAAAGATCCTCAAGCTTAAATGACGCCTCTGAGTTAAATTCAAAATCGCCTATTTCTCGCCTAAGAAATACCTCCTTTATCTGCTAGTTGGTGAAGGTTAGGAGCTTAGCGAAATTTGTGTTGTCAGACGGAAGGGCGGGCCGGATGGCCCGAGTCTTGCCACGTGAAATAAGGCATCAATTCCATTCAATTCATTTCAACGTAGTTTAGTACTCACAATTATTTTCTGTTTTGTATGAGGGTTTGTACAATTATGAAGAATACGTGTTATAAAAGTACTTGCTTATACTACACAATTAGCAGGACTGCGTTGTATTTTCGAAGAATTTTTCTTCTCGCTGAATTTTTTTTAATAGCTAATAAAATATTGAGTACACCGAACATTCATAAACTCATAAAAATTGATCAGAACATTTATATAAGTGACTTAGTGATTACAATGTCAATAAAAATACTAATGATCTGCTTGTTATCATGGAAGGGAATCACACATTATTCCCCTTTTCTTCAACTCACTTAAAACAGCACTATTTATATTTAGTTTCATTACCACTCGATATTACAGCTTATTAGTAACATTTTATTGGACTTGGAATATATTATATTCTGAACACTTCTGGCAAAATAATCTGTCTTTATTCTGGTATGGAATATTTCATGGACTTACCATTGCATTCATGATTACTACGAATATGTTGCAGAATCATATATTCATGACCATGAATTAGCAATGTACACAGCAAAGTATCTGCAAATATATAAATTAATTAATTCGTTTTTCTCAACTTAGAGACGATAAAAAATTATGAATTTTGTTACATTTATACAGTACCAGATACACACTACACATTTATGTTATTTTTTTGAGTTTCTTTCTTCACAAAGATTAAACTTTACGCGTTTTATGACCTGAGTCTCTATCGTAAAATAAAACGTTTATTACTTTCAATAAATAATATCATATATTTAATACATTTGACAGTGAACTCGTGTACGTTCCTCTTGATAATTCTTCAGTTTCTACAAAAATGACTAGATATCTGCAACATCGTAGACGTATTCAAAAAGTGTAAAACACATTCAGAGAGATTAGTCAAACAATTTATAATTTTACAAACAATTGTGGTTTCTGACAACCATCAATAACCAAAGTGTATTAACTTCTCATTTTTTAAGTTGAAATACATCACATCGGAAGTCTTTTTATAATATGTATTCTTTATAATTGTAAAAACCCTCAAATAAAACTCAATCTGGTAATCATTGATATGAAACGACAGATTCTATGGGAACTGACACTTGACTACATAACGTCCTCAATTGAATAAGAGCAAGAAGTGAATTCCAAAGGTGTGAAATGTTGCTCTGACCTTATCTTAAGCGTAGCACAGTTCATTAAGACTTCCGGAAGAAGAAGGGATATCTGGCCTGTGACACACCTGCCATCTACGCTGCCTCCCGCCAATGGCACGTCGAATAGCCTCAATCGCCTTCACCTTTATCTACCCTCCACCACCACACACACTTCGTTACCATGTTTGCCACGCGGCGCCCCGCCAATGACCCTACACCCTTCCCACTGCTCCCTCTCGCCATGACCCCGCCACCGTCACTACCATCGTCACAGTCGGCGCCAACCCCGTCGCCTCCACCATACCGACCACCCCCCACCACCCGCCTCCATCCCCACCACCACCGTATCCACCATCTTGCTTTGCGGCTTGTCACCGTCATCGCCACCGGTGCCACCGCCGCCCTCACAACGGCTGTTCGCGTCCTTACCGCTCGCCCCGCACTGCCCTCCATCGTCCCCTCCAACGCCACCGCCACCACTACCCCGGCCAAGCGCCCCGTCTCCATCCTCTGCCCCACCCCACAATCTTTCCGCCTCCCCCCTCACAGTTTCCGTTTCACCTTCACCTCTACGGAGTCTCTACCTCCATCTCCATATCCACGCCACTCCCTTCACCACCCCTTTCGCCATGGTAGTCGCAGCCGCCACAGCGCTCCTGCCTCCGCCATTGACTCCGCCGCTTCAGCTGCCATATTCCCCAGAGCTCCTCGTGCCCCCGCCGCCCCTCCGGCACCTCTGCTACTCGCCCACCAGCTCGCTTAATTAATGAAAGATGCGCGCAGCCTCGTTGCGGGATAACCGCGCCCAACTGCTGCCTGGGGAGTTGCAACAGGCCGCGGCTTCATCCTGTCGTCTCCACGTTACTCTTCTTTTTAAGCGCTCTTTACTTTTTCTGGATTTCTGACTCTTGAACATTTAGTTCGTAACAACAAACCAGTTTCTTTTCTTTTTTATCTGCACTCTTTGCTTTCTTTTCTGTATTCTTCACTATTAATTGTCTTTGACTTTTTCAATGTATACAAGCATCGTTTTGAATGCTTTTTTACTTCTACTCCAAACACTGTACTATAGGTAAGAAGGAAAGGCATTGGAGTCGTCTCAACAATATGATCTCTAATATTTACTTTTAAAATCTGTATTTAAGGTTCTTTCGAATTCTAACTATACCCACAAGTCAGGACTGAGATATTTAGAGCTTCTCAAAGAAATTTAACAGTAACAGCCCTCCCCACGACTTTCATGCTGCAGTACCTGATGATGATGATGAAGAAGAAGAAGAAGAAGAAGAAGAAGAAGAAGAAGAAGAAGAAGAAATTTAAGATTGGTACAGGTGGCGAGTCGAGCAATATCCTCCCCGAAAATTGGGGTGCTCGTATAGAAGGAAGGTTGAATGCATTGATGGATATAAGAATGTGACATCCGTAACTCTGTTCAGAGAATAAGCTTTGAGTTGCAACTTGGAAAAGTCAGTTGTAATATCTTGTTGTGTGGTTGAGGAGATACTTAAAGTACTTTAATTTTGTAATTCAAGAAGTACATTTCATGAAGCCACTGCGATAATTTCAAAATGTTCTCTAAAATAGCTGCAATTTTTTGGTTTTAATTTTGTGGAATAGAAAAAAAATCAACTAAAATTGTAGTTTTTACTTTCATTTAAAATCGATACAACTTTGAAAATCACAAAGTTCAAATTTATTTTCGCATATGTACTTCCAAAAAAGAAGGAATATTGTTTTTATGTCTTCTTTCAAGTTTATTAGTGTATCTTTCACTCCTCTTCCTAACGATTTCTCTGCATCACTATATCTATTTTCTTCTCTCACTTCTTCATTCCTCTTCTTCCGTCTATTGTGCATTTATTTTTCTTAAGAACTTGAAAACTATCGAAGTATTTAGCAACTTCTTTATTCTTATTTTCTAGAACATTCCTTTCATTTTTTTATTATTTTTTTCCTCTTCTTTTCTCCATTTAGTTAACCCTATTCATTCATTGAAGTAGTTTTCGAGGAGCAATTCTCCTCTTGCGTTGGCATTTACTCTGTACACAGCGCATCTTGTGGCCCATCGTCTCATCACCGTAACGGCGCCGTGCAGGCCGTTTCTGCTTGCCGTGGGAGTTTTAAGAGCCGTTCGGAGGCGGGAAAACGCGACGGTGGCGCCCCTGTCGATGGAAGAGGGAGATAGGCCCGAAGACGAGCAGTTCCGCGTGATCCCAAGCCTCGTTCCGGCTGAGGACACGACCCTCGGAAAGAACGCCGCTGGATCGTTACGGTCTTCCAATAAAGTCCAGCCTCTTCAGCTGCAAAGACTCTCTAAAGATAATTTTAGAGTGAAAAAAACGCCATAACCCAGTTCCTCCCTTGAAATAATGATGAGAAATTTATTGATTATTTTAAGAGGTGTTTATTTTCCACTATTTTTATGACAACAAACGTTTTCGTCATTGTTCAAAATGAGCTGAAGAGTACTTGGAACTAAACTAATGGTTAATTATTGTGATAATTATAAGAATTATTTTTACTGCATTCTATTAAAATGGATAAATGTATTTAAAAATTAATGCCTCTTAACATACATGCCTTCAGTTATGTATTAATTTTAGAAGACTAAAATTTGAATGTTAATTTGCTTGTAACCTCTTCAGAATATTCCTGTCGGTACGTGCGCCTGAGAAATTTATGCCACTAGACGTGCGTGAATCATTTTTGCCATTCATCCACGGAAGTGTCATTTCCATGATGAATTGAATATTGCTAGTATGTGAGTTAAAACGTTCATTCCATTTGTTCTATTTGGCTGGTTGTGGCTTAGTCTACGAGCAAGAAATAGAGAACATATTGAAAATTTCATTTAAATAATAAAATTTGTAAAGAAAGTATAAAGTTCCTTGCCGACTTGAACACACTTAAGTGAAGTTACCTTATATACGTCTTTGAGATTGTCTTTTGTTGTTTTTATTTTATTATTTACACAAGTATAATTATTTTCTGCTTGATACCTCAAGGTATGAAATCAGAAGTCCTTCCACTAACATGATGGTAAATATCATCTTGATAAATAAAAATTGTGTATTGGTTTCAATTCCTTCAATTGCATATTCCTGCATATTCACTGTCTGTTGTCTCTCTACTAACAAGGAATCCATTGGAATTTTCCGGTAGCATTGGCAAATTACCTACCGTGTCATTGGCAAAAATGTTACGAAATTTTGATTGATCGAATGTTCATTTGACGTTATACAGTCGCCAAGGAAGCTAACAATGAGCACTGCCCGATAGGAAACTCATAGCCATAGAGCAAACCTAGTGGTGTTCTAACAACACACTCTCTCTGGTATTAGTGGTAACGGTTATTTAATATTATAATCTTGCAACTGAAGACACCTCTTCAAAAACTAACCAAATTAAATCCTTCATTCGGAATGACAGATTCCGGATATCAGCAAGCGCTGTAAGGAGATGCGGATTGGTTAATGCCAAGTGAGAGACACATGTTACTGTACACCTAAAGCAAATATTGAAAGGAGAATAAGTAATCGACTACTTTTGTTGTATCAAACGAAATTGTCAAAAAAGCGGCGGGAAAAGACCAACATTCACATACTTGCAGGATAAAACTTTATGTTTTCAATTCAATATTACTTGAAACTAGTGTGCGTTAAAACAGCACTTCTTTCTCGCCCGCTTTTTCACGCAAAAAAGTACTCAAATTTTCAAAAAAATTTACACTGCCTTATTTCAAATTCTGTCTTTAAGGAAAATATTACATTAAGAAAAACTCTTTAATATTTTAGTTGATGAAAGACTTCGAAAAATTTTAAACTTTTGCAATTTTCGAAAAATTGGTGTTTTTAACGAACATGAAACCTCCACTATCCGTCTAAACGTTCGTCACATTATACAACAAACTTTAATCAAACAAAGATGGGAGAATGTTTTTTCGAAAATTTGGAAAATGTCCCAAGAGATTTATGTAAAGTACCCCAAAATTAAAATATCGGTTTGAAATTCGAGGGGCCGCCACAGCAACCAGATCTGTTGAGGATAATCAATTTTTGGAGTTAAGCGTTAGCTCCTAGCGTATTTCACTGACGAACAAGCAGGCGTTTTGCCGGCATTCGATTTGTCGATATCAAGGACCCACAAAATTTGAATTCTATCAACACCACGTGTTAGAAGATTCTTTTTCTAAATTTAACAACTGGATTTGTCCACTCTTTTGTTACTAGAGACCTGTGATAAGAGTTTTTTTTCTGCCGAAAATTCACCGTATTTCCGGGGAGCATTACATAACTTTCTCTTCACTCCGTAGCGAAGTAGTGAAAAAACGGGATAAAAATTGTATTCGTTGCTTGGATGCCAAAGATTTTTCCCCACCCTTTTAGCACGTGTAAGCTTTAAATAACCAAATAATATGTACCGATTAATAACGTAATTTTTTTGTCCTTAATGAAGCAATTCAGAAAAAGATGGGTGTTATATTTTCACCTTGTCTACTCTGTTGATGTATTATGCTTATTAATCAATCTGAAAGTGTGTATCATGCTCTCGCAATGACTACAAAACAAGCTTAGAAATAGACCTGCTTCATTTAGACTATCGATCGTAGCATTTGTCGTGGTTACTGGTGAGAATTATTTATTTAAACAATAAAATAAGCGTTATTTATAACCCTATTATACATGTTAGGGCCCGCGAAAAACAACTCTGTATGTATCTTTAAGATTTTCTCGACGTCTTCGGTTTTAGAACGCCTATAAATCTTAATTAAGTCGTTACTCCCTCCTCGAAGGGGTAAACAAAGGATGTTAAACTTCTGTACACAAGCTAATGATCTATCAGCGTTTTACTCAGTTTCTATATACAGTCTTCAAGGTACTGTTCGTTTTGACGTGCGTAAAAATCGAGTTTCGGATTTCACCTCCAGAAAATGTCGAAACGAACTCTATTCGGTGTGTGACATTCAACTTCTTTTTTGAATTGGCTTAGTTCGAATGGCATTCAGAGACGGTGAATTTTCAAACATCAAAATTCAGGAGAAGAAACTCCAAAACTTAATATAAAATTTTGTTATTTTCATTCTACTTCTTCATTTCAATTTTTGAACAGTTTGTGAGTAAAGAAATGCTCTTTAAAATATTTCTTTAAAAATGTAAAAGTATGGTGATGGTAGTAGAAGCAAAGATTGTCAGCTAACTGTCCATGTTATATATGTTACCAAGTCTTTTCTACTAAAACTACTTACGTTTTGTCGATTTCTTTCTTGTTCTCTTTGTTGCTCATCACTCGTGTTAAAAATAAATATTGTTTGGGAGTTGAGTGCTTTAAAGTTAATATAAAATTTGACACTTTTACTTCTTAGGATCTGATTTATTTTGATGACATTGGAGTCAATTGTTGATATTAGTAATTGATGTTAATTATATGGATGTCTTGCATGTTATAATATTACATGTGATAAACAATGTTACTTATTTATACACAATATTAGGATGAGCAATTTTTAAAGCAGGCATGGGATCAAGAGCGTTCTAAAGATAGAATGTTGAAAGAAAGTTAGGAGTGTACCCACCGATGCACTCTCCAAGCTTCATCTTGGGTAAAATAAACCTCTAAAATCCCTACCAGGAAATCCTGTTTCAAGGAGCTATTTTTCGCCCGCTTATTTTATTGAATCCAACTTCTTTCTCCCCGCAAAGGGATTAGGGTGCACCTTTTTAAAGGCAACGTAAAGAACCAATATTTTTAGACTATATACAGGAACATGAACACATTCAGAGAATCAACAAAGCAGAATACGTTGCGCTTATCGTAACAATTCCACTGTTAATTTGAGGTGAAAGAAAGTCTGAAATCTAATTTTTAGATTTGCCATACAACGATATTTCCGACAAGTCCTGTTTTTGCTACTGATTTTATTATGTGCGATAAAGGAGGGAATTTTTACGTATTTATCACAATTTAAAGATCAAATTTTTAGAACAGACCTGGAATCAAGAACATTCTACTTTTAATGAAGAAATGCCCCCTTTCACAACAAACATCTTAGTTTTGAGGAAAGTATGGCAGTAACCGCGTGCGATAAAATAAACCTCAAAGACCGCACCAAAAAGCTATGCTTTTGGTAACTCTGTTTTCCTCCAACTCACATCATATAATCCGGCTCTCCTTCCCGCCAGGTTGCGAACACAAACCTTTTTCTTCACGCCCACCTCGACTACGAACTATGAAATGTTTCCAACCGTCAATTCCGAAGTCGAGCGTCGATTACCACGGAAACACGCCCGAATCCAAATAATATCTGCACGTAATCTCGTGAGCTGCGGTGGAAATGTGTTTCTGCTGAGAAGCCGCACGCCGACGTGCGGGAGGCGGCGGATATCGCGTGTGCGGCGAGCGGCAGCGCTGGAAATGACGTCTCTCGGCGCGACGCGACCTCCTCCGGTGGAAGGCGGCCGGGGCAGCGGGGGAAGTGGTGATGCAGGATGAGATGTCGGAATCGGTATACGCACAACACGCGCACACAAAAACACACGCACGCACACATGTGGTTCTTCATAAACGTGTGTGTATGTAAGAGGAGAGCATCGGGCAAAGAAGAGAAAGAAAAGATCGCGCGTGGTCCGTGAAGCTTTTGCCAAGATACTGCTCTGTCTTTCAGCAGATATTGATCGTAGAAACCACGGAATACTACCGATAAGATCAGGCGACTACCGGCTATAATTATTCTCGACCACACAGCGGTTGAATTAGACGTAGCTTCCTAGTTAAGTGCTGAAAGTGAATTGTGAGTTAGGAACTGAGCAACCCTAGGATCTCAGGTGAAGTCCAGCATGAGACCAGTGTATCCCCCCGACGTGTCGTTATAGGAGTATAAGCTGAGTGGTGAAGGTCGCGCCGAGGAGGCGGAGGCATTTGTTGCGGAGGGGGATGGGAGCGGAGGGGGGCGGTTTGAGGGCAACCCGTGTTAGCGCAGCGCGAGTGGAGAGGCGCAGAAGAGTAGGCGGACCGGGGCTGCAGAAGGTGGCGCGTTTTCAGACCCACGACAAGAGGTGGGAAGGCGCCCGGAAGGCGGAGGGGTAGGCAAGGCGGCAGCGATGGCGAGGGGGAAGCGGGGGAAGGGGAGGGGGATGCGGAAGGGGGGCGAAGAGGAAGCGGCCGGGGGAAGCGGGGGAAGCGGAAGGGGAAAAGGAAGGGAAGAACGGTAGGGAGGACGGATTGGAGAGCCGAGGCGGAGGCCGAAGGCAGAGGCCGACGAGGAAGGCGCCGCGAGAGGCAGGCGAGGGCGGAGGCGCGGGGGGGCGCTGGGTGGAGGGCGGGGAGGCGCGGGCGGAGGCGGGGCGGAGGCGGGGGGAGGCTGCGGGGACGGAAGGCGAGAGGCGACGAGCGCGGGCGGAGGCGCGGCGCGACGGCGAGCTGGGGGGGCGCGGGCGGACGCGGCGGAGGCGCGGGCGGAGGCGCGGAAGGCGCGGGCGAGGCGGCGGGAGGCGCGGGGGGAGGCGCGGGCGGGAGGCGCGCGGGGGACAGGTGGCGGAGGGCGACGGGCGGAGGGCGGGGGGAGGCGCGGGCGAGGACGGGGCGAAGGCGCGGGAGAGAGGCGGCGAGGGCGGAGGCGGCAGCGCGGCGATGCGCGGCACGCATAGAGGCGGGCGACGGGAGCGAGGTCGGGGCGTGAGGCAGGCGCAGATGTGAGACGGCGACGGCGAAGCCCAGACGCCAGTGTGGCGACGGCGCCGTGGCCGCAGTCTGACGAGCAGGGCTGAGAGCGCGGGCGGGGAGCGGGGTGAGGAGGTCTGGAGCGACTCTGGAGGGCGATATTCGCGGTCCTTCGAGAACGCGGATCCATGCTCTAGCATCTCTCCGATCGGAGGCTGCTACCAATACATATTAAGTAATCGGCGGTAAAATCATTGCAGTAATATACCGTTGTGAGAACAATTCTAAGTTCGATAGAGTCAATTTTAGGAAAGAACATTTATCAATGAACTATAAAGGGAGGCATCTCTTCTTATACATGCGACAATATTGGTATAGGAATAGAATTGTAAAAGAACTATGTTTCACTAGGCTCTATCTATGAATAAAATTTTAGGTATATATTTAATTTGATGGTTTTAGGAACACTCAGATGTCAATTAAGGTATCCGGCGAGCTCATAAGCGTTTTGATCTATAGCAACCGAATAACGAATAATAAATTATAATAATAATTATATAATAATAATAATAATAATATAATGATAATAATATAATGATGATGATGATTAATAACTAATCACGCATGTTAAACACCAATGTATGTAATACTACGGAGAGAGTCCTTGAGGAATCCCAAGAGTCGCTTGTCCACACATATATTACGACCAAGTACATGGAGGTGCAGATTCCGGGCCTCCAGCTTGGAGGGCGTATGCCGTACTTCCTGCCCTATTTGAAACGAGTGTGGTATGGTGCGATAATTAATGGGAGTTGACAGCGCGGGGTGAGCGAAGGAGGGCGGAAAGCGTGAGGGAGTTCATCAGGGCGAAGGGAAGATATTCAAACTCGCTTCGAGGACACCGTAACTGTTGCTATATGTCTTATCTATTCGGCTAGTGTGAAACGTCAAGCTTAGATGGTTTCAAACACATCCCAATAGCATTAGGAACTCTGTGCTGTAGGTAGATATTGAATCTATATGAATGTATTTCTGATAATTTTCAATTTTTTATCACCCTTACTGCGGGAGAAGTATGGTTAAATTTCCAAGCGTTAATGCTACCAGCGTGTATGCTCTCAGAAGCATTGCTCTGCTCAAGTTTAATTTTCTCTACTCCAATATAGCATACGTCGATTGAAATGACACGGAAGCTCTTCTCTTTCTATGTTCTTAATACTACGATATATTGTGTCTTTTTCATCAACTCATGCGCAGACTTCAATGAAGTTGGGTATACAATGTTATAGTATATTCGTTGTATTTCACAGAACTATATGATCTCATTTATATTATCTAGGAATATTTGTGAGTAATAATGTGAGTGTTGTTTCATAATTTACCCTGAATTATGCCGGATGGTATGTTCTTAAAGTATATTTGAACCTAACAGTTTAAAGTAGCAACATATTTCTATAATACAATATTTCTGTCTAAAAGATAATCTCGTATTGGCTTTCCTTATTGTATATATCGTAAATATCCAGTAGTTAAAGTTGGCATTTTTACACATATAGGAGTGTAGTTGTCGTAGGGATTATCACTAAAACGATAAGAAAGTTATTCTACGTATATCTTATTCTTTATTTTATTCTATTTGCTATATACTTTTTTGTAACTAGCTTTTCTCTATGTGCTGTGGCTAGTTCTTTGTTGCTCTTTTCCTTCTCATAGTCGACAGTAGCGGCGATGGTTCGGAGGTCGGACTCCCGCGATATACCCGTTTGCTTGCCTGAGGAAGACGCTATAGCGCTCCGCACGCATGATGGAATTGGCGAATCTCCACCGCGGGGGCGGCGTTAAAGACAGCGGGGGAGCACAATGGGATTAACGCTGTGGGACTACTGGCGAGAGATGAAGGCTGAGCCGGTGCGGATGCGGCCCCGGCGAAAAGCCCGCCCCGCCCGCGCCTCGCTACGCCCTCGTCCCGCACCCGCACACTGACGCACAGCTTCCCCGCCGCTTACGCCCCCACGGCCTCGCCGCCACCAGCAACCGCCCCGAATCTGTCTATGATCGCCCGCGCCCGCCAGCCGCGCCGCGTCGCCCTGCCCTCCCAAACGGCGCTCGCCCCAAAGCAACTCGCCCGCTCCGCCCCATTAGCCCTCCCAACCTCGCCGCGGACCGCCTCGTCCGAGCAGACACGCCTAGTACGCCAAGCTACAGATCTGATCCCAGGCCCTATGCCGCCGGCCGCTACGTTCCTAGATCCGCAACAGGGCCCTTGGCACGGCTCTTGCCCTCGGCAGCACACACGCCACTCGGCCCCCAGGCTCCGTCCCAGACCTAACGCTACCTCCCTCGCCACCGCCCCGCTTCCACCTCCGCTCTCGCTGCTGGTACAGCAGAGGACGCGAGGGAGACAATGGGCGAAGAGGCGACGCATACTAGCGCGCCCAGGCGGCGAGTGGGGGGAGGGGGGGGGCTACGTAGGATGACGCAACGACGGCCAGAGTGTGACTAGCGCGAGGAAGCGTGTGCGACAGGCTTAAGCTGCGTAAACACATGAGCGGTGCGTTGGGGAAACGCGACTGTTTATTGGGGCAAATCTGATAACGTGAGGACGCTACGGAATTGCTTGCGAAGATGATCTGGATCGCTAAAAGATCTGAGTTAAGTGATGCCTTTTGCTTTCCAATTGAATAGTCTGTCCCTGAACACTGAATAGTGTTAAAGTGGGGCTAAAAGAAGCATAAGGACATTATTTAACTTCATTCGGTGATGAAATAATGAAAAAAAAACAATTCAATACTTGTCCAAACGAAGAAAGTATTGGCAATATAGTTGTAAGAGGCATCGCGTGTTTAGGATAGTAAATATATTCGGAAGTGGAAGTGCAAATTTTCAATATTTGAAGTAGAAAACCCGAATGATGCACGTGATCACGGTTAAGCTTCGGTAAAGAGAGAAGTGTGTGTTCACAAGGAATTGTTGGTAAAAAGCGATCCCAAGCTGCGAGATATTAAAACCTTCGGAGAAATCTGTATGGAAGATTTGTCTGACAGCTAAGGAGAAGTAATACTTCTCCTTAGGAGGAATGAGTGGGAAGAACTCATTCCTCATTCTTCATTTCTGAACAACTCTCAAGAAGTGTGGTTTGAGAGTGTTGTGGAGCCAAAAGGCAAGGTAGAAGTGTCCTGAAAGCGTCCTGGCAACTATGTATAGGTACTAGCATGGGAATACTTGGGGGTGGCATGGGAGAAATTTAGCACCAGGATGACATAAGGCATGTTCAAAGAGATCATTATAGAATGAAATTGATGAATGTAGTTATAGGATTCTGTTGTACCAAGGTCAGAATAAGGAAAGCATTTTCTTATCGTAACACATCGTATTTAGCTATCCATAAACGTGTGACAAAGTTGCGGTGTGATTTTCATATAGAATTTCACAATTCAAAGTCTTTGTTCGTGACAGGCGTACGTGACTGACAGTTCGTGACAGGCTTACTGATAAAAACAGCAGACGTGAACCAGGAAACCTTGGTTTGTTTCCCGTTGTGGATGAATAATGCTTTGAGCAATTATTTTCCTATTAAATGTGCCTTTTCATCAAGGCCACACCGTGGGTAGCATTTACTGAGCGGAACATATTTCCGTTGTATTCTGATGTCTGTAACCACGTCAAAAGATGATGAATTAACATGGCTGATGGTATTGATAGATACGAGATGACATGATTCACCAAAAGGTTTAGGGTAGTATTGCGTAGAGAAACATAGGGAGAACGCATGTACATAAGTATTCCAAAAGAGGGTCTCTTCGAAATTTCAGAGCGTTAGAGTCGTATAAGAAAAATGTGGTCTATAAGAAATATGTGTTAATATATGAAGCAGTCGAATTGTGAAAATTGAGTACTCTTATTTCTGTATTAATTTGTCTTTCTGAACAAATATATTCATTTCCTTTGTAAATAATAAACAATTTACATGTTTGTAAAGTATTTATATGTTTATTCAGTGCAAATTTTTACAAATAAAGAATTTTTTCAGTTCAACCTTTGTTTATAAAGTATTTATATGTTTATTCAGTGCAAATTTTTACAAATAAAGTATTTTTTCAGTCCAACCTTTGAGTGCTTGTGTTGCGCCACAGCTATTTAGAATATTCAAAGAGTTTCTGAGACAAAATATGCTTAAATTTGTCTTAATTTAGAGCTTATTTTCGAAGTTTCGACGTTACCTCTCTGAACAGCCTGTATAATTCCAAGAATAATATAACGGTGTGCACATACTTTTTGAAAACACTCATTCCTCAGATCACATAGTAAGTTACTCATAAGGCAATAATTTCGACTGTACAAACACTGAAGATGTAAATGTTTGAAATGACCAGTCCCATCTGTAATTGCATTGACATTTTCCAGAAAAAATACGTAATTTCGAAGCAACGCGTGTGCGTGGCATGGAACCGAGGTGGCTTCAGAAAATATTTAAGAGCGCATTTATGAAGTTGATCGAAAAATTTGTTAATTAAATTTACTTGCGATACTCATTTATATAACTTATATTTTTCTACATATTTAAATTTTAAACAATTTGGAAATAATAATTTAAAGATTATTTTATAGATATTTCTCTCTTGAAAGTAATATTTAACAACATGTTAATAAGTTAATATTACTAAATAAATTGACAGTTAATATAAAATTTCATGTCGTTTATAAACCAGCGGAAATATTTTAAAATCTTCTGTAATCCCGTACTTTATCAAAAGGGGGTGTGGCTCGTTATCCGCCACCCCCGCCGCCCCGGGCTGCGTTCGTGGCTCCTGGGCGAGTGGGGGGGGAGAGGCGAGCAAATTGCCCGCACTTTATCTCCAGCTTTGCTCCGGCGCGGCGCCGCGCAAACTTTCTGACCCCCGCCGCGCCAGCCCCCGCCCTCCCACCGCCCACGCGCCCACCGGCCTCTTGTAGCCCGCAGGTCTCCCGTAATGCCTGTGCCGGAGCGTCTTTGTTCGTTTTGCTTTTGTGCTCATCAATTCATTCACACGCCGCGCTTTTGTCGGATGCTGCGAAAAAAGCATTGTGGACGTCGTGACAGTCTTCTCGTAAACACTTTTCATTGTTTGCATCAATTTATTATAATAATTATTATCATAGTTATAATAATAGTGGGCCCTAGAGTCCTAACTACTACCAGAAACATTTTGATCATCCGTTTCCAGTGTATTTCCATCTCCATCTATGAGAGAGACTATGAACGAATCTTTCGCAGATGCTTTTCTATATCTGTTGCGAACAAAATTAAATGAATTACACTAAACGTCAAGATGATGTCAATTTGTGGTCAAATAAGAGCAAGAATGTGAAATGATTTGAATCGCGTGGTATCGAACAGTAGCGAAGGAACTGTTGTGAAATAGATCACTTTTGTATTCTGGTTTGGCTATCTAGTTTGTTTACTTATGCTTGTGGTAATTAATTATTCCAGCAGTGCATCTGATCAGCGGTTCTGCTCAGATGTATATAGCGTTATTATGTGTGAAATCAAGCGAATGTTCATAGTTAATTTTGGGATTCCGGGAACATTTTGAATAGGTAGCTGGTATTCAAACGATATTAACTTCTTGATGGCAGATATTTCAGGCCTTTTGTAAGTCTACCTTTTTATAGGCATCCTCCATAAATGTACCGCTCATTGACGTATTTTCTAGAGGGTTGGATACTCTATGTTGATGATTATTTCTCGGTAGATATTGAAAGAAACGTATTTATCTTCGTCGAACGCAATTGCAATGTCCTTGCAAAGTACCCGTACTGTGTTTACCTTTGCATCGGGCTTTCCTTATAACATGAAGTCATTCACTAACAGGAGGCGAGACTATCTTAGAGCAGTCTTCGGTGTTTGATACCCCAATTGGGCCTTCCGTAGGACCGCTTGAGAGAAGAAATTGAAGTGTCCAGTACTCATCCATTGTTGTACTGTATCAACTTTACGTAGATCTTCTATTTACTTATCAGCTCTTGAGTGAGTGCTTGTAATCAGGTTGAGACAATAACATGTGATTTGATCTGGTTCCGAATGTGACTAATTTTCATAATCTTGACTTCCTTCGTTCCAATCTTTGGGATATTCTGAAGTATTTACAAGAGTACATAGGTGATCCACTGTTCGGTGCATTAGCCATTTTAACTCACGGCGCTTCGTTGTTTAAATGAGTTGTCTGAAAGTTTCCACTTTAACTTCATATTTCTCCTCTACCAAGAAGTACTTATTTGGCTCTGTGTTGACCACCAAGTAGAATTGACGCTGGGTTATTCAAAACTGATTGGTCAGTGGATTGTTGACTTCTGAGAAGAATTCCATTGACTTGCGAGCGTTCACATTTCTTCGCTGTTGCAAGTAATCGTTGATTTAATTATAATATTTTATTACATTTTATATTAATTTTTATTATTCTTAACACAATAACTTTTGCATATTCGTAGCTTTGCTTCAATTGAATGCCATTTCTTTTTAGTCTTACTCATGACTTTTGACCTCAGTTTTGTGACTTTTGTAACTTTCACAAGAGGTATTATCGTGTAGTTTTTTAATGTTGTGTAGATTTTTCAGTTAATTACAGCAAAAAATAATTTTCAATTTAGCAGAAAGCCATCACTGTGCTCCATTGCAGCTAGTCAATTATTTATGAAATTAACAGTTCTAAAATATGTTAATGTCGGCTTAATTAATGTCTCAAAATAGTGTGTTATATTAATGTCACAAGTAAAATAAATAGACATAATTTGTGAGATTGCATAAATTTGTATGATTTTCTGGGCAATGCTTGCAATATAATAGCCACTTTCATTTAAAATACTCTCAAAATAATTAGAGAACTAAGATTGGATTTATCCTTTAGGAGTTGTATAATAATTGTATGGAATTAATAGATCAATTGGTCATTTTTTATAAAAAAATTGGAAAGTGATATTTTCTTTTCGGTTTCTTAGCGATTGCGTCACAGATACCTGTGGCAAAACAGTACAAGTAGAATGAAAGTCTGTGCAAAACAATCACCATGTAGTATAGTCGATGTAGTATAGTAGATGGCTTCTAAATATTTCCGGATTATTATTTTATTTTAATTAATGAATTTTCAAAATCACATAATGTATTTATAGTGTTTCTTACACAAATGGAATTTGTGAACTTGTTACTGAAAGAGAAAAATGGGTTCCAAAAGGGAAGCAGCATTATGAGAAAATGAAAGCAGTGCAAAGAATATTATTAGTCTTTTCATATTTCAACATGTTTTGAAGTTTCAGAAAGAGCTTAATAATAAATTATAACAAAATTTTCCCTTGAAATATTATTTCTTAAGACGTTCCGTGAGTAAAAGCATTTCCAGAGTTTCTAACAACTAGAAAATAACGTATTTTTAATCTAGTCCTCTGCAATTCTCAGTACATTTTAATTAAATGACCTGCTTCGCCAAGAACAAAATCCTTTGTGACAATTGCATTGCTTGAAATTGAGTGCTCTTAGAATTCTTTTACAATCCAAGTACTATTATAGTTCTCATGTGACTAAACGTTTGTCCCAATTATGTTTCATGTATAGAACCAGCGTTCTTACAAAATAATCCAGAACTACAGGAGCTGATACATTTTTTCACTGATGTATGTGTGATTATATTTAAAATATAAAACCTAAATATATCTTTCCAAAGAGGGCAATAAATTACTGAATTTTAAATTTTCCAGGTTAAAATTCAGTCATTTATTTTAGACGTTTTATAAAAATGCAATGGAGAACAAATAACAAAGCTAACAAAATTTACAACTTTTATCATAAATAATGCATTAAATAGGAGATGCCACATTACTACAAATATCACAACTATTGATCAAGTTGTGAGAAAATTTACTTCGAAATATTACTTTTTCCTGAGTCTCACCTCGTAACTATTACACCTACTATCTACGGTTTGAGAATATTTTAGTTTTGTAATAAATAATCATTTACATATTTTTAAATTTCAATTCAGTTGTCGTTAGAATAGACATGGGAATCTATAAATGTGTGCAGCGAACGAAAATTTGAAATCGCATTCGCACTGCGTACAAATTTTTTTCCACGGCCCTTGCTGTTGCGGGCGAGTGAACACGTTCAAAATATGAGTGATCCGTCTAAATAAAAAAAGTATGCGGCGTGTGTATGGAGTGGGAATACATCCCCAAGAAGTACCTAATTTATTAGTGTCCCCACTACAGAGTGATGCAGGATCTCTGTCTGATTAGAAGTTGAGTGTCAAGCGAGTTTGAAACGTGTATTTTCAAACTATTTATCCATTAGTTACACTGTCAAATGTTATTTTTTTACTACTTGGGAGATAAGAAAAAATAAATAATATATGGCATTGAATGTCAGTAAAAAGTAAATGGTATTACAAGTAGATAAAGAGGTTCACTTGTATTATTTGTCAGACTATTTTTAAACTCCTTTTTTGGTTTTCATTTGATGCTTTCATTTAACCTTGAAACATTTTTGTTCGTAACAAAAATTCTTAGCTAGTTTATTTAGTGATAGGTATTTTAATAAAATGCATAGACTAACAACTAATAGTGCTACTACGGTAGCAGGATTTTCGACTAAAGCTAGATTGCTATGTCGAGTGTTGCCACTGTCTGGAGGAGAACTATAGCGGCCAACTCCACTGATTGGTAGTTTTCCGGGGGTTCTCCGGTCAACACCAGACGAATGCCGGAGCCGTACTCTAAATAACGGGCCATGGACTGCACGCGATCTTTCCTTCCTCTTCGTTGTCTTATATTAATCTCATTTACCCACACTTAACACATTTTAACGAAAAAGAATCCTGCGCCATTATCTTCAGCTGCCTTTGCGACGTCCGAGGACAATGTTTAATAAACAAATTGAGTTAACACTCCTAATAAACCCTTGCGCTAGTGTGTTCACTATCCTGAAGAAGCCTTCGATATGGCAGGCGAAACATCGTCCTCCCAGCCAACGACGCGGCATCACCCGGACAGCCTAGAAGTTTGGAGAAAATCAACTGAACGGTTTATCCGCTAGCATTGAGCACAGACGGACGGACAAACGAACAGACGGACAGACATGCATGCGTTTTGCCATCAATTCAGTTATTGCTATCAAGAACCCGGACGATTAGAATACTTTCCCTTTACTGCATGAGAAGTAATGCAAAAAAGTAAAAATTAATAATATAGTCTATCCACATTTCTACCTTATTATAATTAAACTCGTGTGGGAAATGTTCCGTGGAACTTTCATTGCGACTAAACATTTTGTGTGAAAAGTCCATTTAATTTCCTTATCTTTAATGGTACCACAAAAACTCTTTACTGCAGGGGATATTCTTAAAATCTTCAATAAAATATGAAATAGTTACAAATTCAGGATGTTCTTATGTTTTCAGTTGAGCTCTTTCTGCAAAAATTTCCCTATCTTCACGATGTTAGTTTATTTTAACATTCCGTATAAGCAATTATTCACTTTTGCCATATAATATTTCTCCAACCATTAAACAATCATTGCCTAACTGAAACTGTCAACCAATTTAAAACCAAAGACCTCATAAATATGAGTATTAAAGAATAAACTCAGGGCTGCAACTGTAAAGCCATTTCTTTGTTTGCACCATCTCTTTTTTCTTCAAATAAAAGTATTTTTCATCAGCCACGAATCTTTGCATATTATGAAAATGTATATTTTGGTTTCTCTTAGAAACAATTGAATGCATTAAAATGTTTGTTATTATATAAAAAATGAATTCAATGTATTTTAGAAGGTTTTAGAAATAAAAATGTTATAGCTATGAAGATATGCCCATGAATACGTTTGATTTGCACTTTCCAATTATTATATATATAAGCTTCCATAAGTAAAAAGTTATTTTTACATATGTACATTTTGACACTGTCGTAGAAGACGTGTCTTAATTAAGCTTTGGTCGGATACTGTTCTACTGAACTGTAAGAGATTAAGACACGGGAAAGTAATGAGAGCGCATATGTTCTCTTTCAGTCTCTTATTTTCATGTTTTCACTTCAAACAATTCTATTTGTTTACCAGGTATATTTTATTGTAATAAATTCGCTTCAGGTTTAAATATCTGTAATTTAATTCCTGAAAATCTCCTTCTCGATCTTGCCTCGTTTTCCGAGGGATACAATTTAAGAATTCTCCGTGACTGCCACTAAAACTTCCGCTGTGTTTCGAGTTATGAAATAACCATCGTCAAATCTATCTTAAGAGAGGCCAAAGTAAGCCGTCATTTCTCATGTCAAGTCGTGTTCCGCTTCTTTCATTCACTGCCACGAACCCAAAGTCTGCCCTCGTGATATTCGCTTCACAGGAAGTCGTTTGTTGTTCCGTTCCTAGTATATTATGAAGTTAATCCAAAGAGACAATGACAATGAAATGTAAAAGAAGGCAAATATTATCCATTTCGTTCACATTTTTGTTTGTCTTGTTTGAGTCAGAAAATTAGTTTTCTATTTTAAATTGCGAGAAACACATGTCTATAGTATTAAAGAAAAGTATGTTAGACACGCAGGTACGTTTTATATGTATATTTTATTACAAATTCATATAATAATAAAACAAATATATCTTAAAGTATTCAGTATATATTTCTTATTTCCGTATCAAAGTATAGTGCATGTTTTACCAACTTTGCAAACGTTGTATAAATGTCAAACACAATTTGAATAAGTCACCCTTAAATATACTGATATTTGTACGTAATGATATAAGCCGAGTAAAGCTAACATAAATTTGACAATCAATGCCTTACGTTCTCAATTGCTACGGCATTTCCGTATTCAAAATATTAATTGTGCATAAAAATGTTCTGTCCACATATTGCCAGCGTAGAACAATCTACGCTCGTGTACTACTACTATACTGTAGAATCAGAATGTACTCCAAAACTTCAGATGCATGATAGTAATAGTAGTAAATATTTTTTCATTAGTAAAAACGTTATAAAAGCAATAAATATTGAAAGGAATAAGTCGAAAAAATGCAAACCTCTTCTAAATAACAACCGCCAGTGGGCACCCTGTATGCTATGTGTCAACATTGCTACGGCATTTTCGTATTCAAAGTCGAGTAAAGCTAACATAAATTTGACAACCAGTTCCTTAAATTCTCAATTGCTACGGTTTTCGTATTCAAAATATTGATTGTGTATAAAAGCTTTCTTTCCACATATTGCCAGGGTAGTTCAATGTAAGTTCATTTACTACGTACTATACTGTAGAATCAGAATGTACTCCAAAACTTCAGATGCATGATAGCAATGGTAGTAAATATTTTTCATCAGTAAAAACGTTATCTTCTTCTTCTCCCTCAAGCATTAGACCGGTTGGTCCGTGCACCTCCTTGATCTAACCATCTTCTCCTGCTTCTTCTTCCTTTAGGGATGTACTGAATCAATTGCTTTGGAATACGGTCGTCTTCCATTCTTTCCAGGTGTTTTTTCCATTGTTCTATGTATTCCTTAATTTTTTCATTTAAGTTGAAAATTCCTATATTTTTCGGTATGGTCTCGTTTTCTAATCTGTCCAATCTTGTTACTCCCAGGACTGATCTTAAAAATCTCATCTCGGCTGCTTGAAGTCTACTTTGTGTTCTGGAGTTCAAAGTCCAGCATTCGCTTCCGTAAAGTCCGCAAGGCACTGCCATAACTTTATAAAACTTTAGCATTGTGTCTTTACGGACCTTTACTTTGAGCGCTCT
Organism: Gryllus bimaculatus; assembly: GCA_017312745.1. Lineage (NCBI taxonomy): Eukaryota > Metazoa > Arthropoda > Insecta > Orthoptera > Gryllidae > Gryllus > Gryllus bimaculatus. Next base: position 10,259,303 of record BOPP01000006.1, read on the forward strand.
TTTGATGGTGGCACACATCATATTGAATCTTTCTATCTTCCTTAAAATATCAACTTCGCCGAGATATGGTACGTCACATCAAAGACATCTAAAGGTTTGAACTGTTCAATAGTTTTGTTTTCTAATATGAATTTACATCTTAATGGTTGTGAGCCTTGTAATGCTATGGATTTGGCTTTATTTGTAGATATACTTAGATTATATTGCTTTGTTATTTTATGTAGTTCATATAATGCCCTTTGCAGATTATTTTCTTTATCTGCAACTAAAATCTGGTCGTCAACAAACATTAAAGTATTAATATAATTTTTTCCTTTAAAATTGTCTTCTATATTAAGTTTCATGATCTGTTGTTTCCATAAAAACGTTTCCGTAAAAACGTTATAAAAGCAATAAATATTGTAAGGGGTACGTCGAAGACATGCAAACCTCTTCTAAATAACAACCGCCGGTGGGCACCCTGTATACTATGTGTCAACATTCCGCAGGAGAGCAGCTTTCCATGGAAGCGTCGGAAGCCTTAATTGGGAATGCTAAGAAGAGCGCTGGCTAACGACGCGAGTGGCTCTCGAAATGCGAAGACTTCGCTCTCTCGCGAAGAATCGATTCAGGGCGCGGAGGATTCGCGAATTGCGCTGCGCTGCACTGCGCTGCATTGCAGGCGCGGTGCAGTTGGCACTTTTTACACAGCGAGTTTTCCATGTTTTGTTTTTTTTCGTTCTGAACGCTGCTGATTTATGGAATGGAGTCGTGGAATGTGGGCGTGGTGTTTCCTTGATTTACTACTGATTCCAGCGGACAATAGTAGGACTTAGGAGTACTACAAAGGTGGCGAGACAGTAACAGATTATGACATACCGAGATCGATTCAAAAAATATTACAAAGTGATAGTTTTGCTTTTACGCCAAATTCTACATCATGATAATATGTTATATGTAATATATTTTCTAGGGTAGTCATAATTTTTACGAAGTCAGATTATTTTTTCTCACAATCTCCTTATACTGAATATGTAATAAATTAAGGATACAACTTCTTCGCTTTTTAAATAATATTAACCAGTGTCACATCCAACGTGAAGATTTTTTAGAGCAACTTTTGGCTTCAAATTGCATAGAAAATATGAAGGTATAGACATTTTGTACGGATTAAAAGAGCTGATTTTAGAACACAATTAAGATTTCTTCTCGTAAAAATGGGTGGATATAGCATGTATGAGGCTAAAATCTAAGGTATTTCAACCGACGTTTACAGCAATTGTTTCAATTTCTGCGAAGATAATAGAACAGATAAAAACGACAACTTTTCTTCATACAACTTTTCTTCCGTACCTCACTCGTCACTGGGGGAAAATATATTACAAGATGGCAATCGGTATTCGCCGACCTTCCTCTTATAAAAAGTGTTTCCCTCCCGAGTGCAGTCTACACAGCTACACGCACTGAATCAAATTCTCACAACGGCAGCTGGACGGGTCGCGTTCACCACACAGTGCAACCTTCGCCACTATGTATCACAATGGTCATTGCGATTATCACCTTCCCACCACCCCCTCGGCAACCGTCGGGGGTCACACTTGCAGCCGCCCCTGCCCCTGCCTCCGCACGCCGCGCCCCCACGCTCCGCGCCCGCCGCTTTCCGCTCGCTGCCGCCCACCTCGCCCCGCCGCCACTCCGACCCTACCCAGGCAACGGCAACGAACACTGCCGTCCGCCCCCACCCACTCTGCCCTTACAGCTCCGCACCCACACCCGCCCCCGCATCTGTCACGCCACTTCAGCACACTCTGTCACCACCATACGCCACCGCCACCGCAGCCGCCACAACCACAGACACAGACACCAGCCACTACTCAAGCAACATCATCAGCTTCGTCAACTTACCGCCGCCCTCGTCTCCACAGGTCTCCCCGGCACCTACCTTACCCCCGCTCCTCCCCCAAACACAGCCACATCCGCCTCGCCCCCAAGTTCACACTCCTCGCCCAACCATTGCAGAACCACCCACCGCCCAAACTGCAGCCTCTCTCTTTTCCGTCGGCGGCCACACTTCCCTCCACGTCCTTCACACACACAGTTACACCACTCTTTCCCCCCTCAATACTGTCCCCTCCCAGTTCCGCAACTGCCCACCACTCACCTCCACCACTTCCGCCCGCGCATGAATAAGGCAGGCGGGGCACGCGTCAGGCGGGGCGGGGCGAGGTCCGGACGGCGCGGCCTTCCAGTTGTGGGGCCGGGAGGCGCGTCTACCTGTGCGAGATCAATACGGCGACGGCGGGGGTGGCCGGGCCGGGCTGGGGGCCAGCGCGACGGGCTTTTTGAGGAAGGCCCCCCTCAGGAAGTCGGAGGCACGGCCTGCTGGTGGTTTGCGCTCGCGCTTAGGGAAGGCCGAATGGCCCGCGAAATGCCGCGCGAAGGGTCCGGTTTCGCTGGTGGCGTGCCGCAGGGATGCACTGCGGGGCGATATTACTGTTTATCGTGAATATTATCATAGGAAGTTGAGGCAGATATGACGAGGGAGCTTGGGTAGTAAAGGACAACTTGAAGAAAGTAATAAATGCACTTGCAAATAGTGTTGCGGAGGAGACTGAATAGTAGAATCGCCATTTTGAAACATTAAAGAAATAGAAGAAGAATAAAATCGAATTACAAAAATATAATTTACCAATAATTATTTGTTAGATAAACACTCTTATATGCAGTTTTTTGCAAGAACGGCTCATCAATAGACAGTTGGCATGATGTTGTTAAATGATAATTCGAAAAAAACAAGTACCTTATTCCTAATGGACTTCTGAAATTCTTAAACGTTATAGAGAATACTGAAGGTGAGAAGAAAATTCTGCAAACACGCCTATTACGTGTGTTAATGAAGATAAATTAGACGTGAAGTTCAAATATAATCAGTAATACTTGGGCATCACATAAAAAGATATCATTCTGAAAAGATAATTCATTGAGAAATTCTCAACTAAACGATTTAACTCTCATTAATCGGCTATAATGCTGAAATGTGATGTGCTACATTACCGAGGTAAAAAAACGGTGCGTTGACTACTGATATATCTAGATATTTATGAGGTAATAATAAAAAACTCATCAATTTGACGTAACTGTTATTTCCATGTGCTATTAAAAAATGTATTGCTTTTATTTACAGAAGTTAATAGCTCGCTAGATGTCATTTCTGCCCGAAGTAGGCAATTTAAGCTAGTCGTAATTGTCTGGGAATATCTGAAGTTTATATCGGTGTGACTGGAAACGCTCTAGTTCTCATGTTTGTTGGGATTCCCCCATTTAATGTCCTTTGTCAGATCCATTGATTTTACCAAGCCAATATTGATGACACTGACTACCCAATCTATTCTTCGGAGAGTCAAAGTAACCCAATCATAAATAATAAATTCTTAAGTGCCTTTTATTTAATTTTTGTAACTTTGCTGTTAATTTCTTGCATTTCATTCTGTTTATTGCGTTTCAGACTGCTTCTCTTACACAGCTTTTACCACTTTCCTTTAACTTAATCTGCATTGTTAATTCTCATTCCATTTTTCTCAAGTGATACAGTCGACACAAGTGACACACGTATATTCGTTCGTTCATTTCTTTGTACTTCTACCTCACCTTACTATTTTCCTCTGTTTCTGCATTATTCTTTCTCAGGCCCCCCATTACTCAATTAACCACTATGACAGGCAGTGCGAACGAATTTCATTTCTCTATAGCCCAATCATTCAATGTATGATTTATCATGGAATCGACTCGTAGAAGGATTTTACAAAAACCCTCTTATTTATTCTACCTGTCATTTTCTTTGTCTTTATCTTCATCATCACTTCCATTTGTATCCATTATCAGTTTCCATCGTTGCTTTTCTAGAGTAACAACAAAAAATGCGGGAGACGGATGGAACAAGATAATTTCATATCACTTTTCTCTCTTTGCAGAATTCACAAAAGCAAATAACCACGACTCTAACTTTATGAAACCCATATGGCTATTAGATTACACTAGTGCAAAACATTGTAACTATCTGAAAAACAACGACGGTATTTTTCAATTAGAGACCAAAAGTAGACTTAAAATTAATATAAATCAAACATTTAAAAAAACTTATAATATTTTGTATAGAAGTATAAATTGTATTTTTTAATCATATAGAAATTATACATTTTTATTATTGTAATGGAATTTACAATTTACACAATTTACACAAAATTACAATTTATATTATTGTAATTTTGTGTTTATAATTGTGCATATTTTTTACTCTCCTTGTAAGTAGAGTAAACTTTATATTAACATAAATTTAACTGATATCTATCCTCAATCTTCCTCTTCTTCATAGCAACCTTTTGCATCCTTTACTTTTGTTACACTCCGCGTCCTTTTCTCTGTCCTTCTCTTTGCCTTCCGCCACTTCAGTTCTCTCCTCACATTCTCCATTCCTTCAACTGCCACAACTTACTCGGTCTACTTCCTCCTTTCTTCCTTCCTTAATTTCTTTTTTATTCCTTCCTTTCTTTCGGGTCCGTGCGCGTCCCGCTTTCCGTTCTCTGCCGCGCCCGTTTTCCTGCGCTTTACCTCCGCATACCGCCGCGGTCCGCCCGGGATGCTGCCGCTCCGCCGCTCGTCTCCTTCCCTGGCGGCGTCGCGCGGCGCGCTGGGCTACCTTTGTGCGCGGCGCCCCTCCGGCGCCTCGCCGCGCCCCGCCCCGCACGCCGGCGACGCCCTTGTGGGTGGCGTCCGCCCGTAAACTGGAGCCACCCCAACGGCACGCCCCACACGCTTCCGCGTGCCGCGCCGCCGCTGCCGGCCCTGCTCTTGCGCTGTTGCTCCTCTGTCTTGCTGCTGCCCCCTGCGGCTGAGACTCGACCCCAGCCCCGCTCCCTTACCTTATTCTTCCCCACGTTTCCCCTGCTTCACTGTCTCCTGCCTCATACCGCCACGCACCTCCCCCCTGGCGCCAGCCCCTGCTTAGCCTCGCCTGCCGCCTTTCTGGCATCCTCTTCGCACCTACCCCACCTGAACCCCTGCCCCCTTGCCCCGTCCCTGCTCCGCTCCCTGCCTCTGCTCTAACTCCCAGCCCTGCCCTACCCGCCCCTTCCCTGTCCCGCCTACCCTGTCCCCTACCTGTCCCCTACACCACTGTCCCCTAACCCTGTCCGCCTACCCTGTCCCCTACCCTGTCCCCCACCTTGTCCCTACCCTGTCCCCTACCCTGTCCCCTACCACTGTCCGCCCATAGCCCGTCCCCTACCCCTGTCCCGTACCCTGCCCTCTGCCGCGCCTCTTCCCCGCCCTCTGGCCCGCCCTCTGCCCCGCCCTCGTGCCCCGCCCTCTGCACGCCCTCTGCCGCCGCTCTCTCCCTCCTGCTGCGCCCCTGCCCCATCGCTGCCACCGCCTCTACTTCATTCATTGTGTTTATCCCTTCCATTCGTCTGCCATCTCATCTAGTCAGATTTTTCCAGGGATGGTCCAGCAGGCCCCTCCTCCAGTCACTCTTACAGACTTCCCTGGCCTCTGTCTTCCCTGCCCTTATATCTTTATCCTTCGGCCTCTACTTCGCCCCACTCACCTCCATGACGCTTAGCCAACATCACCACAGTCGTCCATTGCCGCCGTTTACGTGCCCGCACTTTTCGCCCCGGCGTCCTGCCGTGGGACTCACCCTTAGCGCCCGTCCTTCCCCGTAATTTCCTTTCCTGTCCACCCTCCCCCATTTCGCACTCACCTTCTCCGCTCGCTCGAGGAGTCTCGCATGCCCTATCTCTCCCCGGCCCCTCCGCTCCTATTCGCCGCGCGTGGAGCTGACGTCTCCCGGAAGTCGCTTTGCCGTGGGAGAAAGGCTCCTCTCGCGAAAAAACGACCGCTCGCCCTTCTCTGACAGTTCGACGTTCACGGACTCCGATTCATCCCCTGCTATTTGTAAGCGTAACCTCCGCTCGAAAAACGCGATTGTTGGTAGTACGTCCGCTGGGATAGCGCTCGAGACGAAGTGAAAATTCTGTGCCAGCCCTTCGATTTCTTTTCGATAACCTTCCGTTCGTTTGTTGTTCAAGACCGGCTCTAGAGCGACGAAAATAGCGAAGGCTTTATTTGGACAGGCTGCTTGACTATGTCGGGTCTCTAAGTTTCGCCGCTGCTTGCCGCGGTTCCGTATTATCACCTCTCCTCTGTTCCGTTTCCCGAAGTCTCATCTACCGCGGTAGCAGCTCGTTGTCCTTCTTTCCGTACAAATTGAATCACTTTCATTACAATTTCTTTCTTTTGTGTCGAAGTCCTGGGACCTTGTTTGGGACCTCTTTGCAAGCACCATACATCTGGCCATGGAAGAAGTTCTGAGAAAGTACCACAGCCTATTCTTGTCGAAAGAGACGAGAAATGTAAAGTCTTTGAACTTGTTTTTAATAGTAATTACACTAATTG
>BOPP01000006.1:10265759-10290497 GCA_017312745.1 Gryllus bimaculatus
TCTCCGCTCGGCTCGAGTCTCCATGCCCTATCTCTCCCCGGCCCTCCCGCTCCTATTCGTCCCGCGCCATGGAGCTGCGTCTCCCGGAAGTCGCTTTGCCGTGGGAGAGGCTGTGCTCGCGGAAAGAAAGACGCTCTCCCCCTCCTCTGACAGTTCGACTGTTCGACGGACTCCGATTTCAACCCCGCTATTGAAGCGAACCTCCGGCGAAACGCGATTGTTAGTACGTCCGCAATACGCTTGGGACGGTGAAATCTGTAGCCTTCGATTTCTTTCGATAACCTTCGTTTGTTTCAGCCGCTTCTAGAGGCGACGAAAATAGCGAAGGCTTTATTTGGACAGCTTCTTGATATGATCTGGGTCTCTAAATTCGCGTGCTTGGCGGTTGTATTATACTCTGCTGTTCGAGCAAAGTCTATTATGGTGCAGCTGTTTCTTGGAAATGATAACAATTTCTTTGTCAATGACTTGATATTTTGAAGCAATATAGATGGAAGAAAAACTTAAATAAAAGTATTCTGCGATCAGAGAGAGAAAGTAAAGTCTTTGAACTTGTTTTTAATAGTATTAAATTATGTTGATAGTGTAAGGTCGCTATCAAATATAATCTACATCATGTGAGGGTTAAGAAATATGCAGATAGTAACTTAGTGTAGGTCATTATTTTATACTACTTAACCTCATATTACAGAATTATACTCTCATTTATAAACCATGTCTTTTCAGAAGTAATCAATTAAAAATCTATTCAAAATACACCAATATTTTCAATATACCAAAGCACATTTCTCATCATTTCACACTGGCAGGATGAGTGGAAAGTAAACTACAATATAACATAATTTCCATTCTAGCATTCGTAATATAGGATGTTTTTATTATAAGCACGAGTTAATTATCACTGAAAGGAATTATCATATTTGGAACTACTATACAGGAACTAGTTGTAGATTTCAAAGAATCTACTAGCCCACTATTTTTTTAAAATATTCCTTGTCAATAACAAATGTTAATCAAAAAGCGTCAGGTGAAAAAGAACAAGATGTTTTTGAAAGTGTATATTGTTATTGTGAGATTAGATTTGCGTATGTTCCTCATTATTCAGTAACCAAATATTTTATCAATTTATTTACAGTAGTCACTGTAGTATTTACTGCAGAGAAGTCACCTACTGAGGATTTTCGAATCTAACGAATCTTCGAACTAAAAATAACTAGAATTGGTATCTGAATAGCAAGCAAACAAAACAATTTTATTTTGCGAAACATTAACGCTTGAACGCTATTTGAAAGAAAAATGATTTGAACATTTTGAGAATTTTAATTTAAATTGTAATGTCCAGTACGATTACAACTAGAAAACTGGCATTTTCCAGTTTGCTGACGGTAAAAATGTATTGCAAATCCCGATTACATTGAATAATTCATTCCTCCGTACAGATGCATCACATACAGATAGAATTCTACAAATGATTACGTGGGCAGAGCAATGAGAGACTCGCTCTTTCAGCAGAGAGAACCATGGACCGGAATCGTCATATCAATATTGCGTGTACCCGCCATGGGCAGTACGACAAGCCTTGATGCAGGCTGGTATCCCATCGCACAAGTGGCAAAGTTTCCTGCACTACACTGTTCAACGCCTTCTGCACCGCCTCATGTAGAACAAACCGAGTTGTTGGGGGATTTGCAGCCCGGGCCAGACGTTGCCCGACCATGTCTTACATATGCTTGATCGGAGACCAGTCATGCGAGCGTGCTGACCAGGGCAGTTGTCGAACATCACGGAGAACGTGTTGCTTAGTGCGGGCAGTGTGACGGCGGGCATTGTGCTGCTGGAACAGGGCACCGTCCTCCGGTGGGAAGAAAGGTATATTTCATAACGTGCTGAGAGTATCCAGCGCTCATCAATGATCCCTCGACGAACACCAAAACGAACGCGCGTTGAGGCTGATGGCACTCCACACCATCACTTCCAAGATGGGCCCTACGTGACGTGAACACATTCCGGCCGCACGCACTCGCCTATGCGACGTCACACACACACACACACACACACACACGATAATCTCATCATTGAACACCACTGCGTGCCATTTCCCCTCCGAGCTGACTGGCACATTGCATCATGTCTGATGTGCTCGACGATGGTTCGGTGTGAACTGCAGTCGGATAGCGGTACGTGCGATTGTAATCTTGCAGCAAGTAACCAGTTCCCAATAATGCGGACACGTTGGGGGCCACATGTGCCTGAATCTCGGCGCGGGTGGCCGAACGGTCAGCCAACGTCGCCCTCACGATGAGTCGTTCTTGACGTTCGTCAGTGCTCCGCCGTGGCCCCGAAATGACTCTATGGCCTTGGGAATGCTCATCTACCCATCGTCGCCAGCACTGTAGCACCGACGTCACGCCGAAAAGACCACCCGGCTTCGCGCGGGTCGACAATCCAACCCCGCTCAAACTGGTCCAATTTCTTAAAGGACGAACGAGTGCGACGCCGTGGCAAACCTAAGTCCCGACTTGACTTTATCGCAGTGGGCAGCGTCTTTTAAAGCCGCAGAGTAGATGGCACGTCAGGGCTATTTCACCACGCTGCCATGACGTCACCGAGCGTCCGGTATCCGCGAAATGATAATCACGGCTTCTACGACCTCCCAACCCTAACGTCCCATATCGCCTACTTGATTGCTCGTGCCCTCCCCAGTGATGCAATACATTTTTTTTACGCCAGTGTTTTTTCCTATAATTTCCTATTTATTTTTTTATACCGAAGATGAAGGGATCTTTCCGCTTTAACTACGTGTCTTGTTATTACAGAACTATACGAATTTATCCGTTTTCTGAAATTATAGAGCTCAGTTTTGGAAACTTTGAGGGTAAATTTCATGATGCAGATAATAGTTTCCATAATTTTGACACAATAAATTGTGTCAAAATTGTAAACGTAAATTACTATTGATAACGGTTATTGTATCGAGATTGTAATCATTTGATGGGCTAAAATAATTGTTATTTAATTTTGCTTGAACTCTATCTGTTATATCCACTATATCCATATTTTTGTTCTTTAAAATTGTATTAAATTTAACTCATCACTAAAACATTTCATTTTTCATTATCCTTCCACTTCTCACGTAATAACAAATAACAAACAAACTATACAACCATTTCATTGTCAGGAAAAATAAGTATGTTTAATAATAATTGTTTTCTGTGTGATCCCATAAACTGCACATTTTATTTTTTGAATGAATAATTACAATTAAATATCAGCTGTGAAAATTCATAATATCATATAAAAAATTCCTACTTTCCTGGACGATGAAAGGATGAGTCATATTTTTATTACCTTTCATTTATTTTGTCGAAAACTTCCTAACTAAAACTGAAAACTGTGTGACGTATGGGGTAGAAGTAAAGATCCCTTTAAGATATTATTGTACTTGATATAAGGAATAAGAAATTTTAAAAAAAAACTTGGTACCGTTCAGAGCCTATGTCATGCCAAATTCAAAAATATTCAACATTTCATCGTAAAGTGACGTAACGGACGTCCAGTAATTGATTTAGCTCCAAACGCATGACATAAGACAATATTTAAAGTTAAAAATGTGTTATTTACTATATACTACTACAATTAATTAGATCGCTAGTGAGGTAGATACCGTTTTATTACGATATATTTTTGATATTTTGATATTTATGTAAATTATGTAATATATTTGTATTATGATATTTATGATGAATTTCAATAAATGAAGATGTTGTCTGGTTTCAATACTTTTTATTCAGCTTAAAGCTGAATAAAAAGTAATGATGCCAGACAACATCTTTATTTATTTATCATACTACTACAATGTTGAAATTCTGTTCATTGAAGTTAGTGAAAATTGCAACACCAATAAGAATACACTCTATTACAATGAAATGTATTCCCTAGATTAGAAATATCACAATATACAAATGATTAGAATGACGGATACCTTCATGTGTTTTGTCCATGAGTATTTAGTATGGAGTAAAGCCACCACGTACGCTCATCAGAGCCTGGACATGTCCTGGCATGCATTCAAAGAGAGCCTGGTTATGCTGCTGGAGAACACATGTCCACGTGGTTTCTATGCGTGACCACAAAGCATCAGTGCCTGCAGAAGTGTGCCTGCCGAAGGACGAAAATGAACACGTTGCGTTTTATTCAAAGCATTTTCGATGGGCGATATGTCAGGCCAAGAGAAGCAGTGGTACTCGTCTTTCATGGCAGAAAGTGTGCACATATTTCGATGGGCGACATGTCAGGTCGAAGGAAGTAGTGGTACTAGTCGTTCATGGCAGAAAGTGTGCGCATTCCTCGGCACATGCAGTCCTCCATTGTCTTGCTGAAATATAGCATGTGATGATACTTGCAGGAGAGGCAGTAGCTTGGGTTCTAAAACTTCTCTGACGCAGCGGTTGCTGTTCAAAGTGCCCCAAACACGTATCGCAAATCGCCAATGGCGCTCCAAACCATCACACTTGGCGTTTGTCCGTTATAGCGCGGAACAATACAGGCTGGCAGATTACGATCACTACGGTAACATATAATACGTACGCGGCCATCGCTGTAGCACATATTGAAGCGAGACTTATCCGAAAACGCTATATTTGTCCACTCGTCACACCAGTGAACACGTTCACGTGCCCATTGCAGTCGTTTGTGGTTTCTGGTAAAAGGATTCCGACACAATGGAATGCGTGATATCAGTCCAGCTTTGAGCAGACGGCATCAAACCGTCGTGGCAGACATGACCACACCCGTTGCAGTGTTTCGTCGAGCCAACACTATAGACGACGCCATTCTGTCGATTACGGCTCTATGATCAAGATGGCGGACATCTCGCTCTGTAGTCACATTGTGTGGTCTAGTACTCGCTCATCGTTTGTGTACAACCCTCCTCTATGTACTGATTACACACATACACATCACTGCTCTTAAGAGCGTTCCGTTCGAGCTGCAATGTAACGGTACAACAAACCCTCTTTTTGGAGACCGATAATTCTTCCCTGTTCAAACTCAACCAGATGCTGATTTTGCTCCCTGTTGCGTCGGGCACTTGCTTGCGCGATTCCACGTCGTTTGACGGCTCAACACCGACTGATTGCGGCGTAACTCTGACCTGATATGTCACTTGTGTGATGTTGTATTCATGAAATTAAAACAATCTGCTCAAGTCGCTCGTAATTACAATTGACAGCTGTAAAACAATTCCTGCCATGGGAACGCACATACACCTAAATGTGTTGAGATATAACAATGTATAGGGAAGTAATGAACATTTTTAAAAACGATCTGAATCATGAGCAGTCACCGAAAACATTTTTTTCACGCTGTCTAACGGCGTAAACCCATTGTATGTCTTTCGCGCGGCTCGCAAATGCTCTCTCTCGTCCCCTTGGTCAGGAAGTGCAGTGCGGCACTGCCTCACCCACACCCACAAGGGGGACCGAGGGCACGAGCGAGGCCGGGACGGAGGCCGGGACGGAGGCCGGGACGGAGGCCGGGACGGAGGCCGGGACGGAGGCCGGGACGGAGGCCGGGAGCGAAAACAAGGGTGAGGGCAATGCAAATAGAAAGTAAAGGTGAGGGATATCGCGACAGTTAGGACAACGATGGGTGAAAGTAAAAGTGAGTACTACACCAGTGGGAGGGCTAGAACTTGAGCTTGCGCGCGGGGGTGGAAATGAGCGATGGCGAAGGTGGGGACATGTGCAAGAACGACAGCGTGGACGAGCACAGGGTGAAGACAGTACCGTGCGCGTGTGATAAAATGTAGGTGTGGGTATGGGCAAGAGAGAGGGCAAGAGCGAGGGTAAGGGCAAGGGCGAGGGATAGGGCGAAGGCGAAGGTATGAGTGTCGGTGTGAGAGAGGACATGAGCTAGAACGAGCATAGGGTGTAGTAGTCACCCGCTCCCCCTTGAAAGAGTCGCCACAAGGATCCAGCAGTGAGGCGGCGGCGCCACAGGAAAATACGGGCACCACTCACAAGAGGTCTGGCGCAATATCACGCTTCAGCCAGCGGCCGTACGGCTGGGACAGTTAGCGAGCCCTTAGCCCTGAGAAGTATAAAACGGCGCGCAGCGGGCGGTGACGTAGTTTTAGTGTCCCCACGGTGTTGTGAGCCTAGTGAGTGCAAGTATTGCCGCCGCGAGTAGCGGACGTTTCTTCAGGATATTGAAAATGGTGTCTACTGCTTCGTGTTTGGAAATCTCGTAGGATTATAGTGAATTTTGCAAGCCCTGGTAAATCTCTTGGGTAATTGGTAACTACGCTTTGTGAACAATTTGTCAGTGTATTTGGAAATTGTAAATAAAACTGTTTTACGAAAATAACTTGTTTTTGATATTGCATAGGTTGAGGCTAGGAGCGTGTGTGAGAGCGTTGATGAAGACGAGAGCAAGGGAGTTGGCGTGGATGGAGGCGAGCTATGAGGAGCAAAGGGAGAACTAGGACGAGCAAAGCGCGTGCGTAATCGAAGCGCCCCGGAGCCGCACCCGCCGCCCGAAGCCGCGTCTGGGCCGCGCCTCGTGGAGCGAATTGGTTGGGCGGGCGGGGCCGGCGGCGCTGGGGCTGGCGCTGTCTGCGATGACAGATGAGGAGCGGCCCACCCGCCCGGGGGCGCGCGGCTCCCACGCAGGGCGGAACGCACGACCAACTTCTGCACCGCTGACGCGGGGCAACGGCCCGTCGCAAGGGGATAGTATGCGGGTGGGGAAAAGTAGACGGGGGCCAAACAAATTCAGGAGTAATATTTGCTTCAGAGGCAGAATGCCTATCTGATGAGTAGGGGTGAATTCTGATCTAAAACATCGCCAAAAACGATCAATAAAATACTCTTGTTAATGTTTCTATAATTGTCTAAAAGCAAAACAAAAATGTAAAAAATTGATTAAAATCAGTACTGATTATGGTACTGATGTAATCGATGCGTTTTCCTGTTGTTCAAGTGAACTCAGCTAGCAAGCTTTTGATCTTTAGGTGTTGCGAAATCGGCAGAACCGACAATGAAGTTTGGTGTCACAGGAACACATCCCGTCATATTCATAATTGATATTTCAATTTCTAAGCGAAGAAATTGAATAGGCTATTTAGTAATTCTATAGAAATATTTGTCACATATCGTAAATATAATTTGAATCATTTTTCATTAATATGTTATTAAAATCTATTATATCACCAAAAAATGCTTTTACAATTCCGAAAACTAGGCATTGTTTTAAAGTGAAAATAAAAAATGACATATCATTAAAATTCGACCCCTACTGATGATTTTCACAGAACGCTGGGCAACAGGGGCACACGTCCGACAGGAATTTATTTATTCTTCTAATTACTCTCGAAAACATTTCGGGTAGAACACTGTACCAGTACATAGTGGTTCGGACAGGACTGTCGTAAAGACAAAGTTGCGTCATGAAGATTAAGCAAATCAGGTCGAAAATCCAGACGCTCTCTTCAGAGCACTCGTCACATAATAAACAGCTTTTCGTCCAGTCGAATTCATCAGAATCATGGCATTATTGATGAACCTTGCCAAATGTGAATTAATCTTGGGCGAGACGCTCAATAAACTGCGATCTGGTCACCGCGATTCGTTCAATTGCATAGCATTCTGCGATCTGGAAGTGTTCGTACGTCAGTGAAGTTGCAACGACATAGCACCAAGGGAGAGACTTCACATGCCGGCAGGTAGCAGTGAAGCTGTTGATGATGTTCAGGAATGTTGGGGATATCTGGGTCTCACAAGTTCGTTTTACCTGTGATGGTAAACACGAGTATCTGGGCTATAATTCCAAGTGAACTAGGAAGGTTACAACAGCTAATCCATTCTAAATTGTTACTAAATTAGCAATTTCCGAAAATTCATAGAGTAAATAAAACTAGATCCGTGCCATTTTTTAGATGTCCCTTCTTCTTTCAATGGGAAAAATGAAAGAAACAATTGGAAGCGGTTTTCTTTGGGGGGGGGGAATTCATTACTTGCATTTCACACCAAATTACACTACAATTTTCAAAAATCTGAGGTTTCAACGAACATATGACCTATACCATTCTCTTAAGTGTTCTTTATGCTTTCAAGGGAAAATATTTATTAAAACATTTGGTACCATATTTGAAAAATGTTTGAAAATATTTTTGAGGCTTCATGTAAAGTACCCACAAAAATCAAAATATCCGTTTGAAACTCCCAAAGCCAAAGAGTCGATCGGGGAACATCGATTGTGAAGAAAATCGGCTGAACGAATAGGCGCTAGCGTTAACCACAGACGTTCAAACGGACAGTCAGACAGACACACAGACGTTTTGACATCAATCGTTGTTCGGTATCAAATACCCACATGTACTCTGGCTTTACCACGTGTTAAAGAAATGTTTTCTATATTTAGCAACAGGATTTATCCCATTTTGTCGTTACCACTGCCCGGCAATAAGAGTTATTCTGACAAAATTTAGCCGTTCTCCGGCGCAAGACTACATAAAATATTTTTTTTATGTAGTACATTCGTAAGGGATAAAAAGTAAAAACTGCCACAAAGTAAACCAATCAACTCCATATTTTTCAAGAAAACATTTTACCGTATCCCGAACTTGTGTTCACGTAAAGCTTTTCACGGTGAAATTTCGTAACATCTTCAAAAATCGTGTAGCAGTAATAGTCGCCCAGGCAAAGGCAATTTACAGTAGCAGCAGCGGAGACTCGCAAGTCGGCGGCGAGGTGACAGGGGTGCGCAAATCCGTGCAGGTAAATGCGGTGCACGTGAGCTCTTTCGAGATGCGACAGGACACAAGCCGCGCAAACCCTACCCACATCCCTTAAATGCGCCCCTCAACGGTGTGCGACTTCTAATAGATATACGCACACAATGCGTTAGAAATCGGTAAACAATCTCAGTGAGTCAAATTTTTTTACTATTAACTATTACTACTATTGAGTTTCAAATGTAACAAGTAGAAATACTACTACTACTATTACTAATAATAATTATACTACTACTACTACTACTACTACTACTACTACTACTACTACTCTACTACTACTACTACTATAAAATAATAATAATAATAATAATAATAATAATAATAATAATAACGTACATTGATAGAAACAACAGCAGGTTTTCTTATCGATATATCACTACCAATACCACAACATATCGGGAAATATATCAAGAGAAGATCCAGAATATACCAATCTCGCCTATAGAAGTCGCACTCAGTGGAATTCAGTAAAGTGACGACTGTGCTAATAATATCAGCTCGGGGTGATCCGAAAAATGACCACTCGGGCACTGGAGTGTCTTCACTTGATACCAGGAATCTATATAATATGCAAAAGACAGTAATTTTGAATACATGCGTTTGTCAGAAGCCATCTGATCCTTCAGTAAGCAACCAACACTGGTCATCATACCTGTGTGTGGTTGACATACCGACCAGTAGATACTGTGAAATAATGTAAGACAATAATAATAATAATAATAATAATAATAATAATAATAATAATAATAATAATAAATGTAGGAAGTATAAAATGAAATTGGTGCTAACTCTTAGTCAGCGTGCTCGCTTTCCACTACGCTGCCCCGAGTTCGATTCCCGGTCGAGCCAAGACTATAGTATGCGTTTTCCTTGCAATGTCACAGTATACGTGGCTGTGTGACGATGAGAAAATTCACTTCTCAGGTTGAGAAGACAGGAATACGGCGTGGGGATATCTACCACACGTACCTCCTTAACTCATAGCCGCGAGGCAGGGACGTCGCCGGTAGGCCTGAGTTTGTTCTCGAGCTGACGCGCCAAATACATACATTGGAAGTATTAAACACGGGTAAAATTACTTTAATACTAGAGAGAAGTCCTTTATAAAATATAACTTATTGCACTTACAGAGAATGAAGTAAATGGCAAATAGAAAGCATTTTTCCCTCCAATACTTTCCATCAGAAATATAAAATTAATTATAAATACAATTTCTTAGGGGTTCTTAATTAAATAACTGATGCTGTGTGATAAACAGTAACTAAAAATCAGAACAACCTAGTTTTGAACTCTCATTTAGGTACTTTATTTTTATAAATCCAGTATTAGATATCGTTCAAATGAAGTCAAGTAGGATTATTGTAGAGATGCATTATTTAATGGCAGAATAATATTATTAGAAATCCACCAATTCATTAAACAGTTATATTAATTAGTTATATTCCAGGTGCCCACTTTAAGACAAAAGTGCCTTTGGCTGACATTAGTTTGCCTGATATCTGATGTAGATTCATATAAATTCAACTACCGGAAACATTTGTATGTAAATTAATTTTCTTGCAATAATATCCCACTAGTTTTAGGCTAATATTAGACCATATTATAATTTAGAAACATTTTGTAAGTCAAGTCTTAACGTTGAAACCTCTGTGATCGAATGATATATGTCTGTGTATATGTGTAGGGAAATGTTAACTATAAGTTCACACAAATTCATTTTTTTAATTATTGATACCAAATGAAACTTAAATGTACATAGCAAATAATGACACAGGAGTAAATTGAACGACACACAAAGTAGGATTTACTTTGTAATGGCATTTTCCCCAAAAAATATAAAAATGTATTCCTGTTAACCTTACAAAACCTGCGAAACCGCGAAACCGCGTTAATCTCTTTGACTCAATACACGATTCCTTCTACTCCGATATATTTTTTCTGCATCTGCATTAGCATTACACGAACACTTTTCTTGCATTATAACGTTTTTCCATAACTCGCAGACTATGTTCATACCTGACTTGTCATTTTAGCGGTTTGATATGGGCATTTTCCTCTCATTTCCTAATAATGTATATTTCTCATCGTTTCCCCTATCCCCGTCTTGGTACGTTTCGCATTGTCCTCTCCCTCTTTATTGCAACAACTACCTCCCTTTCGTTGTTCTGACTCGATTCAACCAGTTCCATCTTCATAAAACCTCGCCGGCCAGATGTGACCGGTTGAGTACATCCGTAGTTACGATTCTTTTCAAATATCTAATCAACATTGTGTCAGACAAGAAAATGTAATCAAAATAAAATTGTATCTCATAGAATGTTTAATAATTTCTCAGAAATTGGAGTTTAGAATAGAATGCGCTGACATCGCGTGTAATATTCGATTAACAATTCATTTTCAAGAAATAATACGAACAATATAAAACTTATTTGCTAATATTAAGTAGAAATACACTTATCATTCAATGTTCTCTTCATGGAACATAAAATGTTGATGTAATTGAAAATGCAATTTTTTACTTCAAATATCTTCAACAATTCTTTACGGGTTAAAAATTTTAAAAATTCTTAATTTTTTTATGGAAGAACATGTATAGTTCGATGTTAATTACTAATTTTTATTTACATGCAGTGCATTATTTACGACTATGTTAAGATGATTATGTAATGTTTTTTAATGTCGGATTATTCTGATACATAAAACTACTACAACTATCGTAGTTAAAAATTAATTTTAGACTACGTCTCTTATCTGCCACCATATTATGAGCAGAATTCAGTAATATCAAAATTCGAACAACCATTTTCAGTTTTGAACATTATTTTCGTTCCCAAATGTCAACTTAATTTTATATAGGAGCATTCTAAGTACACGCTAATGTTCTACACACGGCGTATTTTAAGATATCCGAAATACTACTGATTAAATATATTCAAAAAATATTAGTATGGCTTTCAAATTATTAAATGTGATTCACAGCCACCAAACACGAAGATAGATATCCAGTGTTTGCATGTCATTGAACATAATGTAATATAATTGCTTTTGAAATGAAATGCAAATAGAATTGTGAGTACATAACTTTCATCCAAGTCCATAATTATTTGCAAATGAATATTACATGCTAAATTTATAATGTTGCTTGCTGTACGATTGACAGTTTTACATAATTGTTTTTCATTGCGGTAGATGAACTATTTACCCAATTGTAAAGATTCGAGTCTGAATTCGTTTTAAATTAGTACATTAATATGAAGTTATTAGTAGAGTAACGTTCACAGATATGTTGATCAATGGTGATCATTCGCTAATAATTCTTGATTTCCTACACCGTTTCATGTTTTCCAAACATACTACAAAGGAGACAATTTATTTTGACATATCACTTCCCCTTTCTGAAGACACTTTTGACCGTGGCGAAGATTGCATGTTCCCATCCATAAACTCATTCATAAAAGTTAGCTGTCCACTACTGGAGTGCAGAAATGGAGAGAAATGTAATGGCAAAAAATGGTACAGATGTTTTAATACTTGTTACGAATTTATTATTCAAATATAATTCGCTGAAAACTAAATAAATTATTGTTGGCATATGATGTCATAATTATTTTTAAAATTATTATTTCTCAATATATAAGATTTCTCAATATTTTAGAAAATGAGAACTTGAAATAAAAAAAAAGAATTTATGTGCCATTTTTGTTACCAGAATCTGTTACCAGATTCTGTTTACCAGAATTAATGATCAACTATAACATAAATAAGGACCAAAGTCCAGACGCATTTCTTTATACTGTTATGGGGTGAAGATAAATAGCAGAAGTTGATTGTGCCAAAAAGTTAAACGTATAAACTCATTTTTCTCATCCGAAAATTTGTAGAAAAGTCTTACGTTCCTTCTTCAAAATACCGTCTAGTGAGAAAATTTCTTAGAACTGTTGGTGCGATCGGGAAATCGGGAACAACCTCGGGGTTCAACAACCCGCGCGTTGCGTCGCAGTGGAAACAAAAGCGCCGGTCCCCCTGCGGCGCTGGCAAGCGGCGGAGGGCCCCGCGAGGGCTGGCTACTCGCGCGCGGCGGCAGTGACGGGGGCGGCGGCGGGGGCGGCGGCGGGGGCGGGGCGTGGGGGCGGCGGGCGCTCGCGAGGTCGCCGGCCGATCGATGGCGGGGGTCAGCGGGCGGCCCGCGCCGTCCGCCCCTCCTCCCACCCACCCGCCCCTCCCACCCCCGCACCGGCGCACCGATCAGGCTCGTGTGGCGGACCGCGGGCCGCCGCCGTCGCCACCGCCGCCGCCACCCCGGCCGGTCGCGCCTGGCGCCATTCGGAAGCCCTGCGGCCACAAAGGACTCTGTCGCCGTCCCGTCCCGTTCCATCCCGCAGGACGCGCCGTCGCCTTCTGCCGCCCGGCCGCTCGTCAAACGGGCGTGTGTACGGACACCCCGCGGGCCGGTGTCACAGGCATTACGTCGACTCTGAACCCCCTTCGCGCTACAGAGGGCAACAAAGTTGTTTCATTTTACTGCGCTGCACGGCTTTGTTACGCTCACAGAAATAGGTTTACGTCATTTAGGTTTCTTTGCGTGTTCGTTTCTTCGTTACATGTACACTAATATCACGTCTAGACTGTAGTGTTAAAGAAGAAACTGTAAATTTATCCACTTCATATTCCTGTTATTTTTTGTTTCTCATTTTGCGTAAGAAACCACGAAATTTTGTATTGAAATGTAAAATAGTGTTATAGCACTAATGCTACAAATTTTCAGTAATAGAATAAGGTTTTATAAGAAACAGAAAGTGAAAAACTCAAGAGTATATTTCGTACTCACTTGCTTTAGATGATCCTACTCGTCGAAGAGCGAAGAAAAGCCTCCCTTTGCAGATCTCGGCAACTCCTTAGAACTGCTCAGCGTCAGCGGTTCACGCAGTTAGTGTCCTCTCGCGCGACTAGCAGCCAGCGACAGCAGTGGCGACGGCGGAGGCGGCGGCGGTGACGCGCGTCTTTGCGTGGTGGCTGCAGCGCATGGCCCGCGAGGGGGCGACCGCGGGCGGGTGGGCGATGGGCGATGGGCGCGCGCGCGGGCGGGCGGCTGGGCGACGGAGCGCTGGGGCGGCGAGGGAGCGAGACAGCGCGCGTCCCAGAGACGGCGCGACGCGAGTCAACGGGGGCGGGCGAGAGTGTGCGCGCGCGCGCCGGCTCCGCCTGCTTGCCCCTGCGATGTAGGCAACACTGCACTGACCCGCTGACGCGCGGGCGGCGGGCCGACCGACCGGGCAGGCGGCGCGCCTTCCCCCGCGCCGCAAGCCAGAGCGCTCTAGCGGGCGCCGGCGGAAACGCCGCCTCGCCAGAAATAGATCTTTACGGGTTATTTTTAAACATTCGCTTTTTGGACCGAATGGGAGGTCTCTGGTTTGCGCGAACAATGGCGCGGGGTTTTCTCTTGGAATTGGGGAAAGTGATACTTGTATGGGGATGTCCCTGCGTTTGGGGTAAAAGAATGTTTCGGAAATAGAGAGAGGTCTGAGCGCCTGCACATGGCGATAGCAATTACACATTTTATATACGATTTAACTAATTCCTCTTTTTAAATATATTTGTAATACATGTATGTTATATTGAAATAACAATTTGAATTGTGGAGCGAAAAACCAATCTGAACTCCCGGATTACCTTTAAATTTTAACTATCTACTTTCGATTAAGAACAGTCCAATGAAATGTGTTACAGATGGAGACTGGGTAAACCTATTCCATAAAATGATATTCCTTGGATGTATTATTTTTCACAAAAGGAGATGGTATTTTTAAACGTATTGATTGTCATACGGCCGATGACTCAAATAACAGGCACGGTTATAAAATCCCTGTATACAGCCCCGGTATAAAAATGCAACACCGTCTGTTATTTGGTGTTTATAAACCTACTTTCGTTAAAAACGTTTATTGCAATATTCTTCGAAAATGAATTTTGACCCAGTACAACAATTAAGTCGGTTATTTTTGACGTCTATAAGTTGATTTTGTCGTATTTTATATAATTAAAAGGCACGTTTACGGAGCATCTAAACTCATTTTCGTGAAGAGATAATTAGTTCCGTCACCGCCATCAAACTCAATTGCTTTTGATTATCTGAATGTCCGCGAGCGATTCATTTATTTTCGTGGAGTTGGCGGGGTACCTTTAGGCAGATCTTTCTTCTTTTCATTAGAACAAAATTGCGTATTTCAGCATCACAAACACAATTCAAGTAGTAATGTCACGTTTTATTTGATCTCATCGTCAAGCGTTTGTACTTTACGAATGTAACAGAGAAATATCTAGGTTTTCACAATTAGCATGCGCTGATAACTTACGGTGATTCGGGTTTTTGGCTTAGACACTTTATCTTATATTCCCAAAAATCATATTATTACCTGATATTGAAATTACCTGATAAGGAATAAAGATTGTTATGGATAGAAAAAGAGAGAAATATTTAAAAGTTTGAAATGTTACTATTGAATTAATATCCTTGTATAAGTACCAATAAGTACCATCTTATTGGTACAAATTAGTACCAATAAGATGTTCAAAACCAAAAGCAAAAAAGAAACAATTGTAAATGCTGCAAGTTTAAATTATTTTCAATCGTATAATTAGAGTTCGTTAAAGATATTTAAATCCAAGAGATTAATACTTTGATCATCTTGAATGTTTGCGGTATATGCTTTTAAATATTCAAAAATTTGACTGTATTCCGCATTTTTTTAAATACTATTGCAGGTGTAAATTGTATATATATTTTTTGCTATATCAACTTTTTACATTGTGCATTCATTGCACTAAGAAATTCTGTGAAAATTTTCAAATATTAATTTTACATGTTTTATGAAATTGAAAATTCCATATATTGTTAATTGATCAAATTTCTAAAATTCCGTTGGATTTAAATTTCATGGGTAAGGAAGATACATAATATTTTCCTCAATTTTCATTAATTTTGTTAGAAAAACGTTTCGCAGTTATTATTCTTACAATTATTTCATAATAATTCATATTATTTTCGATTGTTCAACCAAGACTTTTTGAAACAGTGTGTTTACATGTTTAAGTGATTATTCCTTTGTATAGAAGTATTGCTTGGTGGTACTATGCTAATGTACTGACATGGTAGGGTCCAAAAATAGCATATTATTCTGGTGTAATAATGTATCCGTGCAGCTAGTACAAGCTAGTAAACAATAAACACATTATTTTTTCAAAAATATATATTCTTGAAATAATGTGGCTTTACTTCATGTTCTAATAATTTGAAAAGAATACTTAC
This sequence comes from Gryllus bimaculatus, assembly GCA_017312745.1. Classification (NCBI taxonomy): domain Eukaryota; kingdom Metazoa; phylum Arthropoda; class Insecta; order Orthoptera; family Gryllidae; genus Gryllus; species Gryllus bimaculatus. Next base: position 10,281,860 of record BOPP01000006.1, read on the forward strand.
AAGAACACTAACTAACTTTACTACTCATATTTTTCAATACGATTTTTCCATTTTTTTCAATATTTGAATATATATTTTCAATTTTTTAGTTAAAATATATCAAAGTTTACTTCAATTTATGTAAAACCATTATAATGTTCCAAAATTTGAAAAGTTCAACTTCGTTTCTAAACTTCTGTGAGCATTCGGTATTCACAACAAAAATGTTTCTCTGTGTCAAATTAATTTCTGTAGTTTTTAACATAATAATATTTTATCTGTTTTTGTATTAAATATAATACAGGTATTACAAAGTCAGGTACAGGTATTACAATATTTTTCTTTTATCAGAAAAGCCTTTGGAACCATTAAAAAGGAAAATAAAATTTCAATAAAAAAGTAAAATCTTTCAAATATGAAAAAAAATCACTTCGAATTTAAAATAATAATTTCTATCATTCCTTGATTCAACTACATTCAACGTTAAATGTCTTTATTTAATAAAAAAATTGTCATACATCTGTGCAGTCCTACTAGTTACTGAAGATTCAAAGAGATCTATCGACTAGGTGGATCAGGGCATGAATAGACATCACTCCAGTCCCTCAAACGGTGCACCGGACCGCTCATGATCATACCTTCCCTTTCCTTCTATCCTCACCACTTACTTGCACACACTCCATGTACATGCATTACACTACCACACATGTCGGCATACCAGTCAGAGCTTTGTGCATGTCCCAACAGGAGCGGTTCCCAGCTAGTGGGAGATACTTGGCTGGAGAAAACTCCACAAACCGATAGGTAGGGCTCTTCATCCAGACGAGGAGGAAGATCACCGCCACCTTCCGCGATAAAAACATGCACTACACTTACGGGAAACTGACTTTCGCCGTTGAGACACCAGGAATGAATGAATCGAAGAAATCCTGCAGAGCCGCTGAGTTAGTCGGAACGATTTTGATGTTGTCGGAGCGTGCGTCCGCTTCAAGAGCCTACGCCACCGCATCGTCTCCGTTCTCAGCGTCAAGTCGATATCTGCCTTGTTGCACCACCGCCCCCGACGTTGTCCCTTCCCCGTCGACGCCTTTCCCTCCGGCCCCGCCCCCGCCCGACGCCGCTCCCGGCCGCCGCCCCTTCCCGCCGCTTCCGACGCCGCCGCCGCGACGCCGCCGGGTGGCGACCGCGGGGATAATGGCGGCTATCAGATTGTGTCCCGGCGCGCCGGCCTGGCGGGCTGATGGCTGTCCGCTTTTCTGACGCTGCCGCCGCCGCCGCCGCCGCCACCACCGTTGCCGCCGTCTCCGACAACAGTTTAGAGTTCCACGCGTTCTGCCCGCGCAGGCAGTCTGTGACTACAGACTGAAGTCGGAGACTACAGACTGTGGAATGTTATGTTTTACCATACAGGTCAAGAACATCGCAAAGTACAAGTGTTTTAAATTTTCTACTATCTCGACAAAATTATTGTGTAGTGCATGGAGTCATACTTGGAAATTGTTTTTAGAATATTTATCTTAACATATATTTAGGCGATATTTCTCGGCCAAATTCTCACTATCTTTCTGAATAATACGTAAATCAAGGAAATTCATTTATGTCACAAACACTATTTGCATCGTGGTCAACGTATTGGTTAACGCTGAACTGATCTTTATTTTCGAAGACTGAAATTTTATTATCTTCCTTCCCCAAATGAAAAATGTTTAAGCGATGAAGAAATACTAATCTCTATCTTAGGTCACTTGCTACATCTGAGGGCTTTTGTATTATCATTTTCTCAGTGTATATTACAAGAGCGTTTGTTGGCTCAAATAATGTTCGAATGAAAATGTAAATTATAAATGTACAGCATTCGTAAGGAAAATTGTCTTTATCCAAAATGCCTAACTCAAACATTACGCTAACGATTGCATTTTAGCCACCTTATTACCCTATTATTTATTTATATAAATGCAGTTGTGAATTTTGGCACAAACACCTTTCTCAATATCTCTTCCTTACCTGCATTCCACTCACTATTTTCTTTTCAACAGCATTCATTTCCAACATTAAAACAAAGAAATAACCGTTTAAATAATTAGGTTTGGCAAATATTAATTACTTATTTTATATTTATGTACAATTAACTAAAATAAAGTCCAATTTTTATAAGTTATTAGACATTTAATAGTTAGAATAGCATTATACCTTTTCCCTTTAATCTCCCAAAGAGGGAAATTGTGAATCTGCCAGCATCGCATAGTGCAATATAAAATGTATGCTTCAATTAACTCCACTTCACTCTCATCTACCGGTCGGACCGCGATACCATCGCAGCCATTCAGGCGCGAACACGTCCACCTGCGCATGGCGATCGGCGTGTCGTGTCGGTTCCGTAACATTCGCTCGGAAGGAAAACTCGGAAAATTCCAGGGCTTCGCCGCGCTCGCTGAGGCGGCAAGTGCGGGCGCGGAGGCGCGGGGCGGGGGCGGGGGCGCGACGCGGGTCGTTGCGTCCGTGTGGGCGTCGTAGGCGGAGGGGGAAGGGGGTAACTCGGTCGCCGAGGCGTGGGCGGCGGCTGCCGCGAGGAGGTGTGGCAAGAGGGGTAGCTGCGGTGATGTCGGTGTCGGTGGGAGTGGAGTGGGTGGAGCAGGTGGCGGTTGGGCGAGAAAGAGAGGGCAGAAGTGATGGCATGGGGAGGGATCGGTGAAAAGGCACTTAAAAATAATATGGTGGTAAAAGGGACGATGTTGGCCGTGCGAGGTGTGTGAAAGGGTGGGATGTTTTGCGACCTGCGGTACGGGAGGCGGTAGAATATGGTGTGGATGATAGCGGCTGTGGCAGTGATAATGGTGGTGGCAGAGGAGGCGGTGGCGACGATAGTGGCGATACTGGTAGTAACATGCAGCGGAGATGTTGGTTGAGGCGAAGATGGCAATGACAGGCAAAGCGACGATGGCAATGATGGTGGCGCCTATGGCAACTGAGTTGATGGTCATTGGCATGGCTTGGAGACCGAAGGTGTGTAGCAGGACAGCGGGCGCCCCAGGACTGCCATGGCAGAATGGCGGCGTAGATTCTGACAGACTAAAATGCTGAGCGATCAATTGCTCACGCGGGATAGTACACTGTGAAAAATTGCGTTTTTTAAAACTTAATATAAATTAGATAATTTCTTTCCAAATACTCAAAAATATTCTTAGAGATTTCTCTCCCTGTAATCACATTCTTAACGTGATTGAAGAAGAAAAATCGTCTGTAAAAAAAATGAAACGTTTCTCAGCAAAATGACAACTTTGTTTATCTAATTCAGGAGAAGACAACTTTCCGACTTACAATGTTCCACGTGAAAGTGATTATTTTGATTACCAGTTTTATAAACGATATTTTTATTGCAATAAAGTGTCAATTAAAGGTCTCCCGTTAATAGCACGAATAATTGAGACTTTATATACGTTATAGTCGTATATATTAGTTGGAACAATTCTGAGGAGGTCGGAGGAGCGGTTTCTTGAAAACTGAATAATTCCTTCGAAATGCATGAACAGCTAATAGAGTATTACACTCTGTTTCCACGAAATATTTAATTTTCATCTATTTTATCTTGTATAATTCACTAGCGGTTTTAGGTATTCAACATTATTCTACCTTCGCAGATTGCATTTCAGAAAGTCAATTTTCGCACTGATGGTGTTGAAGAGTATCCTAAACCAGTATATCTAAGTGTGCTAGAGTTAATCGTTTGAGTCTGATATTAGAGGAAAATAAAATTTGAAATTGGCCGATCATTATCATCATCATCATCAAAGAAAAATGATTGTCAATTCCATTATGTACTGAGTTACATGCATTTTTCTAGCATCTATAGTCTCGCAGTGACTACAAAAAATTAATAGAAAACAATCATTTTACAATTTTGTATCGAATTAGACGTAGTATTTGAGTATCTGCAGATATTTATTGATAATATCCCTTTCAACCATTTGAGAACTGTCAAAGTCAAATGCCCGCGACGACAAATGGCATCTAACTTCCAATTATTGTACCAATAACAAACAACGCAGCACCAGTGTTTTGTGTGCGATTTAAGTTCGTGTAACACTTCACTACATGCTCTAGCGATAGAGGCTCTTGTGTAGCGACATTAATATCTGTACTTCCCATTTCCCGGTGCGCTTGCGTACTAATGACGTTATGTTTTGTGCAAGTACTTTATTACGGCGCGCACTTCGTGGCGGCGCACTTACAGCACGGACAGCGAGTGATGTAATGGGGAAGTGAGGGTGATGCGGTGCTTGCACTGGAGACGGAACGAACGTAGGTCACTGCGGTGAGACATGAAAGGTCATGGAGGAGTGATGTGGCGAGAATGAGGTGATGGTGAAGAGGCATGAGGTAGAAATAGGAGGCGACGGGTAGCCGGTGGATGGCAATAGAATGAGGCGACGGGTAGCCGATGGGGAGGTGGCAATAGGAGGGTATCCCGTTATGGAGGTGCGGTGAGGATGAGGAGGGTAGGCGGCGGGGGGTCGCTGATGAAGCGGCGGAGAACCGAGAAGGAGCCAGGGCTGAGGGGGCGGGGAGGCGGCGGTGATGCGGTGGTAAAGCAGCAACAGCAGGTGGCAATGAAGAAGCCGGGGAAGAGGTGGAAATGTTAACGGGAGACCGTGATGGCAGACAGGCGACGATGTGTCGGTGATTTGGTGGAGAAGCTATGGATATAAAATAATGAGGCAGCAGAGAGCCAGAGATGAAGTCTTGATAAAGCGGTGTGGAGAAGCGATGGTGATGGCGTGGTCAAGCGGTTTGAGACGGCGATTAAGCAGCTTATATAAAGACACACATGATGCCGTGAAAAGTCGGCGATTAGTCGGCGGGGAGCCTTTTGGAGGTGATGATGAGAGCGTAGTGATGTGGTGAGGCGGCGAAGAGGCCGTGGTGATCCGAGGGGATGATAGTGAGACTAGATGGCCAGGTGCGGCTGAAAGCTATGGGGCGGAAAGATTGCATGGACAACGGGGTGTGAGTGGTGAGACCTGGAGAGTAATTAGGAAGCATTGACGTAGTGATGATGAGTCGAGGCGTAGAGCAGTGGCTGAATGATGACTGTCAAGAGAGGGCAGGGAAACACTGGGACGATTATGGGGCCGCGGTGAGGTGTGGATGAATATAACGACGAAATGAACGGGAGTACATGGTGGCTGAGGGGGTATGATCCATGAGACAAGGCTGGTGGATGAGCGATGTGGTTAGACAGTCGAGAAGCAGCGAGAAAGTCCTAGGTAAATGGTTAGGAGGTGGCGAGGTGAGATGAGCCGCAATGAAGTAGCAAAGAACGGGTGGCGGAAAGATGGCACCAGAAACCTCGGTGGCAAGCTTTGGCAGAAAAGCGTGGAGGATACAGCAACGACGGTTGGACGGTGAGAGGTTGGTAGAAATGTGGAAGCGGGGTGTCGGCGATTTGGGGGCAAGGCCGAGGCACGATGCGTTGGGGCGCAAGCTGTACTTGCGGGCAGAGGGGCGTTGGCGATTGCGAAGGGAAGACAGCGGCGCGGCGGTGGAGCCGAGAGGCGGGACGGCAGGACAGCGGAGCGGAGGGATGGTGTGGCGAGGCCGCGAGGGTTTGGCGATGAAATGGTAGTGACGAATGAGCAGTGGAGGAGCCGCGATGATGTGTGTGGCGACGCCAAGAGATGGGGCGGAAGCAGGACTTGAACTACGGGATATGAGTGGCGTGGCATGGCTTGCGGTGCAGCACGGGAGGTGGTGCGTGGGCGGCGGGCCGTACGCGATTGCGAAGCGACGGTAGCGGCGTGGCGACGAAGTAGAGGTGCTAGGCATTGGTGATAGGGAAACGGAGGGATGAGAGTTTGGCCGGACGGGGGATAGTGGGGTGCAAGAGTGCGACGGGGCGTTTGCAGGGTTGAGCAACGCGGAATGACGCTCGCAAGCGCACTGCAGTGGCAGCATCGGGCTATGCAAGCGATACGGAGGGTTGGGGCGATGCGCGATGGAGCTGTAGTAGATGAGACGTGCGTGATGCCAGAGCGCAGGGAAAGGAAAGGCCTATGGTGAACGAGAGAGCCGTTTGCGTTGGCGGCAGCCGTATGTGAGACTGGGTCGGGTGACATGAGGGGGGGGGGAAATATGCAGGATGGGGAGAGGTGGCGGCAATGTGATGGCGCGCCGCAGACTCGTTGCGGTTGGGGTGAAGCAGAGCTTGAAGCCACGGGTACGACTGGCGCGGCGACGCACGGACAGTGCGCGTTGCGGCATTGCTAAGCGACACGGAGGGGTGGAGGAACGTGACATGGAGCGGAGGGACGGAACCGGTGACCACGTGAGGAGGGAGAGGACGCGCGATCGTCAGAGCGTGAGCGTGACGGCTGAGGCGGATCGGAGAGTGGTGCGTGATGCGTGCGGCGGAGTGAGGATGGAGTGCGCAAGGAGCGGAATGAGTTAAGGAATGTGCAGGACGGTAGAGGGGTAGTGGCGTTGTAGCTGCGTTGGCCGAGGCCACGGTGCGTTGGCGGCGAAGCAGGCTTGAGCAACGGTTTGAGTGGCGCGAGGGCCCTCGGGCGATGGCGGACGTGGGCGATTGCCGAAGCGTTCCGGCAACGACGCGGAGGATGAAGCGACGCGGATGAATGGAGCGAGGGAAGCGGACGGGCCCGGTAATTGGCGGAGGGATGAGTTGTGGCGGCCGAGGAGAGGCACGAAGCTGGTTGGTGAGGAGTGAGCCGGACGATGGGACAGCGGCAACCATGTGATGGGGCGGCCGAAGTAGGGATGTTGGACGGGGCCGGAGGCAGGGCGAAGGTATTGAGTGTTGTGGAAGGGACTCGCCGTGGTGATGCGTTGGGTCGAAAAGGGCCTGGCGATTGCGAAAAAAAAAAAACCGGGCTCATTTGCGACACGGAGGCGGCGGGCCCGAACGCGGCGATAGAGCGGAGGAATGGCGAACGAGTGATGGCGGAGGCAGAGGGATGGGTTGCGTGGCGTGGCGGGAGAGTGGTGGAATGGGTCCGATGAGGCTGGGGGTGTGTTGAGGATCTGCAGGACGTGCAGGGGTAGCGGCGATGTGAGGCGCTTGGCCGAGACACGTGGCGTTGGGCAGAAGCAGAGCTTGAGCAACGAGTCGAGACACGGCGACCACGACGGTGGGCGCGTGCGATTGGAACGCGACTCGGAGGGTGGGAAAAGCCGACGAATGGACCCCGGAGGGGCGGAACTGCGTGATGGCGGAGAAGGGGCGGCGTGACGTCCAGAGGCGGGTGAGACGTAACGGCGTGATGGCGGGAACGGAGAGCGTGCGTGGAGTGGGTTGCCGACGGATCGGAGGAATGGTCGCGAGGAGGCGGGCGGTGATTTAAGGAATGTGCAGGACGGTAGAGGGGCTAGCGCGATGTGATGGCGCGGCGAGTGCACGGTGCTGGGCGGACCGCAGGGGCTTGAGCAACGGGGTATGAGTGGCGCGGAGGCCTCGGGCGATGGTGCGTGGGCGATTGCGAAGCGTCCCGCAGCGTCGCCGCGGCGAGCGGAGGGAGCGGGGGGGTGCGTTACGGTGGGAGCGGGAACCAGCGGGGAAGGAGGCCGGCGTGGGCGGCGGGAGCGCAGGGGCGGGGAGATGGGGCGCAATGGGACGAGGCGGAAGCGGGCAACAGATGTAAACGTGGGCGTCCCCGAGCGCCGACGAACGAGTGGAAAATGGCGTCGGAAGATTTTAATGGGCGGCCGAGGCGGCGGCGTCCGATATGGCCCGGCTGCGACGGCGACAAGCGACTGGCAGGAAGGGGGGAAGGTAACTGGGGCGAATGCGGGTGGGAGGGAGTGGCTTTACCTGCAACGTATGTTTCCACGAATTTCACCTCGTAACCGCAGAAGGTGTAACAGGGCAAGACATAAGGGACAGAAGTTTAGGGAGTAGGACAAGTCGTCAAATAAGGATTAGCAAGATTAAGGTTTTAATGGGAGAGTCTTTTCGAACTTTTGATATCGTGATGGTTCAGACACGTGCGTATTCTGATATGATCGGTAATGAAGGAAAAGAAATTGTTAAACAAACTGCACTTAACATTTTAAACAAAAAAATCGCGTGTTTGAGTCAGAAATTACTTAGTTTTATACCACAGCTTATAACGCAAGAAGGTTAATCTTCCCTGTGTGTGGTCTGTTTTCATAATAATAGTAGATTAATAGTAAAAAAATTAATATATACTCATTTTAGTGAATATATTTCAAAAATATAACCGTGCCGAAGAAATATTTTTAATACATAACCACGTAATTATTTTGCCGATTTCGGTCAGAGTATGATGTAATTTTAATTTTCAGCCAGGAAAATAATACTGCAATGGAATCAGCAGTTATTTTCGTGTTTGGTACAAGTATTGGTGTTTTGGCTGTGTTAGAAGATACACCACAATGTGAATCGCGTGGAGGTCAATCAACACTATTGATTTTCGCTGCCCATGACTATCGTTACAAACATAAATAGTCACACGTTTAGTACTGACGTTTAAATCGAACAAACATCGACCCAGTACAGCACAGAACGGATGACACCACCAAACCGATGCCAGGGAGGCAAGATGAGTGCATGCGTGGAGGTGGTGATATCGAAATTCTGCGGCGACGAATGGTACACAGTGCCGACCCGGGAGCCACACGGGCGCTG
>BOPP01000006.1:10298832-10316770 GCA_017312745.1 Gryllus bimaculatus
AACATTCTACTTTTTCCAGCTATACTTTTCGTTGCTCAGAGCTTTTTTTAGCAGAGATATTTGCTCAAGTTTTTTAAGAAAATCAATGAATTGATCACAAGTCAAGTCGTAGTTCAATTTTACAAAAATACTCAGATGTTACGATGCTTAGATTTAATTGGTTTCGATTATCGGTCCAAACATTAAACATTATCGAAAAAATCCTCTCAAAATAGAAGTGAAGTATTTCTGTGTAAAACATAAGTCATTTTAATTATTTCTTGTTAACAAGAGGAGAACAATAGGAGTATATTTTTATGTACTTTTTCACAAGTGCCAATATGATATTCGTGACTTCCTGAGGTAAGCGTTATTGAATCACCGAGAAAATAATTCCAGTTAGGAATGGATTAATGAAAGCTAAAACTGTATTTCGCTTGATGATGCTAGCTATACTTGTAAATGAAATAATTATTTTAGGGAATATGTTATTATCATGAATATTCAAGTTTAAGCTCTTGGGAATGGAGATGCACGGGACTGAGCATTGGCAATATTATAACATGATGAGGGTCACTGATACTTCTGATACACAAGTGTAATATTATTAGCAAAAATAAACTTTCAATTAATAATTATTGAGCAAGATACTTTAACACACTATAAATCATTAAACATACTGAACATCTTCGTGTAAATATGCACATTGCCGTACGTTCAATTATGTGCATGCATGGTTCTATAATAACCGAAATTCAAAGAAAGAGTTATCAAAATAACAATGAACAGAAAAATAATTTCTTAATTCGTATGTTTATCTCGCAGTGATATCTGGCTTCAAATATTGTCATACGTTATATGATATGTGTAATACAGTGTAGTGAATGATGGAACAACAGCTCATGGCTCTCTTTAATTTGAATATACACGGCAAAAAATGAATTTATGGATTTAACATGTTTCAATTTGTCAAAAGTGTATCGTAGATCACCTTGTAACTTTGTGTTTGAAGACTTTAATACGTGAAATAAAGTGGGCAGCGTATACAAAATAAATCGGAGTATCGAATTTTTATTACAATTCAACTGGTAAAAACATGTATTTCTGCTTCTCCCCAATCGTATAAATTTTTGATGCCATTTTCATGGTATCACAATTAAAAATTCAATTCATTCTTCTTAATTTTGCATTACTGAAGATGAAGGTAACATGCGCCATTCCCCCTTAAATCGTGAAATTGCAGTATTATCCAAACATCAAGCTAACTGAAACTTCTATGAAAATACATGCGCGCAGTTGACACAGACTGCGAAAGGAAGTTTTTCTTCGATAGTAGGAAACAATGGTAAGGACTCTGCAAGGGTCTGAAAGCAAGTAAATCACGTGATATCTACCGCCTGTGGAATCGAAGGCTAAAGTTCTTCGAGGAAGTTACGCTGTTGCGCAATGCTTTGTCAGAGAAACCCTCTTACCTCTTCTCGGAAGTCATGTTTCCGCTTTGTACTTCAAGCAGGAGGATCAAAGGAAGGGATGGCAGCTTTTACACACACACACACACACAAACACGTACGTACAAGCGCGCGCGCACACACACACACACACATATACGAGGAGTCCCATTGTTAATACCTTATCTATAATTGGACTACTTTTTAAACCATGAAGTCTCTAAGTTTTATTTAGTACTTCCTCCACTAAAAATAGTTTTCCTTTTGCCATTGATCGCTAACGTTGCCGTGTGAATCTACACGAAGGAACAGTATTGACTTCAGTTAATCACTGTGAGTTTCTTACGTACATGTCGGGGAAGTAAATAGCTATTTCTAGCCTTTCTATGAATATTTCTGGATTATTGACTACGTGAACTTGAATATATCACCGCATATTTTCCTGGTTACTATAACCGACAATAAATACATATATAAAGTAAACAGCTGAATCCGAGGATTATATAGCACAAAAGGACGTGTTGTTGAAACATTAGGACAGAAAATACTTCATATCCCTGAACATACATTGTTTGATATTCACCAAGATCTTTACAGGTACGTACATAGATATTGTTTTGCCCTGTAATAGAAATCCTGCTGCCAACCTTACCTTAACGAATGTAATAAAATGTTTGAAATACAATTTCAAAATAATAATCAGAACTCCCTTTGATGAACATCTCTTTGATGTTTTCCGTAGATATCATAAGAATGATATATATGAAAGTACATTGAATATTTACAGTCAATAGTCACAAACCGTCTTTTTAACAATCACACAACACGTTCTCTAAGCAAGACCAATTGCTAATTCTGCGAGCTTGCTAACTTACGCATGACGCCATCTTCCCGTGTCCATTCTAGCCACGCATTTGAAACAATACCAATTTTGTAGCTTCTTATTAATAAAGGAAATCTGCGATCTATTCAATGTACTCGTATAGTGGCCTCCACTCCTAATTTCTTCATCTTTCGTTTTGTACCTAACTTATTTAAAACCGTTCACAGGGAGCCGTATAGGAGAGACATCAATATCGTTCTCTTTACAGCTTTAATATACGATGATTGAATAATGGTAGTTTTCCTAGACCAGTAATTGTTTGTTATCATTATTTTACCTTAACACCAGTTACATTTCCCCCTTAGTTTCTCATTTGAAAAACTGTTTTTTCAGAGATTGTTTAAAACAGTAAGATTACATACTAACAATTTAAAAGGTTAAAATGACTAAAGAAAAGTAAAATGAGTGAAATAAATGAATTATTCAGTTACAAAAGTAACGAACGCTTAATTAGAAAGTTTTCGTGTGATAATGAGGACAAAAGAAAAAATTAATACCGTTTATAGTATGAGTATATATTTCAAATAATAACCAGGTAATGGAATAAGTAGTATCACATTTGTAGTTTAAGGCAACACTTAATCATACCACGAAATTTATAAAATGCCAAAATATTCCTGTACAATGTTCTCAATCAATAATGTCTCCTTCAATACCACTTCAGTCACTTAAACTTGGAAGGTTCTCTAATTTCTTCTTGTCTATGGCTGCACCACAAGCATCTCCTATTGGAGGGACCTTCGTAACTGGCGTAGAATGAAGCCATTGATCGTCCGTCTAACTTATTCAGAACTCTGAGGCAATTTTAGGAACAAATATTTGTAAACTTCCTCCAGGAGCTTCCATAAACAGTTCACAAGCTTCTTGCAACTACCTCGTCAAGCCTTCTATCTCTCAGATTTTTATTACCGTCGGCGCTTCCGAACCACTCTTTTGACTTGAATTACTCTTCATGTATTTAAAGAATACCCTACATTATCATTAAAACTACTATTACTTATGTTGTAGTGAAGTAAAACCATTTAACAATTACATTCATCAACTGTAGCAAAATAAACGTTACAAATTCCTAGATCATACAGCAATAATAAATAATAATCATTTTTGTCATTGAGCATTTGAGGGGATGTATGATATCAGTTACACAGATGAAATGCGTTCCTTAGTATAATTTTTGCTTATTGTAAATGGTTGTTATATTGAATATTATTATATTATTATTGTATATTTTTTGTATTGTTAATGAATTATTATGAAATTATGCACCAGCTTTTAACTATTGGCTGAATAAATCTATTAATCTTTCTAATCAGCTTGTATTCGTGTTTGACAGGCAACTCGCGTTCTGTAATAAGGAACTTAAAGGAATGTCATTGTGCGCATTTTTTGTTGAAAAACGTGAGCGCTTTTTTTATAAAGGTTTGATGACATGTCATTAAATACACGAATGCTATATTAAACCGTACTCATGTAATGTTGATTCAATAATTCTTGGAATTATTCGCAGTTGCAAAGAAATTAACTTACGTTTGACGCTCATGCAAACATCTCAGCAACTCGTCGTGCAAAACAGCTTATAGCATTCACCAGGAACCCGGGTTCGTAAATAACACGTACGTAATTTATTTACATGTAATATTTTAATAGTGTTAATGGGAATGTGGAAACACTGAATTTGAAGAATCTCAACATCTAGACGAACACAATATCTAAAACATGCATGAATCTTTTAAAACATTGGTAAATTTTTTAAAGCAACATCATCCTTTTCGGTACCGTATAGTAAAAAACATAAAAACCTTCCTCTTAAAAAAATTCTTCCTACGTACATTTCTTGCAGACACGAAATGAAACATGAAAATTGAATGAAGAGTTATAAAAAGTACCACGCTAAGGACTTCCAGAATATGAAGCTAAATGGAGAGATTAATCTAACAATAGAGGTTTTAGAAAGAAAGTGAATAGGTTTTCATAGATCAACATGTCTCTTAACGAGTTCGAGAAGCAAGGCCGACTGTCAGTTACCTTGAGAATTTATTTGACAATTCTTATGCAGTACGACTAATTTTTTGCCGAAGAATGAAACAGTGCAGCATTTTGAATGAGGCTCAATGACACAATGAGCACGCTATTGGTATTGTTTGAAAAAGAGAAATGAGCGACTGCTTGCAATGCAATTTCAATAATTAACGAGATCTGATGTAAGATACGATACCTAAAAATGCATCACTTTCGGAGATACGATAAGCTTTGAAAGATTTAACAGTGAAAGCGTTTTATTTTGTGTTAGAAACGTTTAGTTTTTACCGCGAAGCGAGAAAATTGGAGGGAAACCGCTATGTTCATAATTTTGAGTGATATTAAAGATTAAACCAGAATGGACGATTGATAGTATAAGTAAATGTTATAGAATCTCATATTCTAAAATTTTCAAGAAAGATTATCTCCTTTTACGCTAAGACTTCAATTATTGTGGGTTTTTTAGAGATACAGCCTGATAACTAGGGGAACGGATTTTTTTTTAATGTTAATTGTCTACCTGTTCACATACATGTTTTTCAGGTTGTGAATACAATCATATCATAGCTTTTGGTTTATTTCTAAGTGGGTGCCCTCAGACGGATGCGATAAGTGTTTTTGTTATTATATTATTTTTTATTAGATAATTTAAATTATTACGAAGTAATGATTAAGAAAGTAAGAGACTGATCGTGATTGATTGTATTCGATGAAGGTTATATTACTTTGAGGCCCATTTTTCTGGTATTTTATGGTGGTCTGAATCTGTGTTTAGGGAAGCGTGAGTTGATGCGTAAGTTCGGTTCTGCTGTGCGTCCAAGGTTGAAAAATGGAGGTGCTGGAGATGAGGGGAGTGATGTGAAAAGTCTTCGACAGTTTGGTATGGGTCTTTATTGTCGATTTGTCAGTTGTGTGGAATTTGCTTTGTTCGAAATAAACCATGGCGCTTTAACTTATAGTTTCTAGCGCTTTAATTTTGTATAGTTTGCTACAGTTTTTATAATTAGATTTTTTTGCTGCATTTCCCCCATATTGGGCATGCATAAGTCTCAGTTGGTCGAATTCTAGACTTTTAAATTCATTGGTCTCTATTTTAAAGGGAGGATTTTTTTGTAATTAGTGCGTAAAGGTTGGGAAAGTTTTGCTTGTGTTTTTTTGTTTCGTGGTTGTTGTAAATGTGTGTTTTTCCAGTTTTTATTTAGTAATCAAGTTGCATTCTAAATATTGGCTGTGTATTATTTGCGCGCCCCAGGGAATATTTTCCGTTGTTAACAATTAACTGCGGAGGGTGGTGGGGATGTCTTAGTGTGTGAAATTTTTCGCCTGTGTTTACATGGATTCATTTACATTCTCGCAATTTTTTTGCACATTTATTTGAATACTGTAAGGTCGTCTTGTAAGTTATTCCTAGCTGTCTTAATGTCCCATTTTTTGGGAAAAGTGCAGTGTCGTCAGCGTAAAGTGCTATTTGCGAATCTAATTAGTGTGGATAATCGGTTATATATAATTGAATAATACCGGTGATAATGGGGACCTTGGGGCAAGCCTGCTGGAAATCTGGCGTATAGGGAGATATGGCATCATTTATTTGACTTGGGAACTTTCTTTGGTTTAGATAACTTTTAATAATTTGGAATACAAGTAGTCTGGAGTGCCTATTTGTCTTAATTTGTAAGAGAAGGTTTTGATGCCATATTTTGCAAATGCTTGCTGGTGATGTCAGGAATATTGCGATAGTGTGTTGTTTGCATGGAAATTCCTTAGGCGCTATGATAAATTCGGTAGCCGTAATATTTGAATCGTGTTGTGGAGTGGTTCCGGTCGAAATCCAAATTGGCGTGTCTGGGATTAACATGTTGTTGTCATGGGAATTTTAATTAATCCGTTTTAGTATCAGTTTCTCTAATAGTTTCGACAATGACGGGAGTAGACTTATTGGTAACTATAGTTCGCATGGATCTTTTGGTTCTTGTTTCTGTCTTTTTCGGAAGGGTAGCACTGTTGCGAATTTTTCCAATAGGTTGGGAAAGTAACCTATTCTGAGTGCTTGCGGTTAAATATTTGCTGTAAATGCCTGCTATTCGATTGTTATTCTAGTTCTTTTGAACTTATTAGTAAATAAGTCGTATCCTGCTGATTTCTTAGTTTTTTGATTTTTTGATTTCTTGTTTAATTTCTGATGGGGATATGTAACTTTATATGACTGGAGCTGGTAATATAGTGGTTCTTGATTAAATTCTCCACTTGTTTTTATTAAAAGTGATCGTTTTCGACTGGGTTTTGGGTTGAAACGACTTTTCAAAGTAGTACAGCTATAAGAGATGTTTTCTCAATAGAATTTGGCACTTGTGAACTAGTTTTAATTGTGGAAATTCTTGTTTTTTGTTTTTTTTTCTATGTATGGTAGACCACATAATGCTAATGACGGGTGAATTTCTTTAGAAAAGCTCTGAAAGCTTGCATAATTATGTTGGGTCTACGTTTAGTTTTACTAGTCTCGTCAGTTTGTTGTAATTTTCGCTTTTTAAGTCTGGTCGTCGTGTCATTTGCCATTGCGTTTTAAATTGTGTTTTACTTTTATTAGGGTGTTTATGATTTTATTTGGGATTTGTTGCTCGTATATTGGGGTTTGTTATTTTGAGATATGTGGTGAAATTTTGAGGAATACTTGTATGTTGTGGACTACATCGTTTTAACTTCATTATCTAAGTCTTTTCGATTGAATGTTTTGGGCGGATGTCTTGTAGTTATTCTTACAATTTCTCTGATTTAAAGCCAGTTAATTTTAGCCTTTTGCTGTTTATAATAAGATGATAGATAGAGAGGCATGGAATTGATATGATTATTGGATTGTGATTCGAGTCCGAAATTCAGGAATCATTTCTTGGTATAGCGGCAAATCAATATTTTTTGTGATGAGGATATCTAATATGTCAGGATTCTATTAGTGTTGTAAGGTAATGGGTGGGTTTATTGGGGCCAATAATACTTGAATTGAAGTGGTAGCTAGTTTAGTAAATTTTGCCGCTTGAGGAGTTCATGTTTGGGTGTGCTCCCACCGCAGTGTTTGCTATTTAAGGTCACTATTAGCATGATATTATCGTTATTTCCAAAATTTCATATATATTTTTCATAGGGAATAAGCTTATTTTGGTAAG
Source organism: Gryllus bimaculatus (assembly GCA_017312745.1). NCBI lineage: Eukaryota > Metazoa > Arthropoda > Insecta > Orthoptera > Gryllidae > Gryllus > Gryllus bimaculatus. The sequence goes on from BOPP01000006.1 coordinate 10,306,320, forward strand.
AGTTTAATACGCCGATTAATGGTTTGTGTCTTTGTTATTTTTTTGGTTTGTTATTGTATGGGTTTCTTAGGTCGTTTGCTCGTAGGACTATTAATTAACGTATGTTTTATATCTTGTGCACAGTATGGCCTCCTCCCTGCGCCCGTCGCTGAGTAGACGATCGTTGCGGATAGATATTAAAAATGGTATTTGAGACTTGATTTTAATGTTGTGGCTTGCTATATTGGTAGTGCGTTAAATTGATTTTCTTGCCTTTTTATTCGTTCTGCGTTCCAGTCTGAGAATTGTTTGTTTCTGAGATATTTTATTACGTCACATTTCCGAGGGCTGATTGATATTAATATTTGTATTTTTGGCTAGGAATGAGTGCATTTATTATTGTTGAATGATTGTAGTTTTTACCTCACTATGGTGTAGAGGGAGATTGGAAGTTCGATAAGGGGGGGCTTCGGCTGTTACAGTCTTGAGGATTTGAACCAGGGATTTGTATGGAGGCTCGATTGCGATTTGGGGTTGTTTGTTGTGGATGTCTGTTGAGGACTGGTTTTTCGGTCAAGGTTTTTTACCTCTCCAGTGGGATTCTTCTGTTATTAAAAGCTGTTGTCTCTGATTATACCGGGCTCTGTGTTGATTTTTTAGGGCAGTTCTGAATAACTTACAACTTTCCATTGGCTGTGTGCTTCTTTTTTACAATTAACGCATTTCGGACTTGTTTCTGTTTTAGTTCGTGCTTTTGGAATAATGGTGGTTACTAGAACATCCTAACGCACTCTCGGAGCGCGCCCAAGTTTATGCTTGGAGTGTGATCAAATTCTTGTGGCAGTTTTTTACACTAATTGGTAAATTTTTGGTTGGATCTTTGAAAATACCCTAATAACACTAATATAAAAATCTATCTAATGTGCTAGAATGCTCCTTCCTTGTTATTGTCTCTAAATCTACAGCAAATGTTGTTAATGTGTTTTTCTGTCCTTTTCCGTGAAGGCCGAGTTACTATTGATTACTGGTATTTTTTAACTAGTTCTGAAAGATTTCTATTTGCATATATGTCGTGTGAATAGTCTTTTAATAATGATTGAAAATGTTTTTTATGCTTGGGTCACGAACGTGGTGGTATGTCTTTGTTGTTTTTCGTTGCACAAATTTACGAAGAAACTCTGAAATCTTCTTATTGAATTAAGTTTTACTTTCACTCTGTGCTGCTTCTATTTTGTTATAAAATCTTCTTAACACATTTTTTAACTGTCATTGTATTTAACAGTTGAAAATTTTCACGCTTTGTGTATAATTATTGGAGGGATTGTGATCACTGTTTCGCGGCACTGATATGTTCGCTCCTCATCTGTATCGTTATTTTTTTCATTGTTTGAACCTGTTTTGCTGTAGGATAGCATAGTCGTTGAAGACAGTCCAGTTTTTTGTCTTTTGCGCTTCACTTTTGTTCTTTGGGGCAGATGCACTGTGTTGCAAGGGCGCCAGAACTTGAGCGTTTGGCTGTTTTGTACTTGCGTATTGAAGGTCCTCGTAATTTGCTGTTTGCAATTGTAAGCAGTGTTGGTGCTGTTCCTGAAGTTGATCGCTGCTAGCGCCTGTATTGCTGATGTTTGCTGATCTATGATGAGCTGTTATTGGGTATTCAGACGAATGTTGGCATGGCGTCGGGCGTAGTGTTGTTCACGGCCTGCATCGGCTTCTTTGATGCTCTGTCCGAAGGTCAGAGAGGTAATTCACTTTATCTATTTTACTTTTCGTAAAGAATGGAATAACTTTCGAACACACTGGACTCTTCACGAGCATCGCAACTCACTGAGTGCTCAGCTTGACGCCGACTGACTAACAAGTAGCGCTGCGGTCACAACTCTCGCCACCGCTGTTAGCGCTGAACTGTGAACCTAAACATTATCAAAATGATCAATAAAATGCTCTTATACTAGAAGGTTAAACTGCTCTAAAAATTGAAGAAAAATGACGTAAAAATTGATTAAAACCACTTAGATGAATAACTCAAGCTGTTTGTTACTGGATGTAGTTGAGCTTCTTCCTATGGGTTTTCAACGTGAACAAGCTAGCAAAACGTTTGGTTTGGGACAATTTTTAAAAGAAAATCTTGCCTTTATCGCAAATCGCGAACTGCACATGGCGCCGATAGGCGTACACAAGAATCGTAGATTACAGTACTACATGGGTTTACATACTCCACCATGGCTGACATTAACAATTGTTGCGAAGAATCGATAGTGCTTTTCAGGAATTCTTGCACCTCGGTAATATTGTTCGAAGCAACTTCCATTAAAAATGATATTAAATTTGCTGAAATCAGCAAAAAAGAAGTAAAAACTGGATGACTACTGGTAGACCATTGACCGAAAAATGCAAAAAAACATTAAAAAATGTGATTTCGCTTTGTACTTAACGTAAAAGGTATAATCTATTCTCAAGTCATTGTTCTAAATAGTGAAAAGAATAAATATTTCATTAAAATTTCCGTTACTAGTAAGCGCATGACTTGGGCCGTAGTAGCGCAGTAACAGTGTGAATATAAAAGACAAACATACACGTAGTAACTTTTTTCGTAATACATGTGTATGTTTCCATTTCTCGTAATATAGTTGCATATGTGTGTACATAAATAGTGGTATCTTTTTCGAGACTTCCTGCAATACGTATAATAAAAGCAAATTTTTTAGGTTATTTATATTTTACGTAATATCTTTTCTTAAGTCGCAACAATTACTAAAGAAAATTACATTAGGAATTTGTAAAATTAAATTTGATTTAAGGAGGGAGGGGACGCAAGAGTACTTTATTTTAAAAAAACTCTATATTGAAGCAGAATTTAATTGTATTCAACATTGATAAGAGTAACTGTACATTTTTTGAATTTTAAGTGTGAAGAGGACTTGAATTACTAGCAAAGTCTTGTCGGGGTGAGTCATTCATTTTACAAAAAATCACAGTTCATTCAATATACGCTCGAACAAATTAATATTTGATTGTCCCTACATCTTGTTTCACCTTTGTCACATTCAAGAATTGGTCTTACACACAGCGGTACGTTCTTGTTTCTCCGCTCAGGTACTTTTGCAACTTCAAACTGACAGCCCAGATTTCCCAACGAGCAGCACGTCTACACAAATGTTTATCAGCACAGACTGAATGAACAACTCGATACCTTGTTTTCGTCCTCATTTCGTATTCATTGTTTCATTTAGTTCCAGTGCTCTTTTTCGCCTCTTCACCGGATTCGCCCACCCCAAGATCTCGGCGGAGCGCAGAAAACCAGTCACGCCGGTAAACAATGCGAGACTGATTGCGGCGGCCAGACAAAGAAGCTTCGACTGTCTGCGCCGCCGCAGCGGGGTGACCCTTGCTGCGCGTACAACCGCGATGTCATGTGGGGCAGCCGCAGACAAAAGGAGAGTCTACTGCTGCGGTGAAGGTCGTGAAAGCGATTCTCGGCCTTGTTTTTCTTAGAATCGACCCTGGCAAACATGTCACCGAAAATGCGTAGTTTGTGGAATTGTATTGGAGGAAAAAATGCGATTTTTGGCGATTTAGCGAAGAGGCGAATTGCAATTGATATTCAAGAAGCATATGAACTTGAAATGTTTAGTTTGCAGCCTTTTTGTCACAACAACTTTGTGTTACTCAATATTCAATGGTCATTCAGTTTAGTTAACATAAGATGTAGAATAAACACAAGTACCGTAGCTTTGTAATTATAATATTTTTGCTCTATTGCATAAAATAAACTTAAAGATGACATGACAAATTTGAAACAACTGTGTTAATACTAAATAGAACTGTTCAATTGCAAATTAACAAAAATTGTACAATTATGAAGACTTTATGAAATGAAAGCTTTGCTATTGCACTACATATATCTGACACACCTCTGATTCTGACATCAAAAAATTACTATTTGACTTCCAAAACTTATACAGCTTTCTAAATAATAAAAAACCTTAAATGCGGGTTAATGAACTAATATTGCATAGTAATTCTTTGCTATGTGCAATTAGTATTTTAATGCGCATGTTGGGAAGAATAGTAAAACAGAGTGTAATCGCCAATAGTGTTGAATTTTAGTTTCCGAATTTATATTTGATTTTTATATCATTATTGCTTTTGTGATAAAGGTACTGATCTGGTAATCTTCGTAAGGACACTTTCATTTATTTAGAACTTTTCCTCACAATGTATCCGATCATCAGGAACTGTTCAATTTTCATACTTCTTAACTCTCGACAATGCAATTACTACGGTTCATTGTCGCCTTGTTATTCGTGCAAATGAAAATGTAATTATGTTTTTTCTTTTGTAGTATAATTCTTCTTTCCCTAGATTTTTTGCGATAAATTTCATTTTCGTTCAATGTGGAAAGACTGGCATTACATGAATATTTTTAAAGTTTTCCCCTTCAATTACTTAATATACTATATCCAAAAATATAACTATTAGCTAATTCCGGCGTTGTCCAGGTGTTGTCACTATTTATTCTATTAGCAGGGCAGCTGTGGGGGTAGATGAGAAAAGTCAGGGAAACAAGAGACCCCAGAACAATCTGGCGCGGACGTGGAATTGTTCACAAGTTTCACGTGGATCGCTGGGATATAAATTGGCGTTACCACGAAGTGGAAAGTGACAATTACGTCCAGCCGTCTATGGTATTGGCGCTTCTCATATTGACGCGACTTCACTCTCCGACGATCCAGAGCATATGTCTCCGGCGAAAGGTAACAAGCCACATTGCTTGGACATTAACATTAGCATTAGATTAGTCTTTACATTTCATACTCTTCACTTAGACTCATCTTTACTACAAACTTCCTCAACTTATAAATCTACAACCTCTCTTCCTCCACACTCTACGCACACACCCGCCACGACATCACACAAACACACACCATCACTCTACAGTTGCCACTCCATAGTCGCCTCACCTTTCACCAAGATAGCCAATTATAACGGTCTCAACCACTCTGTGACTTCATGTCTTCAGGAAATTCATGACTATTTAAGGGCTTCGGATGCGCTCAGTTAACAAGTGTTTCTATTTCCTCTGCAGTGTCTCTGAATGAGAAGTCCTAAGGTTTAAGACCCAATGGAATTCATCGCCAAAGGAGAAATCTACTACTAGCAGCTCTGATAAGTAGTTTTCATAGCAGGCTAAGTTTCCAAGTAGTAGATAACAACGGGCAGACGCGCGCGTGATATTTCTCAATCCCGCTTGTCTCATCTGTTCTTACACACAAGAGTACTTACAATTGGCATTGCACGACACTTATCAACGTTACGGGAGACGAACGTCAGACCCTAGAGCTTGTCCTGCTGAAGCGGTTCTTGAGGAAGATACCTCGAGGAGGCGATACTTTTCGGCGACGAATTTGTATTTCGGAGTATTTCCATGTACCTGATGGAGAAGAACACCGCTCCATTCAGTTACAACATGCATTTAGATACTCAGTATCGCTCCTAGAGCATGATTCTTTGCTTTTTATCAACCCCTTTTCATACACATGAACCTCTAAATTGATGCACCTCAATCAAGACATATTCATCGCACCAACTCAAAACAAGCTCCTTATCCGCCTCCAATTTCCAATCAACTCTCCTCATTACTCCAATTTGCTAAATCAACCATTTCATCGGCTCCCACCTTTCCAAATCAATGCTATTCATGCGCCTCCACCTCCCAAATAAACTCTTTATCGCCTCCATCTAAATCAAGATTTTCGTCGCGCTTGAATCTTTGCCAAATCAACCTGTGCATCATCCCACTCGCAAAATAAACCTTTTCTAAAATGCTAGCACATCTGTATAAAAATCTCTTCGGTCTGACACGCCATCCATAATCTCTACTTTTCTAATCATATCTCTTCATCGCCTTTACGCCTTCAAATTCAAGCATCTTCACGCGTGCGGCTCTCCACTCCAAATGAAAGCTCCCATCGCTTCTCCACTTGCATTCGAATATCTTCATCACCTCCACTCCAAATCCGACTTATCTCAAGATCAACTAATCCTTTGCCTCCTCCTTAAAGTCAATCTCTTCGTACCCTCATTTCCAAATCAATCCTTCAATCGCCTTTACATTCTCAAGTAACCTGTTCACCGCTTCCACCTTCCGATAAGAGACAGGGGGAGGCTTAGCTTCATCGGGGCTCTTCCTCGAGCTTCAACGTTCAATATTCACGCCTTCCACCCTCCAAGTGACTTACATCTCCAAAATCAACTATCGCGATTGCTCCGTCTCTTAACATCAATCTTTCGTGCACCAGTCCATTTTTCCCAAATCATTCTTCACCTCGAATCGATTCTCTTCATGCCTTCTAGGAGTTTCCATCAATGCGTCTTCACACCTCCGCATTCCAATTGCAACCCCCCTTTTCCCCCCTCCTTTTACTTTTATCTTCCAAATACATCCTTTTACATCGCCAAGTCCACCTCCAGACTATAGCCCTTTCCGTGCCTCCACCGCCGGTAAAGCCTCCAACTTGTGCCATCTCCGGGCCGTTTGCGCGGCGCGACGTCGTCTGGCGTCACCGCACGCCTGCCGCTCGTGCGCCGGCCGGCGGGGGAAAATGGCCGCCTGGCGATTGCTGCGGGCGATTGCGGCAGGTGCCGGGCGGCGCGCCTACAATGGCCGGCTGGGCGCGAGGTTCGCGCGTGCCGGGGATTCACCGCGCCACTCGGCCCATAACTTACAGGTGAGAGGCGGGCGCTGTGTCTCCACCCATCCGCCCGCAATCGCCTCGGGAAGAGAATCGCTCAATACAAACCTCGCTGTGCGAGGCGTAGGTGGGAAAGAGAAGGCTTTCTAATAATAGATAATAATAAATAATATATAATGATATATAAGTTAATGATAATATAATAATACATAATAATAATTATAATAGATAATAGATGTAAGTTAGCTATAGTAATAATCAATAATAATTAATAATAATATAATATAATATAATAATAATAATAATAATGATATAATAATGAATAATATAAGTGAAATAATAATTATAGCATAAGTAATATGATAATAATGAATATAATATAAAATAAATAATAATGTCTTTATTAATGGCGGAGGCTCAGGCATCAGGGCCTGCTCTCTTCCGCCTAACCAAATCGGAGGTCCTGTCAGTTCCGTTAGGCTAGGGTGTGGCTGAAGGAATCAAACCGATGCAATAACAATGCCTTGGTGCTAGAGGAGGTTTCTCTAAGAGTTGAGTGCGAGGGTGGCAGAATTTTCGTCACTACTTAGATTGCTGGATTCTCATTCAGTCTCTCGGCCTGGAGGGGCACGTGTAGTCCTAGCCGGCTGACTGGGCTGCTGAGATCGTAGCATCTGCTGTGGTTTTCGTGGCGATCTGAATAGCCGCTAGGCAACTGCACGGCTGAGAATTTTCGCTGTACTCGCAACGTTCAGCCTCCTACGGGCCTCACGCCTATCTAATCGGATTTTCGGCGTCTGTTCCGTGTTTCTATGCACTGGCTCACCCTTACAGGCCATATCACTGTACTGGCATGCACGAACCACGTAGACCACGCAGTCGAGAAAACTGTGATGATCTCGTTGGCACAGTTCGTAGTCTGATGCTTGAGGCGCGATGCGTACAGATGGTGGGAATGAAAAAACCCCGCAAGTGGACAAGTGTAGGTCGCACAAGTTCTTGCTCATCCCGCAGGGGAAGATGTGCCGATCACCTCCCGCCGATCAAAAACTTTCAGCTATAATGACTTAAGGGACTTATCATAATAACGTAGTTGTAGTACCAGTACGGGATGGAGATCGAATTCCACCAATTGCCAGATTGTTGTAGTTCTCTTACGGCACGTTGTCTGAGGTAGGGTGGGAGCAATCGTTGACTGCCTAAGAGCACAAGAGGATGGTTTGAATAGTTACTAAAGGAACATAAGCTATAGCGCTCAATATCAAATACCAGGGAGGTAGGTGATGCGGCAAACCCAAAGAGAGGAGAGACAAAGTAGTGCAATTGAATCATTACGTGGATAGATTGCATTCAATTAGCGCTTGCATCTTGGCGTTCTGTGCCAGTTCTGGGGATTAATTGTGACATAAGTCCGCAATTTCTTAACTCCTATACCGCTTTCCATTTGAGAAGCTGAAAGGGTGTTACGAGAACAAACACGTTTTTAACACTATATATTTGCATCCTTGGAGGCGAAGGTACGAGACCTTGCGTTGGCAGGGCGTGCGAACAATGCAACAGTGGGTGTGGTGGTGGGGGAGAACGGAGATCAGTGGGCCCATTTCAGTTTCGGTCTCAAAAGCGTGCGCCGCGGATGGATGCGATAGCTGCAATACGACCCGTGAAACAAGTCGAGCGCGCATGGTCACTCGGTGCTGTGCGTGATAAAAAAGCTTGGTGCACTGAGAAAAGAACTCCTTTGGTACGCGAAGCAGATTTAGTAGACATGCTGGCTATACAGGCTGTTAATAGTTGCAAATATATTCTAAACAGGAAGTGCTTCAGTTCGCCGGTTCGAGGATGACCGAGATGCTAAGAGCAGTAGTGCGTAGCCGATGTTCGGACTGAAGAATTTGCGAGTTCGAGTCGGCGTCGGGCATGTTGTATTGTGTTCGTCATTCCATCCTCCATCAATAGTAATCGCTAGAAGTTGTATGCGAATCTTTACTAAAAAAGAGTTTCAGTTTGGCGCGCAGATCATGAAACGTTATCATTAATACAGTAACAATTGAATCACTCGCTCAGGAATCAATTAGCTCCACTTTATCAAATACCTTCGTTTCCACCCAATTCTAGCGTGTTAGAAGTTTTAGATATTTTTTTCTTGATATGACGTTTCTGGAGGCATCACCGTCTTCTTAGTTCCTCGTTTTAGCGTACTGGTTTAAGGCCAAGAAGCATGAATATGTTATATCGCGCAGGATCAAAAATTTGCGTTGTAAATAAACAAATTAGTTTCATTAAAATTACTCAAGAAGCATTTATACAACTCTGCACGGAATTCTTGCGGCGTGGGCGATATGCATGTTCTGGCCATAGGACCTTAGCCTTTCGATGGAACATGTCTAGATTCAGGAACATCGCATTCGATACCTGTTTGTCGGTAGAGGCAGGGCGATTAACAAAGGGTGCAAGGCACGACATACTCGCTCACGCCGGGCGGAGCCCTGGAGCGTGCGAAACAGCGGGGCGAACAGTCGAGTCAATGGGGGGGGGGGAGCGGAGTCGCGATATGTCCGCGCTGAGCCCCATTTCCCAGTTGCTCTCAGAAAGCCGCGCCCTCCGAGCCACATTCACGTCGGAGCATCGTGCACATCGCAACTCAAACTGGCGAGGAGGGACGGTGATTGTTTCTATAGGTCATCGCCTTTCTTAGCAGTAATATTTTTTTCCGCGCTGTAAAAGATAGAAAATAGAGTAACCGGGCGTACGAATAGGATTAGCATTGATTCAGAAACGCGAGGCAGACTACCTTACTGGAGACCTCATAGTATAATTGATTTAAACTAGTGGGCACTTAAAGGTCACGATAGGCCGCGGAAAGGGGTATGATCTGTCATCCAAAGATCAGGAGATTAAGTGTACGAGACTAATTGTTTGTAATTGGAGCATCCCGAATTGGAGCGGCAATGACTCCCACTCTTTTTAGCTATTTAACCGTTGAAGTGGACACCTGTGGATTAACTAAGAGTATATTCTTATAACTGTGCTAACAACTCAGCAGCTGGAAGATAATTTTCTTTGATTGATTGAATTGATTTTGCCTTTATTTGTTACGTGGCGGGACTTGGGCCATCAGGCCGCTCTTTTCCGTCTGACCAGCAAATTTTCGGCTACGCTCCTTTCATCAACTATCAGAGAAAAGGAGGTAATTCTTCGGCGAAAACAGGAAACGAAAAAACAGGAAAAACAGGAAACGAGAATTCACCTTGGACCCCAGAATTCCCCTAACGCGACTTGAATAATTTAACTCAATTTCTCACGAGCATCATGCAATATTTTGAGCCGTCTGTGCAAGGCTAGAAATCGATGATGCTCCTGTAATCCACAAAAAAATATTAGTCCGCCCTTACATCAGTATATGATGGAAACAAACGTCTACTATTTTATTTGTATCATTTAATAATTGTGAGTTGTAGCTGTGCAACACCGGATTTCGTCAGAGAAAGTACTGATCGTAGAGCAATAAGTGTGAGACAATACCCTATTCAAGAGCAAACTGCATGTTATATAGCTAATTAAAGGAGGACGAAAAGCACCATTTACTCTTCAATTAGAGATCGAAGTGAAAAATTTTCATTTCCTTACACATCTCAGTGGGTGGCAACTTTAATAACAGGAACTTTTACACACGTCAATGATGAATTTCTTCAACGTATTCACCTTCAGTCAAATACAGACTTCTGGATGCAGGTTTTAGAAAGCACAGACCTCTTACACACCGACACAAGCCTTAAC
>BOPP01000006.1:10326280-10343927 GCA_017312745.1 Gryllus bimaculatus
ATCTTCACCGCCTCCACCTCCAAATGAAGCTCTTCATCGCTTCCACCTTCAATTCAATATCTTCATCACCTCCACCCTCCAAATCGACTTCATCTCCAAATCAACCTATCCTTTGCCTCCTCCTCTAAATCAATCTCTTCGTCACCTCCATTTTCCAAATCAATCTCTTCATCGCCTTTACATTCCAAGTCAACCTCTTCACCGCTTCCACCTCCGAATGAAGCTCTTCATCGCTTCCACCTTCAATTCAATATCTTCATCGCCTCCACCCTCCAGACTCCCATCGCGTCGCCTCCACCGCCTCCACTTGTGCATCCCCAGGGCCAGTCCGCGGCGCGCACGTCGTCTGGCGCCGCCGGCCGCGCCCGGCGCCGGCGGGAACAATGGCCGCCTGGCGATTTGCTGCGGCGATGCGCAGGTGCGGCGCGCCTACAATGCGGCGGGGCGGAAGGTCGCGCGGGCCGCGATTGCCGACTCGCACCTCAGAGGCGCGCTCCCGCCGCAATCACCGTGAGCATCAACCTGCGGGTGAGGACGCGAAAGACGCTTCTCGAGGTCACCACCGCTCCGTATAGGCTAGGGGGGCTGAAGGAATCAACCGATGCCACTACAATGCCTTGGCCTAAGAGGTCTAAGAGGTTTGAGTGCGAGGGTGGCAGAATTTTCGTCACTAGCTAGATTGCTGGATTCAATTCAGTCGCTGCCTGGAGGGGAATCCTAGCGGCTGGCTGCTGTAATCGGTAGCATCTGCTTGGTTTCTCGGATCAATACTAGGCAACTGACGGCTGAGCAATTTCCTCGCAAACGTGCCACGGGCCTCACGCCTTCTATCTTTCGTCTTCCGTGTTCTATCCTGACCCCCTTACCCACATTCACTTACATGCAACGCACAACACGTAGACACGCAAGTCAGAAACTTCTAGCTTGTCCTGCCTGGAGCGGTGCCTCAATGGTGGATGAAAACCCCGCAAGTGGACGTGTATGTCCGCACAAGTTCTTGCCATCCCGCAGGGGAAGAGTGCCATCACCTCCCGCGATAAAAAACATTCACTAAACTTAAGGGACTTATCATAATAACCGTTGTAGTACCCAGTACGAGGAGATAATCAACCAATCATTTCTGTAGTTCCTCTTACGGCACTAATGTTCTAGGTGGGTGGGAGCAATGGTTGACTGCCAGAGCAACAAAGAGATGTTATTACAAATGCTGCCAAAAAACGACCGTCAAACCCAAAGAGAAAGAAATTGAATCAATTACGTATAAGCATCATACGCCTTGCACTTGGTTCTGTGCAGTTGGGAATTATGTGACATATCCCAATTCTTAACTCCTATACTTTCCATTGACAGGTTACGACCACAAACACGTTAACATATTATTTCATCTTGGAGGCGAAGCGATTGCGTTGCAGCGGCGTGCGAACAATGCAACAGTGGGTGGTGGTGGTGGGGGAGGAAACGGAGATCACGTGGGCCCCAATTCCCAGTTCGGTCCTCAAAAGCGTGCGCCGCGTTGCGTCGCTGCAATCACCCGTGAACATCACGCGCATGTCACCTCGTGCTGTGCGTGATAAAACAAGATCTGGTGCACTGAGAAAAGAACTCCTTTGCAGCGAACAGATTTCAGTAGACATGCTGCATACAGGCTGTTAGTGAAAAATATTCTAAACAGGAATTCAGTTCGCCGGTTCGGATGACCGAGATCGCTAAGGCAGTAGTGCCGTAGCGATGTCGGACTGAAGAATTGCGAGTTCGAGTCGCCCGTCGGGCATGGTTGTATTGTGTTCGTCCATTCACCCTCCATCAATAGTAATCGCTAGAAGTTGATGCGACCTTACCTAAAAAAAGAGTTCAGTTTGCGGCAGCATCATGAACGTTTATTACATAACAGTACAATTGAATCACTTCGCTCAGGAATCAATTAAGTCCAACATTTTATCAAATACCTTCGTTCCACCAATTCTAGCGTTGTTAGAAGTTTTAGATATTTTCTTGATATGACGTTTCTGGAGGCCATCACCGTTTCTTAGTTCCTCGTTTTAGCGTTACTGTTTAAGGACAAGAAGCAGCTGAATATAGTATATCGCGCAGGATCAAAAATTGCGATTGTAAATAAACAAAATAGTTCATTAAATTACTCAAGAGCATTATACCCTCTGCACCGGATTCTGTTGCGCCTGGGCGATATGCAATGTTTCTGCAAGACCCCTACTTATCGATGACATGTTAGATTCAGAAATCGCATTCGATACTGTTTCATCGTAGAGGCAGGGCGATTACAAAGGGGCAACGCACGTACAATACATCGCCTCACGCCGCGGCGGAGCCCTGGGAGCGGCGAAACAGCGGGGCGAACAGTCGAGTCAATGGGGGGGGGGGAGCGGAGTCGCGTATGTCGCGCGAGCCCCATTTCCCAGTTCGACTCTCAGAAGCCCGCGCCCTCCCACCACATTCACCCGCGAGCATCGTGCACATCGCAACTCAAACTGCGAGGAGGGACGGTGATGTTTCTAGAGGTCATCGCCATTTCTTAGTAATATTTTTTTTCCGCGCTGTAAAAGATAGAAAATAGAAGTAACCTGGCACGAATAGGATTAGCATTTCAGAAACGCGAGGGCACTACCTACTGGAGACCTCATAGTATACTCTGATTTAAACATAGTGGCACTTTAAGGTCACGAGCCGGACGGAAAGGGGTAGACTGTCATCCAATCAGGAGATTCGTTACGACTTAAATTGTTTGTATTGGAGCTCCCGATTGGAGGGCAATGACTCACTCTCCTTTTAGCTATTTACCTTTAAGTGCCACTGTGATTAAATAAGAGTATAATTCTTATAACCACTGTGCTAAGCAACTCACAGCTGAAGATATTTTTTGAATTGATTGAATTGATTTTGCCTTATTTTACGTGGCGGGACTTGGGCCATCAGGCCCGCTCTTCCGTCTGACCAAGCAAATTTTGCTACGCTCCTTTCATCAACTAGCAGAGAAAGGAGGTAATTCTTGGGCGAGAAACAGGAAAACAGAAAAAAACAGGAAAAACAGGAAACGAGAATTTCACCTTGGACCCCCAAATTGCCCCCTAACGCGAATTGGAATATTTAACTCAATTTCTCGCGAGCATCACGGGTCATCTGTGTCTGTGCAAGGCTAGAAAATACATGACGCTCCTGTCCCCACCAAAAAATATTAGTCCCCCATCTTACTATCAGTATATGATGAAATAAAAACGATTCATTATATTATTTGTATCATTTAATATTGAGTTGTAGTGTGCACCTGATATTCGTCAGAGAAACAACCGGAAAGTACTATCATAGCAACAAGTCGAGAGAAAACCCTTCCAAAGAGCAGCTGCATTACATATAGCTAATTAGTGATGAAAATCCACCATTTACCTCTCAATTAGAGACTCGAAAGTGAAAATTTGTATTTCCCATAATCATCTCAGTGGGTGGCAACTTTAATAACAGGAACTGTACACACGTCCCAAGATAATTTCTCAAACCGAATTTCACCATTCCAGCTCACAATACGACCTCTGCTGCAGGTCATTGAAACACAGACCTCTTACAACCGAACACAAGCCTACCTCTTCCACAACACAATACACATCATCACACCTCCAAATCAACTCGATTTCACAACCGGCTCACAGCTGGCTCGTGCGAGCACGCGGGTCCATCTCTGAATAGAGAGCACGTTCCAGAGAGCCGAGTTTGGCAACCGAAACGAGCAGCCGAAAGGCCGCGCCCACTTCCACAGCGGCTGTTCACCGGCCGGCGCTAATATAATTACCTCATCGCGGAGTAACTCCAGGGACCGCGAGTTCATCCCCAGACTCATGCATTAAACATGGCGTCCAAAAAACCTCGCCCGCGCGCGCCGCTCAGTGGGCCGAAATGGTACTATCAATAGCATGCAAGGAATATATCGTCGGCCTTCTCACGAATGGTTGTATCTGACTCTTAATGTCGCTCACAAAATTCTAAATGAGTTGGATACTGGAAAAAACTGGTTGTATTCGAACTCAATTTAATGAAAATAATATGTCAATAGCATCACACGCAAACTACTAAACATTTGTGTCCAGTATCAAATTCTTTAGGATTTTTGTGGGTGACATTAAAAGTGAGATACGAGCATTCATGAGATGGCCGACGATATGTTTTGAAATACGAGTCGAAAGATATCACTGGGAATCTGTGTGTACGTCTTTGCTGACAGGGAAACCAATATTATTGACTGAAACGTCCTTACTAATAGTTATTTAAATAAATAATCGTTTGTTTAACATTAAAACCCATTTTTGAATATCAATTTCATCAAATACAAAGGTATTTTATACAATTAGAAGCCGTCCTGAGCTATTGAGGCAAAGGTAAAATATTATTTACATTTTAGAGACATTGTTGCACTTTATAATATGGATATCTAATGTCATTTTATAGTGCTAAATTGTTTCAAATATGTTTATGTTCTTCTGGGCGTATCTATCTCGATCAGTTCTTCTAGATGCCTACCTCGATCGAGTAGTTAATCGATCTAGTAGTCTACCTCGATCGAGTAGTCGAATGTTTGTTAATTTGAGGAATTTGATTATAATTAAATATAGTGTGAGATTTAAGTATTTCCGCAGTGGCGCCTGCGTCTGGTTAGAGTCCTAGTAACAGAAATTATGACGGTAGCATGAACTACAGCTTGTAAGAAACGAAACATTGCGTAGTCACCATAACCACAACAGATGCTGGAAGTGTTGTTCCCTTCACTTGTTCCCCAGTGATCTGGCTGCTACCAACAAAAAAGCAATTTTAGTAGGAGGCCCTGATTCGGCTCAGTGCGGAGAGACTTTCCAAAACCCCTGACAATGGTACATTAATATCATATATGCAAATAAATTCTCAAACTATTCTAAATAAGTTGGAAGTTGTCTTCATTTGGTCAGTACAGTTAACATACTTGTTTGACCAATTATCCGAGTACACGTTTAGATATACAAATGTGATAAATTTACATTAAAAATTATCTTCAATGAAAATATTTTTGTATTACTCGTATATTTTTAAAGACCTCCAGAGAATAAAAATTAACGGTGAGATAAGTTTGTTCCTTAATGAATACTTTGGGGAGTGTGCTTTTAATAATCTTCTCTTGTTTTAATTGACTTTGATTAAACAAGACTTTTAAAGACAGTGTCACTGTGGGAAAAAATATTGTCAATATACTTATATAGCTATTTCAGTTTGATTCATTTTTTTATTTACCTTTTATTCTCACTTGGTAATTTGTTTTGTCTTACCTTTCAAATCCTTGTTCTTTCATATCTTTATGACCGCTGACAGTCACAATAAGATTGAATGGGTTACGTATAACGCAGAAAACCTGAACATTGTACTGACTCACTCATGTATGAAGCATTTTCAGAAGGAATGCGACTTTAAATAAATAAAAAAGTTTTTCTTCTGTTTATAAAAACAAAGTTTAATTAACATATCAAATAAGAACTTTTAACTTTCGGATATAATTTTATAGATGAAGTTTTGTAGCCAACGTGTGCAATATTTTCCTTTATCACATCTAATGAATATATTATAGAAATTGCATGAGTTTCTTTCATTCATTTGACAATGACCCAAAACATTCAGTTTCATAGCATTTCTTTTCTAATTTCGTGTAGCCTTTAGTTCTTCGTTTCAAGAAATGAAAGTATTTGTAATGAAAAATTGCACTATTCTATTAGCACTCTCCCAAATCCTTCGATATTTTAAATTTAATTTAAACGAGAATATTGATTTTTTGCTTTATTATTCGGATGAGATGTTTATTACATGAAATATCTATTTCAATAAATTAGAAACATTTAAATCTATTCGAAATGTATTGGAGTTTATTCAATAAATAAATTTCTGAATACGTTTATGTTTTCAACTTAATGTCAAGAATCCATTATCAACATTGTATATTATTTACTAACAGGCAATTGAGGGTTGTCAAAGACTGTTTCTTTATAAATATTATTATAAATTGTTACATATTTATATTGCATACACGAGTACATCCAATACTACGTATATTCTTAATAAACTACAGTTTGATATGAACTGTAATTATATTATGTAATCATAATAATCACCATGATAATAATGATTTCAATCAGCTCTACATAATAATAATAAGAACTCATATATTAATGACACTATCATGAATTTAATAATAATATATATATAATAATACATAATAATAATAATAAATAATAATAGCATAATATAATTTACATATTATGCGATGTAGTTTACATGAGTTATCGTGCCTAAAAAGAGAGCAGTTCAAGGGCGACAATGTGGGTGGTCTTGCTCTGGCCTTTTGTGGCCCACTTGGTGAGCGTGATGCGGCTAGCAACGGGGTTATCTTCGCCCCAAGCGCGTCGAACAGCGTCCGCTGCGGCGACGCTGCTGCGTATGGTACTCATGATATATAAAGGAAACCACTAGGATACGCTTCCGGTGTATTTGTTAAAAATGATTACAACGAGGTCGCGCACCAGACGACGAGGGATTACCAGAGAGACAAAAGAAGTTTCAACAGACGTCTCGGACGTCGGAGAGGCCCGCTGGTGGCCAGATCGCTTCTGTGGCCACCGGCGAAGGACAAAGGAAGATCTCAGGGGAGCCTTGGAATACGGGGTGGTTTTTGCGATGGGATTTTTCTTGGAGAGATGATGTGGAAAAATGTAATTCTTGATATTTTTCTAATGTATATACTCTTAATCTGTTCACAATTCATTCTTTTCGGCCAAAGAACAGAATTTTTTTCACAAAATGACCATCAGCGAAAAATAAAAGAATTCGGGTCACAGGATAGGAATAGAATATGAACCCAATATTGGTTCATATTTTGTGTGTAGAAAATATAATGATGGTAAATGTAATTTACAATTTTTTTAAACTACATATTTTTGTGGTATTGCTTATAAATTACAACTTATTTTTTGGGTGTTCATTATTTAGACAGATTTTTCGTATGTATTTTGTCTAAACGAAAATATATTTGAGTTAAAGATTAATAAATCTTTTTATATAGTAATGAGGAGTTGTGAAGGACAAAACAAGGACGCTAACGTCAGAAGAAGCATGGATTATGTAGTAATTTTTCGTTCGAAGTTTTCTTGTAGAAGAAATGATAATGGCCAATGTAATTCATATTATTTTTACTGTTTATTTCTTTCCCTGGGATATATTCAACATTAAATAGAATCATATAAATATTTCACGTCAATCTGTGATTTTGAGCAAGAATTAAAATTAAAAAGAAATTATATTTAATGAAAATGATGTGGTTTGCAAATTTCAAAGTTAAGATATAAAGTGTTATTGAGGAATTTTATAAAGTATAGTGAAAACGTGGCTTCTTAAAACAAATAGTTATCGATTTAAATTAGAGGCGCGCCCATAATTTTTGTTACAGGGAGCGTGGAATACAAGTTAAGCGTCTAGCCGACTTGATGTTTTCTAATAAACAATTGTTAGCTTCGCAGAATATACATTCTATTTTTATTTTTTATCTCATGGTTAATATTTATTTCTTAAACCATTGATATATTGAATGGCTCTCATTAGAAAATTAGAATAAGGTATATTTTTAAAATATGTTGATATATATGTTGATATAAATATGTTTTGATAAAAAATGTGTTGAAGATAATATTACACAAACGTTTAACAGCTTAAAAATAATGGACTTTTCGATTATGTTTGGAAACTGAAACGAAACTGATAGAAGAAAAAGGTAACAATAGTAATTATTTCTCCCTTGCAACTTCCTCATCCTTTTCATCGTCGTTTTCTTCTCGTTTGTCTCGGAGTTCGAGAGTTCCTAGAGCACAAACAAGCACACTCGTTAGTCGTCTGTTCGAAAAGGGGTCTCCAAAGATTTGCCATGAGGCAAAATATCAACCAATCGGAAATAAAACGTGATTGGATAATTTAGATATTGTATCAATAACGTGGAATTATTTTATAAAATCCTTAATACTTTTGTAAAATTAGAATACTTTTGTAAAATTAGAATAGTAGCTAGTTTTATATTAAATTGTTGAATATTAAAGACGTATTGAATTATATAAATATTTATGTGCGAAAAATAAACGTTTCTGAAATGTTAACGAGTTTTCCGCTACCTTTTTTCCATGAGGTTGTGGAATTGAAATTTCGATGAGATGTTGGAATTGTGGAAGTACGTTGGATGGTGGAATTGAGTTGTATTGTTAGTACTAGTGAATAATTGTTGTTTGGTAGGGTGTTTTGGTAGGGCTTTGTGTAATATTTAGTTTTATTTATTTTTTATTTGATAAAAAAGTTAATTCACTTGAGAATTGAGTTAAACTGCTGAAGCAAAGAGTTAGAAGTCAACTGTTAGAGTGTTAACCAACGTAATGGTTTATTGTGTTCCAATATTTTGTAGATCAATACGACACGAAATAAATATCCGCGTTGCCCCATAACGTGGTCGATGAACGAGAATTGATAACTGACGTGGTTGGAGACAGCAATGAATCGGAGGGAGAGGCCACGCGAGGCGCGGGGCGTCGGTTGGGGCGCCCTGGTCGCGAGTGAGAAAGGAGGATGCGCCTGAGAGACGGCAGCACGCGGCGGCGCTCTGGCGTGGCTGGAGATAAGGTACCTGAGGCAGCGGCGGCGGCGGCTCACAGTGCTCCGAATGCACTACATAGGCCGCCCCAAAAATGAAGTGTTAGTAACACTTGACGTAATGTATGAACAGCTCGAGCAATTAGGAAAAAAAGCATCATAGTGTCACTTACCTGAGGAGGAGTGGTGAAGCCATCCCCCTCTCATCTCGAGGGGAGCACAATTCACCACCTTCAACGATAACTGATTCGATATTGCAACATCGTTTTCACGCTTCAACATTCTGGAGTTCGAGATGTCTGTCGAGGCCAAGCTGTCTTCTCACATCACGCCCAGGCCGAAGCGGCGGCTCGTCAAGGCAGGGAAGTTGAGCCGGGGGCCATGTTACGCGCATGCGCAGTAGAGTTTTATTTGTCGAGTTTCAGAGCTATAAATACCAGATCCTAGCATTTACTGTGTACATCAGTGAGATCCAGGCATTTTCAAGTACAGATGAAAATAAATTTAGAGACAAAATATTTTAGGTAGTTGTGATTTTTGTATCCTTCTAGTGCTCGTTTCAGAGTAACCCTGTATTACTCATTTGAACAGTAATTTTTAAACAAAACTCTGAATATAAAATCCGTTTTAAGTTATCTAAATATACCATACATATTCCAATATTTCTTCTTACTTGCAACAGAAATATTTCTATATTCCTATGTGACTTATTATTGTATATCCCGTAAGAGTGGATAAATGGAGAGCGATCGATGTATGTTTTCGATTCGTATTGTTTAGAAGTGTATTTATGTAATATTAATAGAAATATGATTAGGTGGCTTATTATTAACCTCCAGTGAATCACCATGAAGAGTACATAAAAGCAGGCTACTGACCGTCAACAAATATAAAGAAACAATTTATATATTTTAATAAAAAAATTTTTCGAAAGTGTTTCCCGAAAATTGCAACATAAACACTTTGTGAGCGTGTCTTGGAGCAGCGTTCAGTTATAATAGTTGAAGGGTTCGGTTTTCAATTCTGCGTAAGAAATAGTATTTTTTACCATGTGGTTGCGGCGTTATTGATGTCTCATATCACCACCTCTAAATCATCCCAACTGAACATTAAAAAAAATGTATATTTCATCATGCACCACAGATAATAACTCTGTCAACCTACATACAGTAGCAGACAATGGCAAACAAGTTCTGTTATCTCTTGCTCAGAAAAAAAATTAACAAGAAATTCGCAAGGTCCAATGCATACGCTTCTTAACGAACATGGCAATACCATTATTATTATTATTATTATTATTATTATTATTATTATTATTATTATTATTATTATTATTATTGTTGTTGTTGTTGTTGTTTCGCAAATCGGTCATCATGGGGCCACACGACACGTGTATACCACCAGAGCTCAGCCATTTTTATGAGCTCGCCCATGATTATTTGGGTGCACGTTACTTTTCTAATCGCATGTAATGCTGATTCTTTTTTTACCCCCCAAGGTTGTACGTCTTGGGGAATGGGGTGAAATGAGGATAATGAAATGATGAAATTGACTCACATACACGAACATACAAAGACACACACTTATTATTAATTAATATTATATTATAATTGAAGTGACGCTACATTTATGAACGGAAACAATCCAAGGGATCAACATATCATTTGCTCAAAGAATCAAGGTAAATAGGATGAGAGCTATGCAATACCAACCACGCGCCTGTAATAAGAAATAGGTATATATATTACTACTTTCCAAAGCGCAAAAATGCAAAACGCTTTGCAATCGTCGACCGTGTGAGAATCGTCGATTATTTTGTTAGGTATCTAGAAACTCAAGAAAATTTACAAAAACAATTTCGATTTTGATTCACCAATACGTTTTGCTTTCGACTAAAAAATGCAAGTGTTTGATCGCGTCATTCCGCCTATTATTAATACCGACCCAATATTCTTCCAAACCGACTCAATTCTCATATTCAGTGCTTCACTGCTTACGACACAGTTCTCGTGCGATAGCAAGGCTCCAAGGAAGGGCGCTTAATATTTGTATTTAGGTGTTGAGTTATGGACACATTTTTTGTGTTATTAACATGTAAACAACAGTTGTATTCCATACGGAAGACTTTTTTGTTTAAATATTTCATTTATTGACATGTTATACAAAAGTATTTTATTTGTTATTATTGAGTCGTGTGAGTTCTACTGTTTGAAAAACCTTTTTGTGTGGTTTTGTCGATCAATACATTTTCTGCTTAGGGCCAATAATAGTGATACTGCGCGAATTGAGTTGTTTGTTTTCTTTCCGGAATGTGGCACGTAGCGTAGTTGTCAATCCACTTACCTTCCGTGTCTAAGAACCGAAATTCAAATTCCAGTCCATTTGTGAAGAATTTAAGATGAACAAAGCGGCCTGCCACAGGTTTTCTTGGGTCTCTCATTCCACAACCACCACCACCCATCTTTCAAAACCAACCACCCCAGAAAAGACTGAAGTGGGTAGCTACTAATGAGACACAATCTTACCTTAATATGTTGAACACATCCCTGCTACTATCAAGCTTCTGGTTTGTTACAAATATATGTATTACGAGTACATGAATCTCACACTTTTGGATTTTAATACAAATATTGTAAATATTGTTTTAGTGATGTTTATTTTAAAATAGAGTATGGTGCAGTAGGGTTTTGTGTTCACATATTTATTTAGTGTTCTCAAAACACCTATGCGGGCTACAAATGAGTAGACGAAAGACGTTTATCGACTTAACCTTAGAGTTGCGTCAAATTTTGAAACGTCTCTAGTCGTGGTGAAAGTGAACAGTAACAAAAGGGAATAAAAGCAAAGTAGATAAATGAAATAGGCGTTGTTATAATACTATCCTACTTACAAAAGAATCAAGAGCGATAAAATTTTCTACTGAAACCTTAATAACAATAGATGACCTAATTTGTAGCTTATATGTAGGGAGATAGTGTGTTACAGTGCCGATATACAACTTTTGTGACGTTGTTAACAAATAATTTCTAACAAATTGCAATTAAAAAAATATTTAAAAAACGGTACACCATTCTTAGTTTATATATTCATATTCGCTTTATTTTTATACCCATGCATTCATTATTTTCTTTAGAGAAACATTTTCAGCAAAACATGTAACGCCACTCGTCCGGAGTGGGAGTTTGCGATTCCTGATAACTAATATATCACGGTATTGAATTTAAATGACAGAACTATTTAAAATGTTTGAGGGAAGATACTGAAATTATGTGGTTCCTATTATCAAAAATATTTGAAAAAAAATAAAAATAAATTCCTGTGGTCTGGCAGTCTGCGCGAAATTACATGCTGCGTTAAACACTTTCTTATGTTAACATATTTTGACTTGCATAATCGTTAATAAAAAAACATTTTAAAATGCCTTTCGCTTGGGCCCACTGTGCGTGTCAGCGGAGGAAGAGCGCGTGGCGAGAAGCCGCCGGCCTTCGCGGTGCGTAGCCACGCGCTCGAACCGGCGCCGCCACATGTCGGCTCTGCACCCACCCGCACGCACCAGTGGGCGCACGCCCCGCCCCACCACTCTCCGGCACTCCCCGCCAGCACCGCATCCACTGCCTTCATCTTCACCCCCCTCCTGCCCCGCCCCGCTCCCTGCCTTCCCGATTCACCACACATTGACTCATCCGCCGTGCATCGCCTCTACCACCACGCCGACCTCTCCCCCCCCCCTTGAACAAGGCGCCAACCACCCACCTCACCTCAGCTCATCTCACGTCGTCTCGCCTTGCCTTGCACCGGGAAAGCCTCGCCAGGGCTGGCTCTAAGCGTGAGCATACCAGGAGGCTTTTTGATTGTGTTCAATTCTATTTAGATTTATTCTCATCAAATCAGTAAAAACTACACGTTACATATCGAAAGAAGTGTAATATATACCTATTCTCTCGAGCACTAGCATCACTACCGCCAATACCACACTCAACTTCCACTATCACCACCACCGCGACTACCACCATCACAACAACCACCATCACAACTACCACCTCCACGACAACCACCACCACCACGACTACCACCACAACTACCACTGTCACTGCTGCCACCACCGCTGCCACCACCACCGTCGCCGCCGGCTCCACCATCTACGCCGACAACACCTCCGGAGCGAAGGTTGACGCGTTCTCAGAGCGCCCGGCCTCCGATCCGGAGCGCCTTGCTGCGCCTCGTAAGGCGTCCAGGGGCGTCGAAGGCGATGCGCAGGTCCCTGGCCGCTCATTAAGGTCTTAACATTGGGGATTTATTCTCACATGTAAACTCGCTTAACGAGAGGTAACAGCATCATTAGTAAGTTGAAGATCTTTAGATAAATGACTATTTTAACAGTAAGCGCTAATTTCATTTCAACGATGGAAATATGTTACTTCAGTCATCCTCTTAAAGTACATTTACATTGTAAAAGTAATATTTAGCTCGTTTCTGTGGCTTTTATTGTATCACGTGTGGAGATTAGTTTTATTTATTCTGTAGTATGTTTTATTAAGGTTACAAAAACACTACAAAAATTATTTATTTATATTGTTCATTTCACTTCCGTTTCAACTGAACAATAATAATTTTTAGGAATGTCAAAGAGCGAAGGAAACTTTGTCATGAGTAATGGAAGAATCTGCCAATGACGTACTAGTCAGATTCGTGCAAATATTTCTGGTCGAACTTTTACATTTTTGACGCAAAAAGTACTTATTACCTGTAAACGGGATAAAGGGTAAAAAATGTAGCTGTACTAAAAGTTTATTAGTCACATCACTATATTAGCAAATATTATTTTACAGCTATTACAATTTCGGAATTGCAATCCTATCTGTTCATATCCCATATGCAAGGTCTGTGAGTATTGGGAATTTTTGAACATTGTCAGCTTCTACGGTTTAGTGTTAAGAACAATGCCACATTCTGTAAAAATATTTTTTAGCAAAGCTTTGCATCATATTTAGAAATTTTTAAAACATGAAAATACTTTTAAAACAATTTACTGTATCTGTGAAGTCATATGTACCTAGTTTTGTAGTATAGTTCCCCTCATCAATCTTTTCAGGCATTTTTCTGTCATTTAAACATATTTAGATTAAACTATGTTTTCTCCTTGAGAATCGAGATTTTCAGGTTTCACTATGTATAATTCATTGCCTAATGACCTTGTTTGTTGTTGAGAATAATTATTGCAACACGTAATGGTAAAATTATGTCACTTAAGTAGAGGGTATCAAAGGATCATCATGTATGTCTGAAGGAAATGAGTGAGCTAATAGCTTGGGAAATATTGCATTTAACGATATGAATACACTACTAAAGGTGTCATTTATTATGCATACCTATTGTAATAAAAGAAAATGCGTAAATTGGCGGTGGGTAAATGATGCTCAGCAAGGTGAGGTATAATCCTTATTATCACATTTGATAACTTTAATTTTTTGAAGTAAAGGGATATTGATTTAAAATAGCAAAAATTAATAAACGTAAAAATAGTCACGTCTCACTCGAAAGTCATGAAGGACTGTTCGTACCTTGGTATTTTTATTTAAATTTTATACTATGGTACCATTTTATAGTCACACAAGAGTCAAAAGCGGAATATAACATTTTGATTTACTTGAAATAATTACTAATTAATGCTCAAAACATAAAAAAAAACAATTGAAAGCGATTTTTATTGTGTATCCCTACATGAACATTTTTTAAACAAATGTTTTTGATTTCTTCTGTGTACTTATTTTTGAAATTTTGAACACGAAACCGCTTCGAAAACTCGGTGATAACACCTTTGCCACTGCAGCATCATTGACGGGAAGGTCTTAGAATTTCATTCGCGAGGGGGAAGCCAAACCATCCAACGTGAGGGTCGGAGCAGGATCTCACGTTCCGTTGACAAAGAACCGCCACCTCTTCGAGTATAACATTCACTACACTAATGGAACTTATGACCTCAGTATTTGACATGCCTTGTGTCAATGCTTACTCACGTACTTTTTGGTGTCTTTATTTTTATAATTTGAGCATTACATCACAACATTTAAAGCAATTCGGAGTGTTCATTTCGTGAATGTTCCTTGCCAGAAGTAAGTCGTTCTCCTTTACTTACATTTCACTCACCCCCCCCTTGATTATAATCTAGTACTGCATGAAAATGTACGAGAACAGCGAGATCAGGAACCAGCAAGAAACCAGCAGTGATTAAGGAAGAGCGCAAATATTAGCACGTGTCCGCATTCACGCAATGTAGTGTCTTTTGATTTCTCCGTCATTTTGTTGCTTCGTTTGTTGAATTAAACCAGCTCGTCACAATTTGAACCTTGGACCTCGCAACCCACCACGCACAGGAATGTAAATTACAAAAGCGCTTTAGACCCGCCGACATATCGATTATGAAGACTCATCGAAGGGTGAAAGGTGAAGGAGGATTTCAGATGATTCCTGAAGAGATTCCTTTCATTGATTCCTCAAGTGTTGGATTCATTCGCTGGTTTACGTCACAGCTCTTGCTTCCCTTATTAGATTGTGATTAGATTCTCAATATATTCTTCTTTCTGATCAGAATTTTAGTAGTTTCCTGGAGCTTTTACTGTATAATTTCCTTCAATTCTGTTTTGGAATTACAATGAAATTCTATTGTTTGATAGAACTATTAAGTAGGAGTGAAAGGGACTTTGGTCAAAAACAGAATGCAGAAACCGTTGTGGTTCACCCTGGATCAAATTCTGGAAATCGTGTCAATAGATGGTTGCTTAATCCTTAATGGACACCACAATACTATGAAACCCAAACACCGATTTGTTTGAAGTGCGTGCCTTGACTGGTGTAGAAACTCCATGTCAGATATATAAATTGGTCGGGCAAACTTTGCATGCCATATTTCACAAAAATAGAGAAGTGCACATTTTTATGAATTGCCAAAATGCACATTGCCAAATTTACATTGAATTAACAGGTTCCATTAGGACAAGCAGCGCAGCGAATAATACATGCAAGCGATTGTGCAATGAGAGAGGTTCATGCAATGTAAAGTCTCTTTTATTACCTGTCGTTCCTGATTCTCGTCGCTAGTCGTTGACAATTTGTTACAATAATTATATACTATTTTGAAGAAAAGACATTGGAAACGTAAGAAAAATTAATGTGTTTTTAAGTTTTTAATAGAATGAAATTTACTGGTAGCAAAGAAGATGGCTGGAAAACGAGAATCAAACCACAATTTGGCCTATTTTTCATACCAAGCAAAGTTTTCTTAAATTAATTTCTTCTCGTTTGACTTGAGATTTCAATTTGCGCTATACCTAAAAAAAGAGTACATAAGAGGTAAGCAATGTCTGTTCGCTGCAAACAAAAATAAAATGATTTTCATTCAGTTTCAGAATTATTTCTTTGTTAAATTTATCAAGATCATTTTCATTTTCATCAGATTTACCAAGATACCATCGAAACTTAATAACTTAACATAAGCTTCTAAGGTGTATTCCGGTAGTGGTAAAAGTTCTTTTTCATTGAAAGTGATTTGATATTTCGTGAATTTGCTAAGCATAGAGAAGTATGAGAAGTGAGTCTTACATTCTATTCTAAATCAAAAACAATAAAAGTGTTTTAAACTAGCATCCTTACTTATTTCGAAAAGCAACACAGTACTGCACGCATTCCAGTTCCTCAGCTCTGCGAGCACAAAGGGGGCAGTCTCGTTCCACGTAAGCCTTGGCCGTGATGCGAGTTTGCGTCTCGTGTTTCCAGTTTGACGAGACAAAGGCCGGGCGCCCCCTTGGGCAGCGCAGCCAAGTTCAACCGGAACGCGGATGTCCGCACGTTCTGCCCGCCGCCCATCGCGCCTCCTCGGCGCCCCCTCGCACGCCGCTTCGCTGCAACGATCTAGCACTCGCCCTCGCGATCAGGCATAATCCAACGGACGGTAGCTTCGCAGCACCGGCCGCTCGGCCGACTGCGTGAACCAAATGTCCGAACCTGCGGTTCCTCTCGTACTGAGCAGGATTACTGTCGCAACAACTGCTCGCGACGGTTTCTGCCTCGTTCTCGTTCTACAATAAGTTACCTTCTTCATTTGCAGAATGTTTCGCGCAAATTAAATTCCACTTTTGTTCTTCCTCTGTTGTCGACTAATGTAATGCATTTTACGCCTATGCCATTTCAATGCGTAATATGTCTGTCAATTCACTATTATTATTTGATTTATTTATTTTTAATTGTTAATTTTTTTGCTTTAATTTATTTCTTGTTTCTCATTCATTCTCTTGTCATTGTTTTTGTGAGCTTTATTCTATTGTTCATTTGGAAGTGTGTATTGCACCATTTGAATTTCGTTTTGTCCTTCCTTTGTTATCGTCTAATTTAATTACTTTTATTCTTTTTTGCCTTATATTATTTAATTAATTCCCTTTCAATTGTTATTTTATTATCTTTTTGTATCAGTTATGTTTCATTTAATATTCTTATTGGTAATCCTGATCTTTTTTTCCGTTGCTTATCGTTAATATTAATTTCCATTATTCATTTCTGTGCAACTTTTTATTGCATTTATATTGGTATTTATTTTTTCTTTTCTTCTTACGAGCGAGCCAATCCATTTTAATTATCACTTTATCAAGTTGTGTCCAGTTTCATGACATTATATCAATATTTTCTGGATCATTATTTCTGATGCGTTTATGAAATAATATTAAAGTTGTAACTCCCTGATCTTGAATTGATGCTATTTAGGTAGAAACAAGGTTCAGAAATTCTGATATGTGGTTCTTGCCTGAGAAGAAAATTGTAATTTTGAGCATTGACTTATAAATTTGGTATGGCAATGTAATCAGAATATCAGTGATTTGAAGTGACGGAAGGGGATTATATTATTTTATTCATAAGGTCTATATTTTTCCTTTTTTTCACTTCTTCAGTTTTAGCCATTACAATGCATGTATGTATTATTTGCATGTTATATTTCTCTTCTTTGAACTAT
>BOPP01000006.1:10343952-10358936 GCA_017312745.1 Gryllus bimaculatus
CAAAATAGGAAAGATAATGGAGCCCTTTTTTCAGAGTTATTTGTTTTTTAAAATCAAAAATAATACTTTATTTACACAATTAGAGGAGAGTACTGTAATACAGTTTTCAATTTGGCCAATAAAAATCACACGGATAAGGAAAAAAAAAACGTGAAAGCACGGCGGCTGAATTCGATCCTGCTGGTCATGGGTTCCAGAATGTGAAACAATTTTCCAATGGAAGCCAAACAAGCACTTGTCGTAAATTAATTACGGTTACATAAATATTATTGGGTGCAAATTTTCGAACGTTTGAAATGTCTGCAAAACATCTTTCCGATAATTACAAATAATGTTGAATACATTGGCATGTCCCTTTCTATCGGAACGGGATAAAACAACCCGAATTCTCCCTTGAATACATAAATATTGTTTGCATACAGCGGGAGTCCGCACCAACTATGGGGCAACCCATCCGATATACTTCTAAACGGTTCCCTGATATCGCTTACGATTTGTTCGCTGAACTAATGGGAATCATGCGGCAAGTAATATAGTCTAGAGGATATTGTTTGATAAATAATTTTAGTTTTTGACAACATTTAATAACCATTTGATTTTTAATCGGAAACCATAGTATTTTGCTCACTTGCAATAGATAGATCTAAAAGAGGAATGCAATCCGATCGTAACATTGCTTAATATGATTATTATATTATGTTGTGTGGCTGAGAAATATATACTATGTTAACAGAGAATTTTAAAATTAAACGTACAATTTGTGTCTGTAGCTGCGTCGCAAGCTGTCGCTTTTTGGCGGAACTGACTCCTTATCCGCGGCCTCTCCCCTCTCCCCGTAAAAGTGCCACACACGAAGGGCAACCTTCCCAAAAGGGAGACAGTTGAAAGGGTTCGTAAGTTTAGCAGTTGAAGATCTTCATATATTTTAATGTTAAAAATCACATGGCGGAAAGTATGAATCTTTCTTCTCAAAATACTATCAAAGCAATTAACATGTGTTACAATTCAAATTGCATTCGTCTATTTACTCGCACTATCTATTGCTAGTGAGATATAAAGTATTGGTTCCATTAAAAAAATTAAAGGGATGCATTAAATTTCTCGGAAACTAACAATATTTGAAAAATATTCCTAAAGCATGAGTTCACTGCCTCATGATTTCACATTGCTTGTGCGAAAACTACATTTCAATATCGTGAACCCGTTTAGAAAGTTATGGGGGAATGGCCCGTAAGTTGGTGAGACTCCCTGTTGAACACACAAACTATTGAACCAGATAACATAATAAAAAGAATAATGTAGTTTATGCATCCCCCGGCAAAATGAATAAGGTTTGGTTTTTTAGTTTAAATTTAATATAACTTTTGCCCCACAACCAAATTGAAATTTAATCTTAATGAACAAATTTGGAGAATGGATTCGAGTTGCTAGCATTCTTTCTTGAAGCGTGATGCCCTTCCTGATCGTAATCTTTTCGTTGTCTTCTCTGTTTGATGGTGATCCTTTTTTTATTTTACGGAGAGTTCATGGTTCAGTTTTTGGCCGCTCACGATGATAAAAATCATAGTAAATTTTTGGTTAAATAAACGAAATAGTTAAAGCAATAAAACTATTAATGTTCATTGTTTCTTCTTGATTATTGCCTATCCAATCGCGCAACCGCGGGCGGTATTTTAGGCTCGCTTTCTGAACACTTTTGCCTGAAAAATCTGTCCAACCCAAGTATCTGTGTACCCAGGTATTATTAGGGACACTATAATACTTTATCACATAGTGCTTTTTTATTCAAATTTTGTGTGTGGATGTGATTTGCATTCAAGTATAGTTCAGCTGAGCGAATTGCAGGAACAGTCGCCTAAAACACTGTCGCGCGCCTTCTTAACACTGGGCCCGCGCAATAAAAATTTTAGCTATTTTTTGTATCAATCTTATATTGCAAACCAATATTTATATCTATCGATTTCCCAAATGTATGTGGTTTGTTATTAATTATTATTATTATTATTATTATTATTTGTTCAATTTATCTAAGAAGTTGGCTCATTATTACAGGATTCAAAGCATTTAGAAGAATCACTGGAATAGCTATCCTCATGTTGCTTGACGATGTTTAATCTATGGATACCTGCCTTCCGTCTTGGGTGCGGAACGAACATAGTCTGTCCGAGATTGTTTTCCTTTCACGGAACTAATACGATGATGAACGGATGCAGACAATGCCCGAAGCGTTATCTCAGAAAAGCATGCAAATGTCAATTACTACTGAAATAAATGCAAAATTGTTCTAATATTGCGAGAATCGGCGAATTGAGGGGTCAGTTTCAAAACGCAACTTTTTCAACACCAAAAGGTTGAACAAATTAGATACTGCTTTCCATGGGCTCCGTTGCCAATTACGCGCCGTTTTATAAATGATTTGTAACCGCGTTTTTTTGTTCACTCCAGAAAGGGCTTTCCTGAAGCTTATGGAAAGATCACGTATAATTAATATGTGTTGATATCCAGAACGCGATCTTTCCATAATCTTCATTTCGTTGCAAAGTACGATGCTTCCAATGCCAAGAACATGTATCATTCTTAGAAATCAAAAGCTGTCCTAAGCATTGGATTTAAGGCTGATTACTGAAAATTGATTAGTGTTGTGAAACGTGAATATTAACGGACCTGCTGATCTTCCATATTTGATAAATAAATTTTCATTTTTTCTTCAATAATATATTGAAATGGAAATGAAATAATTAACACTATTGCTAAAAATACTTTATTGGAAAACAAGTTTTTTTCATAAAAATACAAACATACTTAAATTTAAAATTTCAAAATTAGAACCTTTTTTTAAAATTTTTAGCTCAACTTTTCTTGCGTAATGACTAGACATTTCTGAATTATCTTATTCTAACTGTTTCGATTTTTCACCTAGCCAAGGGAATAATCCATACATTTAGCATCCGAAGATGTTTTAAACAAATGATAATGGACTTTATTGTTTTTCCTCAAACGACTGGAATGGAAAAGTCCCATTTCAAATTAGATCCCGCTGAATTAATTGTTATCCGGCCACATCTTATTTTTTACATATTTGCCGATTGGGTTCCACGTGAGTTTTGGGGAACTTTTTGCTTGTTTTTCAATAAAATATTATGTAATTGTTTTGGTTGTTTTTGTTCTGCTCATGCTGGCTGAAATCGTTTAGAAATCTCCAAAACGTTATGGGAGGTCCAAACACACCGCTGCGATAGCTAAATCGTTATAAAATGCTCCCAGAAGTTCAAGGACTAAACATATATTATTGTTATCTCCACGACTAACATAATGCACAATTTTTAATAAAATGGATCAATTTTCTAATTTCTTCACAAATTGAAAAGTTTCGCTTCTTCCGCGACAAGCTAATTTTGCACCGTTTTATGCCAAAATTGCTTCCGAACAAATGTAAAATGTTTTAAAATTTTAGTGGATTTTATTGCACCGTAGAATGAATAAAATAATCTTATGCCAGGGTGGGAACTCGAACCCGGCACCTTCACGAGTGCTTAGAACTCACACTTTGATACTGAGCCATTCTAACCGCTCTTGCAGAGCTTTCCTCTTATAACTAACTCATTTTTATTAACGAAACTTGAAACAAACATTACGTTTAACAAAAAATTAATGTCAATTGGAGTTTTTACTTGAGGCGGAGTCACGAAAGTCTTTTTCTCAGTGCTTACAACCTATTTTGCTCTCAATGGATGTTAAAATATTTTAAACTCATCTCCAAATGACATAAATTAAATCTTCTTAGTACGATCCTACAAAACGTAGTACGGAAATAAACGGTGATAGAGTTGTTCGGCAAGCAGGGATGTCCAAAGCGCATCAAAACGCTATCGGGCCAAGTCATTTTCCGACGCGAAAACTTTTAATGTTTCCAAGAGTGTACATATAAATCAGAATCTTTGAATTGCACTCAATGAATACTTTAATTACGAAGGTATGTTAATAGCAGACATTAGTGACTAGGAAATATCTAACAACAAGAAAACTTAATAATTCTGATTCATAGTTAACTAGATTAAAGGATCACAGGGTTTCGAAATATACTATTAAACCAACTAGATCGAGGAATTTAAATGTACTATTCTTTTTGCCTAGCGCAATATTTGTGGAAGAAAAAAGGTTAGATGGATTAACGTAGAATAATTACAAGGGGTAAATATGCACATAGTCCGCCATTCTTATCTACTAAAAGTCTATTGACCAATCTTGCTGGTTCTTCGATTACCTCCAAAGACATTACAATCCAGAAACTTATAGACATTAGTAACGCTTGGAAGTCTACTTCAGTTCTTACTGGCAAACAATTCCTTTTCCTTAAATCTTTCCTTTCCACCAAAAGAACTCAATGCGGTGTTCATTTGCTAAGAACGTATTACTTTTCGCGAGCAACGACCACTAAAGATCGAACCATACGTACAAATCGAAAAGGCCGTGATAATTTCAAGAAATTGAAAGAAAACTTAGCCACGCCTCCCGCCATGTGGAGAGTCTATGGTTAGGTTCCCCAGAACCTCGTGGGAAAATTAAAAAAAAAGAATACTTTCGTTTTTTGAACTGAAAAATGCAAATGTGTTCATTCCGCCCATTTCTCATATCGTGTGACTGAAATTTTTGATATTAAGTGTGTAATGGTAAAACAAGGACTTCACAGGTAGAGGCCACGCGCCATTATAATTCTACTCAACTGCTATTTAATAGAACAACCAATACGTAAAAATATTTAAATGTCTTGCCTGTGTTGTACAAGAGTAAATTTTATTTGTCGGTTCTGACCAGCGTGCCGTGACACGTTTGGAAAAAATCATTTTGTGTGAAAATTTGGCTTCAGCAGAAATGTTTGCTCCTGTAGGCTTCTATTTACTTCTGTTTGCCACTGGATTTGAAATATTGAGATTCACAGAATGTATATAGAGCACGAAGCCCATGTAGATTCCTGGCACTGCTCCTCTGCTATATTGCGAGCGTAATGAAAGGTGACGGGTGCTTAAAAGTGAACTGGCGGCGTTCCACCACCGCCACTCGCCGCACCGCCGCCTCCGCCGCCCGCCGTCCCGCCGCCGCCGGCCACCGCCGCAAAACCGCAGCCACTGCCGCGCACTGCCGCCACCGCCGCCGCCGCCGCCGCCGCCGCCATCGCTGCATCCCCATCGCCTCCACCGCCAACGCATCGCCTCCACCGCCACGCCATCGCCTCCTCCAGCGCCGCCGCCACCGGGCCACCCCTACCACCACCCTGCGCGGTGTCCAGCGCCGTCTGCAAGCGTAACAGAAACGGTTCAACCTTCCAATGCAGCCGATAGTGCGGACACGCCTAAGCCGCGGCGTCCCGCGTTTCATGCAATCCGCCAGTACGCAAGGCGCCGCGCCGCGCTGACGTTTGAAGTCTGCCGTCCTCGTGGAACGTGCACCCCCCCGCGAACGCGGCTAAGACCGCCAATTCCCCCGTCAAGGAGGTCGCTATATATAATTGGTGTAAATGACGTATTTATAAGAGACGATTGAAAAATCTCAACGAATGTATGACACATATCACTGCGGAATAAATGGATAGATCAAAGAAAAATACTATTCGTAAATGTAGTTTTATTTGAAATTGAAGGGCCTGCAAATTGTATATTTTCAGCTTTTAGAGCGCTGGTACATCAAGAAGAAAGTTATAAATCTTGAAATTGTAACTACATTAACCTCTGGCAGTCCCAAATGTGGAACTTAATTAAGCGTGGTAAACTACGGTTTCAACTTATGGAAACGTGAATAAAAAAAATTGGGGGGGGTTTGGGGGGGGAATGGAAAAAGGCCTGTCAACAAAACGTACATGAACCAACTTGTTAAACTTCTAACAAGCTTGTTTTAAAGCGTGGGGAATACCAGCTGAAACGTGAAGGCGAGTTGAAGTGTTTTTCTAAAGTAAATGAAGGTCAAAGTATAACTAAGATAATATTTAAAAAATATGTAATATCGCCCATGCACAATAAAAGCGTCAAAATGGAGGAGTTGAAAATCTTCAATGGTAGAACGAATAAGGTTGAAGTGAGTAGTAAATTTTTCTAGCATGACCTATTGGTGCTGTAATTATCAGTGAAAACATCGTTATAATCTTTAGTATGTGTCAAAGCACATGAGATTTACTAAAACGAAACGTGAATTTATGATATAAATACGGTGTTTCAAACACTGTATCCCAATGATAAATTCAAATTTTGAGTGTATTGAATGCTTTGGTGTTCGCATAGGATTTGGAATTGAAAATGCAATATAAGGAAATTTAATTTTCCTCACATCTTTTTTTATTTTCAGTAAACTAAATTGAAATCCAATGATATTTAATACGTATGTCATCGTAACACACGAAATTATGCATAATCCCTGGACTTAATGGATCAGAAAAATGGTAAAACAAGTGTCTTGCCGCAACAAACTTGAATGCAGATCAAACCACACAAATGGTTTTTGCCAAAATGTAAGCAGCACTCTGCTGAAGACACAAGAAGACACTCTTGCAGAACCCTATATAATTGAATATTCGAACAAAAAAACCTTCTCAAATACTGCATTATAACAATATAACAGTACATTCGAATACAACAGTTTTTACCTACCGAGAGCATGAAAAAGTTGAGGTTTCTTAACGCCATCGCGAATAACAATTTTGGACGGATGGCCTTTTCCTAAGACTTGCTGTCGGGTGACATCTTCCTCGTAAGATGTAAGCAGCAGGCACTGAGTATAAGAAATCCATATCGATACGCGTTAGTAAGAATAATCAGCGAAATAACCAAATCAAATGACAAGAGGTAGATCTTTTCAATTTTTTATGCTCATGCGGAACAATAAGTAAATATTGTAAGATGACTACTGTAGCCCAAGGTTTAAGTTGTAAAGGAAGGTGCAATCGGGTGAACATTTGAAAATATACATAGCATTAGAAAAACATGTGTTTAATTCCAAAAAACGTTTAATAATGATAAACATTATTAATTAATAGGATAGTTTAATACAATTTACAAAATCAATAGTTTGATAAATCATTGTAATCAGCAATTATACATGTTTAATTTGAAATATAATTTTGTTTCTCCCCAATATCCTTTCTTCATGCTAAATTTTTGAATTGTTCTTTATTTGTAATATGCTCAGTTTTTCCTGTCGACAGATGTAGTCGCTAATAATTTTATTACCCAACATCATTTTTAAATTTCTATACTTAGCAGTATATCGGTTTGTGCAGTTTATTTTTTGATGCTCCGCTGCGCATTCCCGGTTAACGGGTAGTCCACTAAGCTAAAACGCCCTCCTCTTTCAGAGACAGATTTAAAGATAAAACCCTGGTCCCTAATGTGAACCTGATAGGTCCGTAACAAACTTACCACATTTTTTCAATACGTAGTATACCTATTTATTTTGATTTTTGCATGAATGTTGGCCAGCCAAACAGTCCGACTTCCTAGGGAACCTGCTCTTAATTATTATTCATGAAAATAAATTGACAATTGTCTCCATTTCACCACTGTATTCTGATGTACTCCCTATCATATTAGTAAAAAATTGAAGGTGGCTCAAATTATGTGTAACTAAAAGCCCATAAAAATAAAAATGGTCCTTTCAGAGAGAAATACTGGAGAATATCAAATCAGTTAGCAAGAAGTAGGTGAATGCTTTTTAATGATAATAAAATTGAACTTGGACTTCTTATTAAATTAGAACATTACCTTATTCTGGCAACAATAACATTAGCACAAATGTGCAGTAATAAATTATTTAGCAAAACGTAATTGAAATTTGGAGCTCTTCTTCTCAAGCATCTTTCGGGGCTTCTCTAAGCGAACCACTGCTTTTCAAGTCTTGCGCAAGAGAGCAACGGTATGATTACAACCTTCAGGCACCAAACACTGAAATTCAATATACACTGAAGTTCATACAACTGAATATCACATTCGAACGCATTTATGAAAAACCTTAAAAACTCTTGTTCTGAGACTGCCTGAGGAAGCAAATATGTGATTAAATTCTTCATAATTAAGACCTTCAAGTTGAGCTCGTATGGTCATTACGAACGAAAAGACCTTGCACCTTCCAGGTCGAACAATTAATAGATTATTATTATTGAATATTATTAATATTAATATACAATATTAATAACAATGATTCATGAATGACATAATATGCCGCAATAATTATGCCAACTAAACGACTCTTGCGAATTTGAAACATTTTCGAAATTACATATTAATGGAATTTTGGAATTGACAAATGTTGGAGAACTCAAGTAGTAACGAGTTTAATATCACAATAATTTCAGTTAGAAGAACGAACAGTTTTCAGACAGATCGAACATAATCATAACACAATATTCCATCGAACACTGTTATGGATGAAGCTGTGGAGTCGAATTCTTAGCGTCAATGGAACACCGACGGACTATCAGCGCATGAGTTGTCCAAAGTCATCCGCAATGGCTGTACGTGATTGGATAAAGGCCTTGGTACGTTGAATCCCGAATTATTGGTTCATCCATGTAGGCGAGTGATGGACATCGTTATTAATCCGTACAACGCTTGGGCGGTAGACTGACTCGAAAGGAACATGTCAAATGGTCCTAAATGATATTTTCGTGGAAAACTCTCGAGCTTATTTCACCAATGACAAGAGTTCCTATATACTCTATCCGCGGCATATGGAAAATTGTTGAAAATATAATAAATGTCAATCATGGACGCCCTAATTCCAACGCAACAGCCAATTTGAAGACATGAACAAAGAATTTTGCATTAATTACCTTGCATGGATAGCATGATAAAACCCTTTTGAAGCATTCGACATTGACTTTGAGAAGCGGACTCCCGTCACAATCGAGTTAAGGCCGCGCATATCGCCAACGCGAGTTGGAATATTAGACCAACCCAGGAAAGTTTCTTCCTCCGCACTGGATTGAGTCAGGGCCTCTATTAAAAATTGCAATTTATGTTGGTAGCAAACAGATCGATGGTAGGAAACAAATGAAGGGGACTACACTTCCAGCTATCCTGTTTTGATTGTGTGAGTGAGTTATTGTACATTTTTTTGTTATAAGCTGCAGCTCGTTTTGTTGCAACGCACTCTCTCCAGCAAGGTTCACTGCGAAGAGACTTTCCGTGGAGACATAGAGAGACTAACAAGCAACCGCATCTTTGCAGCAAAATTGAAAAACCATTTTGTTTGGTTAAGCCAAGCAAGCGATCTCTGGGAATTTTAGTATTTCATAAAGCGCGCTGATTAAGGGTCGGTGGGCAACGGGACGCACGTAATAATATTCTTACTTCTGATTTCTCTCACGACCCTATCATTTAAAAACGAAATCACCAGTATGAAAGGGGAGAAGTACTGAGAAGATTTAAAAAACAACCACCAACGTTTGCTTCCTTTGTAGGTTATTGTCCAAAAGAATGGAAGTTGTTAAAATATTATTGTAGTTAGTATGACGCCTGAAACGGGAGTATGGCAATACAGAGCACAGAAACAGATCACAAAATAAAGGGCAACAAATATGAAAAAATGACATATTTTGTAGTTCGATTTCTTCTCTTTTTACTGTTATATGCTGCACATTCTGAAAAACATTGTGCATATAATTATAACGGCATTAACTATAGTTTAAATACAGTTACACGAAAAAGACAACGTTGGGAAAAAATACTCTGATACAAACAACACGTCTATTTCAGTAATAATAGTTCTAAAACGTCACCACCGGAGCCGGCACTTCTGGTGTTTTGACAGCAAAAACATGACCAGTCCGTAGTTCTTGCAAGCGTCCACCAAGAGCGCTGAAACCATAGGTCGGCCACTCTACGTAGTAATACTCTCAAACACGAAATACTAATAAACTCATGTTCCGCTTGGTGACACCCCCGTTTCAGAATACTGCCAGAGAATACCTTTCGCGCAACCCTAGTTTGAATCGATCACTTTCGCCGAATTGGCCAATTGTTTTTCTGGTATGCTAAAATCGTTCATGAATTGGACGCAAGGTAGCCATTAATGCATTGTTTGTACTTTAAAAACCACGGTATATTAATTCTAAAAGAAAAGAAACATATTCTATAGTTCTCTCAGGAGAGAGAGGCAAGAATCATGCTTGTTGAATACCTACTTTTTAGCTTGCTCTTCTTTCAAATGCTTAGACCCATCATCACTAAATTTAAATATAGCTTTTCCTTTTGGTTGTGTTTTTCTTCACAAAAAATATTATTAACTACCTCTTTGAAAATAATGAGCCACATTAACTTTTGTCAAGCGACGGTGGAAAGGTGCGGTCAACTTTTTATATTCACGCAAAGGATCAGCTATAATTACGCTTAGAAGTGTATTCTCATGGCATGTGTATACTGCCTCGTTTCAATTGCACATTAGTCATGATGCTGTGGATAAAGCTGCATTGAGAGAGGAACATTCCGGCTTCAACGCATTAATGTTAGTTTAATTAC
The DNA here is from genome assembly GCA_017312745.1 of Gryllus bimaculatus. Lineage (NCBI taxonomy): Eukaryota > Metazoa > Arthropoda > Insecta > Orthoptera > Gryllidae > Gryllus > Gryllus bimaculatus. The sequence continues at coordinate 10,354,455 of BOPP01000006.1, forward strand.
AGAGCAACCGAGAGGGTAGTGAAGCCTTTCAGCAGGGGGCTTCCAGACCAATTTAGAAGGTCAAAAGGCATAAACGTCATCGTGGTATAGTATTGAAGTTTCGATTTGGTGACATGTACTATATTTACGAGTGACCACAGTAGAACTTGAAAACTAATCACTTTGGAAACTTCGGCAGTACGATCCCTAGTTTTTCAACCTGCAATATGTACTATTATTCGTCAGCTGGTTCTTCAGCCGCAATCCAAAAAATCATGTGGTTTAAAAATATAAACTTCATCACAGCTACAGTCATGTGAATCCCATCATCTGGATGAGGTGTTTTTTCCCGGTTATCCAAAGATGAGCGGCATATGCAGGGAGAGGCACTTTCCCCTTTGCGTTGTTCTATCTGGAAGATAAATGTAGTACTTCACTACCGCGTGGGACGTTTTGTTGAGCCCACCTTTTTGGCTAATAGTGGTAGGATAGAGTCCGGGGGTGTTTACTATTTTTTAGCATTAAAAACCATTTAAAATTTTGCTGCTTTTACGCAATGATGATATGTTTTCTACTCGCGAGCGAGCGAAAATGTCTAGTTTCAGAAGTTACTAACTTCGTTAATTTTTTGAAACTTTTATTCCCACCATTTTAATCTACTTATTGTTAAATGGTGGAAAGATATTCTGGAAAGAATTCGTCCCTTCGAAGAAAAGTGCGCTGATCGATACTTTCCCCAATACGTCCACATACAGATTTTGACTGTTTTTTGACTCATAAATCACAAGAGAGTTACGTGCGAAGCTGTTTCTACTTTGGAATTTATCTCCACCTATTTTGGATAATGTAAATACATGCGCAGATAAATGGATAATTAGTCAGAATCGCACTTTATTCGTAAATAATAACATTATTTTACCCTAATATATCCGGAGAGCGGGCTCAGACAGGGTGGTGGCAAAAATACCACATGCCCCCAGGATATTTTTAGAGAGGACCCACCTGCCGCAGTGATATATACATTTTAAATTTCCTGTAAATATTTTCAATCCTTAATTTTCCCCCTTTAAAACCGACAATTAGGGATTAAAAAATATTTCTCTTTGGTCGTTTTAGAAACAGATCGATAATTTAATATCTACCACTGTTTATTTTATACTAAGCAGCAGCATATTTAAAAAGTTATAATAAAACAGAATATTTAACGGACAACTCACACTTAAATAATGTGTCTAACAAAATAAATTACGAAAGTTTGTTATGTGGCATTATGAAAGACAGCCCGGTCGGGCAAACGTGTAAACATTGTTCAATCATAAAACCATTTTTATTTTGTAATGATAATGCACTAAAATTATATTTAAGTCATTGTAGTATTTTTCATTTACTTATAAATGTCAACAATATAAATTCTTTTAAATGAATGGGAATTAGGCGACCTTAGATATGTAATTTGGCCTCTTGCTTTTTTGGCTCCGCACGTCTAAGTTTACAACTAAGAAAGATAGCGAAATACATCAGAGAAAGAAGAAAGAAATGTTTAAGTCTTCACAATGGGTCATCTCGGACATTTCAAGTACACAAAGCAGGGCTTTTTTGAACTTGGACGCTAATGCGGATTGTCTTCTAACGAAGAAAGTCTCATCCGGAAGCGGACGTCGAGGGTGCTAAGCGGGCTCAAGCGCTTCGGCGTTTGTGGAAGGAGGAGGAGGACGAGGGTGCGACACGACGAGAGGAGGTGTGGGGGCACGGGGGTGAAGTATGTGGGACGGAGGGAAAACTATATATGGCTGGGGGGAAAAACAAGCCGGGCGCCGGGAGCCCGGGCCCCCCCCCTTTTCGACTGCTGAAAGGCTTCGCTGCCAGGCGGGTGGCGGCCGGCCTCTCGGAGAAGCGCAGGCGCGATGCGTTCGGAAAAAGAGATTTTTACGGTGCGCGAGACGGGGAGGCGTCCGGAAGGAGAAATGGTTTGGCGAGATGACAAGATGCGGAAACTGCAGATAAACATTTCGAGGACAAAGAGTGGAAAATTATAACAAACTGTTTGATTTGTTTGTTAGCCTCACCAACGCTCCACCCCTTGCGGCAATGTTAGCCATTTGGATGCCGCGCCGCGACCAGTTATAAGAACAGCGCAGAACTTGTACCTTTCCAACTTGTAGGGATCCGCACGCTCACAATGGTCAAGCGCGGTAGATGGCGATCATTGTTGCTGCCATTAGCCGTTACCGCACAGGGGACACGGTGGTGGTAGAGAGCGAACGACGCGAGGCAACTTATAACAACAGTTCAACTTATTGGGTGCCGAGAGGAAGAAACAATTCTAAGCATTTGTCGTAGGTAAGAATTTTCGTAGGAAATGGTTTTAACCTGAGATTGATGTTTATTTCCACTTAAGAGGCAAAATGTTTTATTCTATCGTAATATCCCAAGTATTTTTAGTGAAAAGTGTATGCATTTTGTGTTAATAAAGTGGTAGAAAATGTTACAGGATAACTGTTTTAAATATCATTATAAGAAGCATGTTAACGTAATCTATTATTAATCACAATGTAATATAATGATATAAATCCAGTTACCTTATTAACAAATTGTATACTATATAATAAAGGACCAACACAGTCCACAATGTGGAAAAATCTATAGACAGAAAAGTTTTTCAAAACATATTTGCTCACAAAAGGTGTCAGAAAGACGGACTTTTGGGATTTAACGCTATTTTTGTCAAATACAGCAACCTTAAAATAAGGAAAGATTCATGATAAGAATTTTCACTACCCTCACATTTAGGAAATTAATCGTAGGTTTCGAGAAAGAAGGACTTGCCAAAACTTCAGATTGCCTATACATTGATTGCTAAGCAACAATGAGAAATGCAAAAGCTACGAAATGAAATAGCGGCGAAAGAATAGAAGCTAAGATAAATTAGAGCGTGCGAAAAATTTCGAAATATTTTTAATTTTGGTAAAAACTGAAATATTCACAACGATTGGTAAAGAGCTATAGACAGAACTCTTTAAAAGCTGCCCCGAAAATAAAGTTTCGGAAAAGATGACACGTGAGAAGAGGATTTGACTTCAGAAGTAAGAGAGAGAGAGAAGAAATAAGAAGAAAAAGAAGGAGAGAGAAGAAAAGAATAAAGCGGGACTGATTCGACGTCCAGATGGAAATCTATGAATTGAATGGAAAGCACTGGAACTGACTTGGTCTAGCGGAAGGCCGTCATAGGTGGGAGCGGCCTTTAGTCTAAAGCAGAGGTCTTATGTTTGAAAGTACCGTTTGTTCGAATCGCGTGGTTCAAAGGGAGACCCCATAGCTATGAAACTCACCTTGATCGTAGAGGAAGGGGTAACTCAACGCTCACTCGCACCCACTCTCACTCCCTTCATTTAAACAGACATTTTAAGTATAGACAATACTCACCTCCACGCTCGGTAGCTGTGGCAGTTAGAAGGCCGTCAAAAGATATAGATAGAAAATGAAAACAACTTTTCTGGGTACCGTGAATAGTTAGGAACGACTGTCTACGAACCGCGCCACCACGCAAGCCGTCTCGCAAACAGACCCATGCATACACTCGCACATGTAGCTGGATGCGATGAGAAATCGAAAAGGCTGTGAGTGTAGATAAAGTGTTCTTAGGGTCGGTCTGATATTCTCTATGCTATAATGTTTTCTATCGTAAGAGGCGATCCTTAGAAATAAAATGAGCTGTTGCAATATGAGAAAGTGGTTGTCTCATATCTATATTACGTTAGATATCGAACGTTACAGGAATACATATAACAGGTACAAGAGCAGGAGTTTATGTTTGATAGCGTATTGACAGATGAAAGTGCTACCACTACTACTGCTAAAAGTAATATAATAATAATAATAATGAATAATAAATAATAATAATAATAATAATAACAATGAATTAAGGAGTCCAAGAGAATATTGTTTCAAGAGAAGAGTAGTGGTAGCACTTTCATCTGCCTGCAATTCTATCAAACATAAAACTCCTCTCTTACCGTTATTTATTCTGTGCGTTCGAATATAAAAATTAAGTATGAGACAACCCTCTCATATTGCAACAGCTCATTTTTATTTCTAAGACCCTCTTAAATAGAAACATTAGAGAACTATCAGCCTAAGAACACTTTATTACACTAAGCCTTTTCGATCTCATCGCATCCAGCTACAGTGCGAGTGTTGGCGGCTGGGGTCAAGTAGGAAGAGTTTCTAATCGACGGACCAAAAAAGGTTTTCATTGCATCCATTACTCTTACGGCTTAAGCAGTAGAGGTGGATATTATGCAATATTAAAAGCTGGTTATGAAGGATGAATGTTCAAGTACATTACCCCTTCCCTCACGATCAAGGTGAGTTTCGAACTTGTCTCCCTTAGAACACGCGAACGTCGAACAAACGGTACTTCAAACCTAAGACTCTTTAGACTAAAGGCGCTCCCACCTTATGACCTTCGCTAGCCAAGTCAGTTCAGTGCTTTCATTCAATTCA
>BOPP01000006.1:10358961-10407367 GCA_017312745.1 Gryllus bimaculatus
CAAAATAGGAAAGATAATGGAGCCCTTTTTTCAGAGTTATTTGTTTTTTAAAATCAAAAATAATACTTTATTTACACAATTAGAGGAGAGTACTGTAATACAGTTTTCAATTTGGCCAATAAAAATCACACGGATAAGGAAAAAAAAAACGTGAAAGCACGGCGGCTGAATTCGATCCTGCTGGTCATGGGTTCCAGAATGTGAAACAATTTTCCAATGGAAGCCAAACAAGCACTTGTCGTAAATTAATTACGGTTACATAAATATTATTGGGTGCAAATTTTCGAACGTTTGAAATGTCTGCAAAACATCTTTCCGATAATTACAAATAATGTTGAATACATTGGCATGTCCCTTTCTATCGGAACGGGATAAAACAACCCGAATTCTCCCTTGAATACATAAATATTGTTTGCATACAGCGGGAGTCCGCACCAACTATGGGGCAACCCATCCGATATACTTCTAAACGGTTCCCTGATATCGCTTACGATTTGTTCGCTGAACTAATGGGAATCATGCGGCAAGTAATATAGTCTAGAGGATATTGTTTGATAAATAATTTTAGTTTTTGACAACATTTAATAACCATTTGATTTTTAATCGGAAACCATAGTATTTTGCTCACTTGCAATAGATAGATCTAAAAGAGGAATGCAATCCGATCGTAACATTGCTTAATATGATTATTATATTATGTTGTGTGGCTGAGAAATATATACTATGTTAACAGAGAATTTTAAAATTAAACGTACAATTTGTGTCTGTAGCTGCGTCGCAAGCTGTCGCTTTTTGGCGGAACTGACTCCTTATCCGCGGCCTCTCCCCTCTCCCCGTAAAAGTGCCACACACGAAGGGCAACCTTCCCAAAAGGGAGACAGTTGAAAGGGTTCGTAAGTTTAGCAGTTGAAGATCTTCATATATTTTAATGTTAAAAATCACATGGCGGAAAGTATGAATCTTTCTTCTCAAAATACTATCAAAGCAATTAACATGTGTTACAATTCAAATTGCATTCGTCTATTTACTCGCACTATCTATTGCTAGTGAGATATAAAGTATTGGTTCCATTAAAAAAATTAAAGGGATGCATTAAATTTCTCGGAAACTAACAATATTTGAAAAATATTCCTAAAGCATGAGTTCACTGCCTCATGATTTCACATTGCTTGTGCGAAAACTACATTTCAATATCGTGAACCCGTTTAGAAAGTTATGGGGGAATGGCCCGTAAGTTGGTGAGACTCCCTGTTGAACACACAAACTATTGAACCAGATAACATAATAAAAAGAATAATGTAGTTTATGCATCCCCCGGCAAAATGAATAAGGTTTGGTTTTTTAGTTTAAATTTAATATAACTTTTGCCCCACAACCAAATTGAAATTTAATCTTAATGAACAAATTTGGAGAATGGATTCGAGTTGCTAGCATTCTTTCTTGAAGCGTGATGCCCTTCCTGATCGTAATCTTTTCGTTGTCTTCTCTGTTTGATGGTGATCCTTTTTTTATTTTACGGAGAGTTCATGGTTCAGTTTTTGGCCGCTCACGATGATAAAAATCATAGTAAATTTTTGGTTAAATAAACGAAATAGTTAAAGCAATAAAACTATTAATGTTCATTGTTTCTTCTTGATTATTGCCTATCCAATCGCGCAACCGCGGGCGGTATTTTAGGCTCGCTTTCTGAACACTTTTGCCTGAAAAATCTGTCCAACCCAAGTATCTGTGTACCCAGGTATTATTAGGGACACTATAATACTTTATCACATAGTGCTTTTTTATTCAAATTTTGTGTGTGGATGTGATTTGCATTCAAGTATAGTTCAGCTGAGCGAATTGCAGGAACAGTCGCCTAAAACACTGTCGCGCGCCTTCTTAACACTGGGCCCGCGCAATAAAAATTTTAGCTATTTTTTGTATCAATCTTATATTGCAAACCAATATTTATATCTATCGATTTCCCAAATGTATGTGGTTTGTTATTAATTATTATTATTATTATTATTATTATTTGTTCAATTTATCTAAGAAGTTGGCTCATTATTACAGGATTCAAAGCATTTAGAAGAATCACTGGAATAGCTATCCTCATGTTGCTTGACGATGTTTAATCTATGGATACCTGCCTTCCGTCTTGGGTGCGGAACGAACATAGTCTGTCCGAGATTGTTTTCCTTTCACGGAACTAATACGATGATGAACGGATGCAGACAATGCCCGAAGCGTTATCTCAGAAAAGCATGCAAATGTCAATTACTACTGAAATAAATGCAAAATTGTTCTAATATTGCGAGAATCGGCGAATTGAGGGGTCAGTTTCAAAACGCAACTTTTTCAACACCAAAAGGTTGAACAAATTAGATACTGCTTTCCATGGGCTCCGTTGCCAATTACGCGCCGTTTTATAAATGATTTGTAACCGCGTTTTTTTGTTCACTCCAGAAAGGGCTTTCCTGAAGCTTATGGAAAGATCACGTATAATTAATATGTGTTGATATCCAGAACGCGATCTTTCCATAATCTTCATTTCGTTGCAAAGTACGATGCTTCCAATGCCAAGAACATGTATCATTCTTAGAAATCAAAAGCTGTCCTAAGCATTGGATTTAAGGCTGATTACTGAAAATTGATTAGTGTTGTGAAACGTGAATATTAACGGACCTGCTGATCTTCCATATTTGATAAATAAATTTTCATTTTTTCTTCAATAATATATTGAAATGGAAATGAAATAATTAACACTATTGCTAAAAATACTTTATTGGAAAACAAGTTTTTTTCATAAAAATACAAACATACTTAAATTTAAAATTTCAAAATTAGAACCTTTTTTTAAAATTTTTAGCTCAACTTTTCTTGCGTAATGACTAGACATTTCTGAATTATCTTATTCTAACTGTTTCGATTTTTCACCTAGCCAAGGGAATAATCCATACATTTAGCATCCGAAGATGTTTTAAACAAATGATAATGGACTTTATTGTTTTTCCTCAAACGACTGGAATGGAAAAGTCCCATTTCAAATTAGATCCCGCTGAATTAATTGTTATCCGGCCACATCTTATTTTTTACATATTTGCCGATTGGGTTCCACGTGAGTTTTGGGGAACTTTTTGCTTGTTTTTCAATAAAATATTATGTAATTGTTTTGGTTGTTTTTGTTCTGCTCATGCTGGCTGAAATCGTTTAGAAATCTCCAAAACGTTATGGGAGGTCCAAACACACCGCTGCGATAGCTAAATCGTTATAAAATGCTCCCAGAAGTTCAAGGACTAAACATATATTATTGTTATCTCCACGACTAACATAATGCACAATTTTTAATAAAATGGATCAATTTTCTAATTTCTTCACAAATTGAAAAGTTTCGCTTCTTCCGCGACAAGCTAATTTTGCACCGTTTTATGCCAAAATTGCTTCCGAACAAATGTAAAATGTTTTAAAATTTTAGTGGATTTTATTGCACCGTAGAATGAATAAAATAATCTTATGCCAGGGTGGGAACTCGAACCCGGCACCTTCACGAGTGCTTAGAACTCACACTTTGATACTGAGCCATTCTAACCGCTCTTGCAGAGCTTTCCTCTTATAACTAACTCATTTTTATTAACGAAACTTGAAACAAACATTACGTTTAACAAAAAATTAATGTCAATTGGAGTTTTTACTTGAGGCGGAGTCACGAAAGTCTTTTTCTCAGTGCTTACAACCTATTTTGCTCTCAATGGATGTTAAAATATTTTAAACTCATCTCCAAATGACATAAATTAAATCTTCTTAGTACGATCCTACAAAACGTAGTACGGAAATAAACGGTGATAGAGTTGTTCGGCAAGCAGGGATGTCCAAAGCGCATCAAAACGCTATCGGGCCAAGTCATTTTCCGACGCGAAAACTTTTAATGTTTCCAAGAGTGTACATATAAATCAGAATCTTTGAATTGCACTCAATGAATACTTTAATTACGAAGGTATGTTAATAGCAGACATTAGTGACTAGGAAATATCTAACAACAAGAAAACTTAATAATTCTGATTCATAGTTAACTAGATTAAAGGATCACAGGGTTTCGAAATATACTATTAAACCAACTAGATCGAGGAATTTAAATGTACTATTCTTTTTGCCTAGCGCAATATTTGTGGAAGAAAAAAGGTTAGATGGATTAACGTAGAATAATTACAAGGGGTAAATATGCACATAGTCCGCCATTCTTATCTACTAAAAGTCTATTGACCAATCTTGCTGGTTCTTCGATTACCTCCAAAGACATTACAATCCAGAAACTTATAGACATTAGTAACGCTTGGAAGTCTACTTCAGTTCTTACTGGCAAACAATTCCTTTTCCTTAAATCTTTCCTTTCCACCAAAAGAACTCAATGCGGTGTTCATTTGCTAAGAACGTATTACTTTTCGCGAGCAACGACCACTAAAGATCGAACCATACGTACAAATCGAAAAGGCCGTGATAATTTCAAGAAATTGAAAGAAAACTTAGCCACGCCTCCCGCCATGTGGAGAGTCTATGGTTAGGTTCCCCAGAACCTCGTGGGAAAATTAAAAAAAAAGAATACTTTCGTTTTTTGAACTGAAAAATGCAAATGTGTTCATTCCGCCCATTTCTCATATCGTGTGACTGAAATTTTTGATATTAAGTGTGTAATGGTAAAACAAGGACTTCACAGGTAGAGGCCACGCGCCATTATAATTCTACTCAACTGCTATTTAATAGAACAACCAATACGTAAAAATATTTAAATGTCTTGCCTGTGTTGTACAAGAGTAAATTTTATTTGTCGGTTCTGACCAGCGTGCCGTGACACGTTTGGAAAAAATCATTTTGTGTGAAAATTTGGCTTCAGCAGAAATGTTTGCTCCTGTAGGCTTCTATTTACTTCTGTTTGCCACTGGATTTGAAATATTGAGATTCACAGAATGTATATAGAGCACGAAGCCCATGTAGATTCCTGGCACTGCTCCTCTGCTATATTGCGAGCGTAATGAAAGGTGACGGGTGCTTAAAAGTGAACTGGCGGCGTTCCACCACCGCCACTCGCCGCACCGCCGCCTCCGCCGCCCGCCGTCCCGCCGCCGCCGGCCACCGCCGCAAAACCGCAGCCACTGCCGCGCACTGCCGCCACCGCCGCCGCCGCCGCCGCCGCCGCCATCGCTGCATCCCCATCGCCTCCACCGCCAACGCATCGCCTCCACCGCCACGCCATCGCCTCCTCCAGCGCCGCCGCCACCGGGCCACCCCTACCACCACCCTGCGCGGTGTCCAGCGCCGTCTGCAAGCGTAACAGAAACGGTTCAACCTTCCAATGCAGCCGATAGTGCGGACACGCCTAAGCCGCGGCGTCCCGCGTTTCATGCAATCCGCCAGTACGCAAGGCGCCGCGCCGCGCTGACGTTTGAAGTCTGCCGTCCTCGTGGAACGTGCACCCCCCCGCGAACGCGGCTAAGACCGCCAATTCCCCCGTCAAGGAGGTCGCTATATATAATTGGTGTAAATGACGTATTTATAAGAGACGATTGAAAAATCTCAACGAATGTATGACACATATCACTGCGGAATAAATGGATAGATCAAAGAAAAATACTATTCGTAAATGTAGTTTTATTTGAAATTGAAGGGCCTGCAAATTGTATATTTTCAGCTTTTAGAGCGCTGGTACATCAAGAAGAAAGTTATAAATCTTGAAATTGTAACTACATTAACCTCTGGCAGTCCCAAATGTGGAACTTAATTAAGCGTGGTAAACTACGGTTTCAACTTATGGAAACGTGAATAAAAAAAATTGGGGGGGGTTTGGGGGGGGAATGGAAAAAGGCCTGTCAACAAAACGTACATGAACCAACTTGTTAAACTTCTAACAAGCTTGTTTTAAAGCGTGGGGAATACCAGCTGAAACGTGAAGGCGAGTTGAAGTGTTTTTCTAAAGTAAATGAAGGTCAAAGTATAACTAAGATAATATTTAAAAAATATGTAATATCGCCCATGCACAATAAAAGCGTCAAAATGGAGGAGTTGAAAATCTTCAATGGTAGAACGAATAAGGTTGAAGTGAGTAGTAAATTTTTCTAGCATGACCTATTGGTGCTGTAATTATCAGTGAAAACATCGTTATAATCTTTAGTATGTGTCAAAGCACATGAGATTTACTAAAACGAAACGTGAATTTATGATATAAATACGGTGTTTCAAACACTGTATCCCAATGATAAATTCAAATTTTGAGTGTATTGAATGCTTTGGTGTTCGCATAGGATTTGGAATTGAAAATGCAATATAAGGAAATTTAATTTTCCTCACATCTTTTTTTATTTTCAGTAAACTAAATTGAAATCCAATGATATTTAATACGTATGTCATCGTAACACACGAAATTATGCATAATCCCTGGACTTAATGGATCAGAAAAATGGTAAAACAAGTGTCTTGCCGCAACAAACTTGAATGCAGATCAAACCACACAAATGGTTTTTGCCAAAATGTAAGCAGCACTCTGCTGAAGACACAAGAAGACACTCTTGCAGAACCCTATATAATTGAATATTCGAACAAAAAAACCTTCTCAAATACTGCATTATAACAATATAACAGTACATTCGAATACAACAGTTTTTACCTACCGAGAGCATGAAAAAGTTGAGGTTTCTTAACGCCATCGCGAATAACAATTTTGGACGGATGGCCTTTTCCTAAGACTTGCTGTCGGGTGACATCTTCCTCGTAAGATGTAAGCAGCAGGCACTGAGTATAAGAAATCCATATCGATACGCGTTAGTAAGAATAATCAGCGAAATAACCAAATCAAATGACAAGAGGTAGATCTTTTCAATTTTTTATGCTCATGCGGAACAATAAGTAAATATTGTAAGATGACTACTGTAGCCCAAGGTTTAAGTTGTAAAGGAAGGTGCAATCGGGTGAACATTTGAAAATATACATAGCATTAGAAAAACATGTGTTTAATTCCAAAAAACGTTTAATAATGATAAACATTATTAATTAATAGGATAGTTTAATACAATTTACAAAATCAATAGTTTGATAAATCATTGTAATCAGCAATTATACATGTTTAATTTGAAATATAATTTTGTTTCTCCCCAATATCCTTTCTTCATGCTAAATTTTTGAATTGTTCTTTATTTGTAATATGCTCAGTTTTTCCTGTCGACAGATGTAGTCGCTAATAATTTTATTACCCAACATCATTTTTAAATTTCTATACTTAGCAGTATATCGGTTTGTGCAGTTTATTTTTTGATGCTCCGCTGCGCATTCCCGGTTAACGGGTAGTCCACTAAGCTAAAACGCCCTCCTCTTTCAGAGACAGATTTAAAGATAAAACCCTGGTCCCTAATGTGAACCTGATAGGTCCGTAACAAACTTACCACATTTTTTCAATACGTAGTATACCTATTTATTTTGATTTTTGCATGAATGTTGGCCAGCCAAACAGTCCGACTTCCTAGGGAACCTGCTCTTAATTATTATTCATGAAAATAAATTGACAATTGTCTCCATTTCACCACTGTATTCTGATGTACTCCCTATCATATTAGTAAAAAATTGAAGGTGGCTCAAATTATGTGTAACTAAAAGCCCATAAAAATAAAAATGGTCCTTTCAGAGAGAAATACTGGAGAATATCAAATCAGTTAGCAAGAAGTAGGTGAATGCTTTTTAATGATAATAAAATTGAACTTGGACTTCTTATTAAATTAGAACATTACCTTATTCTGGCAACAATAACATTAGCACAAATGTGCAGTAATAAATTATTTAGCAAAACGTAATTGAAATTTGGAGCTCTTCTTCTCAAGCATCTTTCGGGGCTTCTCTAAGCGAACCACTGCTTTTCAAGTCTTGCGCAAGAGAGCAACGGTATGATTACAACCTTCAGGCACCAAACACTGAAATTCAATATACACTGAAGTTCATACAACTGAATATCACATTCGAACGCATTTATGAAAAACCTTAAAAACTCTTGTTCTGAGACTGCCTGAGGAAGCAAATATGTGATTAAATTCTTCATAATTAAGACCTTCAAGTTGAGCTCGTATGGTCATTACGAACGAAAAGACCTTGCACCTTCCAGGTCGAACAATTAATAGATTATTATTATTGAATATTATTAATATTAATATACAATATTAATAACAATGATTCATGAATGACATAATATGCCGCAATAATTATGCCAACTAAACGACTCTTGCGAATTTGAAACATTTTCGAAATTACATATTAATGGAATTTTGGAATTGACAAATGTTGGAGAACTCAAGTAGTAACGAGTTTAATATCACAATAATTTCAGTTAGAAGAACGAACAGTTTTCAGACAGATCGAACATAATCATAACACAATATTCCATCGAACACTGTTATGGATGAAGCTGTGGAGTCGAATTCTTAGCGTCAATGGAACACCGACGGACTATCAGCGCATGAGTTGTCCAAAGTCATCCGCAATGGCTGTACGTGATTGGATAAAGGCCTTGGTACGTTGAATCCCGAATTATTGGTTCATCCATGTAGGCGAGTGATGGACATCGTTATTAATCCGTACAACGCTTGGGCGGTAGACTGACTCGAAAGGAACATGTCAAATGGTCCTAAATGATATTTTCGTGGAAAACTCTCGAGCTTATTTCACCAATGACAAGAGTTCCTATATACTCTATCCGCGGCATATGGAAAATTGTTGAAAATATAATAAATGTCAATCATGGACGCCCTAATTCCAACGCAACAGCCAATTTGAAGACATGAACAAAGAATTTTGCATTAATTACCTTGCATGGATAGCATGATAAAACCCTTTTGAAGCATTCGACATTGACTTTGAGAAGCGGACTCCCGTCACAATCGAGTTAAGGCCGCGCATATCGCCAACGCGAGTTGGAATATTAGACCAACCCAGGAAAGTTTCTTCCTCCGCACTGGATTGAGTCAGGGCCTCTATTAAAAATTGCAATTTATGTTGGTAGCAAACAGATCGATGGTAGGAAACAAATGAAGGGGACTACACTTCCAGCTATCCTGTTTTGATTGTGTGAGTGAGTTATTGTACATTTTTTTGTTATAAGCTGCAGCTCGTTTTGTTGCAACGCACTCTCTCCAGCAAGGTTCACTGCGAAGAGACTTTCCGTGGAGACATAGAGAGACTAACAAGCAACCGCATCTTTGCAGCAAAATTGAAAAACCATTTTGTTTGGTTAAGCCAAGCAAGCGATCTCTGGGAATTTTAGTATTTCATAAAGCGCGCTGATTAAGGGTCGGTGGGCAACGGGACGCACGTAATAATATTCTTACTTCTGATTTCTCTCACGACCCTATCATTTAAAAACGAAATCACCAGTATGAAAGGGGAGAAGTACTGAGAAGATTTAAAAAACAACCACCAACGTTTGCTTCCTTTGTAGGTTATTGTCCAAAAGAATGGAAGTTGTTAAAATATTATTGTAGTTAGTATGACGCCTGAAACGGGAGTATGGCAATACAGAGCACAGAAACAGATCACAAAATAAAGGGCAACAAATATGAAAAAATGACATATTTTGTAGTTCGATTTCTTCTCTTTTTACTGTTATATGCTGCACATTCTGAAAAACATTGTGCATATAATTATAACGGCATTAACTATAGTTTAAATACAGTTACACGAAAAAGACAACGTTGGGAAAAAATACTCTGATACAAACAACACGTCTATTTCAGTAATAATAGTTCTAAAACGTCACCACCGGAGCCGGCACTTCTGGTGTTTTGACAGCAAAAACATGACCAGTCCGTAGTTCTTGCAAGCGTCCACCAAGAGCGCTGAAACCATAGGTCGGCCACTCTACGTAGTAATACTCTCAAACACGAAATACTAATAAACTCATGTTCCGCTTGGTGACACCCCCGTTTCAGAATACTGCCAGAGAATACCTTTCGCGCAACCCTAGTTTGAATCGATCACTTTCGCCGAATTGGCCAATTGTTTTTCTGGTATGCTAAAATCGTTCATGAATTGGACGCAAGGTAGCCATTAATGCATTGTTTGTACTTTAAAAACCACGGTATATTAATTCTAAAAGAAAAGAAACATATTCTATAGTTCTCTCAGGAGAGAGAGGCAAGAATCATGCTTGTTGAATACCTACTTTTTAGCTTGCTCTTCTTTCAAATGCTTAGACCCATCATCACTAAATTTAAATATAGCTTTTCCTTTTGGTTGTGTTTTTCTTCACAAAAAATATTATTAACTACCTCTTTGAAAATAATGAGCCACATTAACTTTTGTCAAGCGACGGTGGAAAGGTGCGGTCAACTTTTTATATTCACGCAAAGGATCAGCTATAATTACGCTTAGAAGTGTATTCTCATGGCATGTGTATACTGCCTCGTTTCAATTGCACATTAGTCATGATGCTGTGGATAAAGCTGCATTGAGAGAGGAACATTCCGGCTTCAACGCATTAATGTTAGTTTAATTACAGAGCAACCGAGAGGGTAGTGAAGCCTTTCAGCAGGGGGCTTCCAGACCAATTTAGAAGGTCAAAAGGCATAAACGTCATCGTGGTATAGTATTGAAGTTTCGATTTGGTGACATGTACTATATTTACGAGTGACCACAGTAGAACTTGAAAACTAATCACTTTGGAAACTTCGGCAGTACGATCCCTAGTTTTTCAACCTGCAATATGTACTATTATTCGTCAGCTGGTTCTTCAGCCGCAATCCAAAAAATCATGTGGTTTAAAAATATAAACTTCATCACAGCTACAGTCATGTGAATCCCATCATCTGGATGAGGTGTTTTTTCCCGGTTATCCAAAGATGAGCGGCATATGCAGGGAGAGGCACTTTCCCCTTTGCGTTGTTCTATCTGGAAGATAAATGTAGTACTTCACTACCGCGTGGGACGTTTTGTTGAGCCCACCTTTTTGGCTAATAGTGGTAGGATAGAGTCCGGGGGTGTTTACTATTTTTTAGCATTAAAAACCATTTAAAATTTTGCTGCTTTTACGCAATGATGATATGTTTTCTACTCGCGAGCGAGCGAAAATGTCTAGTTTCAGAAGTTACTAACTTCGTTAATTTTTTGAAACTTTTATTCCCACCATTTTAATCTACTTATTGTTAAATGGTGGAAAGATATTCTGGAAAGAATTCGTCCCTTCGAAGAAAAGTGCGCTGATCGATACTTTCCCCAATACGTCCACATACAGATTTTGACTGTTTTTTGACTCATAAATCACAAGAGAGTTACGTGCGAAGCTGTTTCTACTTTGGAATTTATCTCCACCTATTTTGGATAATGTAAATACATGCGCAGATAAATGGATAATTAGTCAGAATCGCACTTTATTCGTAAATAATAACATTATTTTACCCTAATATATCCGGAGAGCGGGCTCAGACAGGGTGGTGGCAAAAATACCACATGCCCCCAGGATATTTTTAGAGAGGACCCACCTGCCGCAGTGATATATACATTTTAAATTTCCTGTAAATATTTTCAATCCTTAATTTTCCCCCTTTAAAACCGACAATTAGGGATTAAAAAATATTTCTCTTTGGTCGTTTTAGAAACAGATCGATAATTTAATATCTACCACTGTTTATTTTATACTAAGCAGCAGCATATTTAAAAAGTTATAATAAAACAGAATATTTAACGGACAACTCACACTTAAATAATGTGTCTAACAAAATAAATTACGAAAGTTTGTTATGTGGCATTATGAAAGACAGCCCGGTCGGGCAAACGTGTAAACATTGTTCAATCATAAAACCATTTTTATTTTGTAATGATAATGCACTAAAATTATATTTAAGTCATTGTAGTATTTTTCATTTACTTATAAATGTCAACAATATAAATTCTTTTAAATGAATGGGAATTAGGCGACCTTAGATATGTAATTTGGCCTCTTGCTTTTTTGGCTCCGCACGTCTAAGTTTACAACTAAGAAAGATAGCGAAATACATCAGAGAAAGAAGAAAGAAATGTTTAAGTCTTCACAATGGGTCATCTCGGACATTTCAAGTACACAAAGCAGGGCTTTTTTGAACTTGGACGCTAATGCGGATTGTCTTCTAACGAAGAAAGTCTCATCCGGAAGCGGACGTCGAGGGTGCTAAGCGGGCTCAAGCGCTTCGGCGTTTGTGGAAGGAGGAGGAGGACGAGGGTGCGACACGACGAGAGGAGGTGTGGGGGCACGGGGGTGAAGTATGTGGGACGGAGGGAAAACTATATATGGCTGGGGGGAAAAACAAGCCGGGCGCCGGGAGCCCGGGCCCCCCCCCTTTTCGACTGCTGAAAGGCTTCGCTGCCAGGCGGGTGGCGGCCGGCCTCTCGGAGAAGCGCAGGCGCGATGCGTTCGGAAAAAGAGATTTTTACGGTGCGCGAGACGGGGAGGCGTCCGGAAGGAGAAATGGTTTGGCGAGATGACAAGATGCGGAAACTGCAGATAAACATTTCGAGGACAAAGAGTGGAAAATTATAACAAACTGTTTGATTTGTTTGTTAGCCTCACCAACGCTCCACCCCTTGCGGCAATGTTAGCCATTTGGATGCCGCGCCGCGACCAGTTATAAGAACAGCGCAGAACTTGTACCTTTCCAACTTGTAGGGATCCGCACGCTCACAATGGTCAAGCGCGGTAGATGGCGATCATTGTTGCTGCCATTAGCCGTTACCGCACAGGGGACACGGTGGTGGTAGAGAGCGAACGACGCGAGGCAACTTATAACAACAGTTCAACTTATTGGGTGCCGAGAGGAAGAAACAATTCTAAGCATTTGTCGTAGGTAAGAATTTTCGTAGGAAATGGTTTTAACCTGAGATTGATGTTTATTTCCACTTAAGAGGCAAAATGTTTTATTCTATCGTAATATCCCAAGTATTTTTAGTGAAAAGTGTATGCATTTTGTGTTAATAAAGTGGTAGAAAATGTTACAGGATAACTGTTTTAAATATCATTATAAGAAGCATGTTAACGTAATCTATTATTAATCACAATGTAATATAATGATATAAATCCAGTTACCTTATTAACAAATTGTATACTATATAATAAAGGACCAACACAGTCCACAATGTGGAAAAATCTATAGACAGAAAAGTTTTTCAAAACATATTTGCTCACAAAAGGTGTCAGAAAGACGGACTTTTGGGATTTAACGCTATTTTTGTCAAATACAGCAACCTTAAAATAAGGAAAGATTCATGATAAGAATTTTCACTACCCTCACATTTAGGAAATTAATCGTAGGTTTCGAGAAAGAAGGACTTGCCAAAACTTCAGATTGCCTATACATTGATTGCTAAGCAACAATGAGAAATGCAAAAGCTACGAAATGAAATAGCGGCGAAAGAATAGAAGCTAAGATAAATTAGAGCGTGCGAAAAATTTCGAAATATTTTTAATTTTGGTAAAAACTGAAATATTCACAACGATTGGTAAAGAGCTATAGACAGAACTCTTTAAAAGCTGCCCCGAAAATAAAGTTTCGGAAAAGATGACACGTGAGAAGAGGATTTGACTTCAGAAGTAAGAGAGAGAGAGAAGAAATAAGAAGAAAAAGAAGGAGAGAGAAGAAAAGAATAAAGCGGGACTGATTCGACGTCCAGATGGAAATCTATCTTTCGCACGCTATTTCATTTTCTTAGCTTTTCATTTCTTTTCTTAGCAATCAATGTATAGCAATCTGAAGTTTTGGCAAGTCCCTCTTTCTCGATACCTACGATTAATTTCCTAATGTGAGGGTAGTGAAAATCTTATCATGAACTTTTTTTGAATCTTTCCTTATTTTAAGGTTGCGTATTTGGACAAAATAAGCGTTAAATCCCAAAAATCCGTCTTTCTGAACTTTGTGAGTAAATATGTTTGAAAACTTTTCTGTCTATAGATTTTTCCACATTGTTGGACTGTGTTGGTCCTTTATTATATAGATAAAATTGTAATAAGGTAACTGATTTATATCATTATATTACATGTGATTAATAATAGATTACGTATAACATGTCTTATAATGATATAAAACAGTTATCCTGTAACATTTTCTACCACTTTATTAACACAAAATGCATACATTTCACTAAAATACTGGGATATACGATAGAATAAAACATTTTGCCTCTAAGTGTGAAATAAACAGTCATCTCAGGTTAAAACCATTTTCCTACGAAAATTTCTTACCTACCGACAATGTAGAATTTTCTTCCTCTCGGCACCAATAAGTTGGACTGTTTGTTATAAGTTGCTCGCGTCCGTTGTCTACCACACGTGTCCCCTGGGTAACGCTAAATGAGCAACAATGATTCGCCATCTACGCGCTTGACCATTGTGAGCGTGCGGATCCCTACAAGTTGAAAGTACAAGTCTGCGCGTCTATACTGGTCGGCGCGTCACCAAATGGCTAACATGCCAAGGGTGGGCGTTGGCTAACAAACAAACAAACGTTTGTTATAATTTTCCACTCTTGTCCGAAATGTTTATTCTGCAGTTTCCGCATCTTTCATCTCGCAAACCATTTCTCCTTCCGACGCCTCCCGTCGCGCACCGTACTTTTCCCCGAACGCATCGGCCTGCGCTTTCTCCGAGAGGCCGGCCGCCACCGCCGGCCGCGAAGCCTTTCAGCAGTCGAAAAGGGGGGGGGCCCGGGCTCCCGGCGCCCGGCTTGTTTTTCCCCCCAGCCATATATAGTTTTCCCTCCGTCCCACATACTTCACCCCCGTGCCCCCACACCTCCTCTCGTCGTGTCGCACCCTCGTCCTCCTCCTCCTTCCACAAACGCCGAAGCGCTTGAGCCCGCTTAGCACCCTCGACGTCCGCTTCCGGATGAGACTTTCTTCGTTAGAAGACAATCCGCATTAGCGTCCAAGTTCAAAAAAGCCCTGCTTTGTGTACTTGAAATGTCCGAGATGACCCATTGTGAAGACTTAAACATTTCTTTCTTCTTTCTCTGATGTATTTCGCTATCTTTCTTAGTTGTAAACTTAGACGTGCGGAGCCAAAAAAGCAAGAGGCCAAATTACATATCTAAGGTCGCCTAATTCCCATTCATTTAAAAGAATTTATATTGTTGACATTTATAAGTAAATGAAAAATACTACAATGACTTAAATATAATTTTAGTGCATTATCATTACAAAATAAAAATGGTTTTATGATTGAACAATGTTTACACGTTTGCCCGACCGGGCTGTCTTTCATAATGCCACATAACAAACTTTCGTAATTTATTTTGTTAGACACATTATTTAAGTGTGAGTTGTCCGTTAAATATTCTGTTTTATTATAACTTTTTAAATATGCTGCTGCTTAGTATAAAATAAACAGTGGTAGATATTAAATTATCGATCTGTTTCTAAAACGACCAAAGAGAAATATTTTTTAATCCCTAATTGTCGGTTTTAAAGGGGGAAAATTAAGGATTGAAAATATTTACAGGAAATTTAAAATGTATATATCACTGCGGCAGGTGGGTCCTCTCTAAAAATATCCTGGGGGCATGTGGTATTTTTGCCACCACCCTGTCTGAGCCCGCTCTCCGGATATATTAGGGTAAAATAATGTTATTATTTACGAATAAAGTGCGATTCTGACTAATTATCCATTTATCTGCGCATGTATTTACATTATCCAAAATAGGTGGAGATAAATTCCAAAGTAGAAACAGCTTCGCACGTAACTCTCTTGTGATTTATGAGTCAAAAAACAGTCAAAATCTGTATGTGGACGTATTGGGGAAAGTATCGATCAGCGCACTTTTCTTCGAAGGGACGAATTCTTTCCAGAATATCTTTCCACCATTTAACAATAAGTAGATTAAAATGGTGGGAATAAAAGTTTCAAAAAATTAACGAAGTTAGTAACTTCTGAAACTAGACATTTTCGCTCGCTCGCGAGTAGAAAACATATCATCATTGCGTAAAAGCAGCAAAATTTTAAATGGTTTTTAATGCTAAAAAATAGTAAACACCCCCGGACTCTATCCTACCACTATTAGCCAAAAAGGTGGGCTCAACAAAACGTCCCACGCGGTAGTGAAGTACTACATTTATCTTCCAGATAGAACAACGCAAAGGGGAAAGTGCCTCTCCCTGCATATGCCGCTCATCTTTGGATAACCGGGAAAAAACACCTCATCCAGATGATGGGATTCACATGACTGTAGCTGTGATGAAGTTTATATTTTTAAACCACATGATTTGGATTGGGTGAAGAACAGTGACGAATAATAGTACATATGTGAAAAACAGGGATCGTACTGCCGAAGTTTCCAAAGTGATTAGTTTCAAGTTCTACTGTGTCACTCGTAAATATAGTACATGTCACCAAATCGAACTTCAATATACCACCGATGACGTTTTGCTTTGCACTTCTAAATTGGTCTGGAAGCCCTGCTGAAAGGCTTCACACCGGTGCTCTGTAATTAACACTAACATTAATGGTTGAAGTCCGGAATGTTCCGTTCATAATGCAGCTTTATCCACAGCATCTGACTAATGTGCAATTGAAACGAGCATATACACAGTTTTTGCCATGAGAATACACTTCTAAGGTATTATAGCGCTTTCTGATATAAAAAGTTGACGCCCTTCCACCGTTTGACAAAAGTTAATGTGGCTCATTATTTTCCAAGAGTAGTAAATATTTTTTGGTGTTGAAGAAAAAACAACAAAAAAGGAAAAGCTTATATTTTTAAAATTAGTGATATGGTCTAACATTTTGAAAGAGAGAAGCTAAAAGTAGGTATTCAACGATGATTTTGCCTAGTGCCTTTCTGAGAGAATATAGATATGCTTTTCTTTTAGAATTAATATACGTTTAAAGTACAACCAATGCATTATGGCTACCTTCGTAATTCATGAACGATTTTAGCATACAGAACAATGGCAATTCGGCGAGTGATCGATTCAACTAGGGTGCGGAAAGTATTCTGGAGTATCTGAACCGGGGGTGTCACAAGCGGAACATGAGGTTCTATTAGTATTAACGTGTTTGAATATACTACGTAGAGTGGCCGACCCTATGGTTTCAGCGCTCTTGGTGGACGCTTGCAGAACTACGGTTGGTCATGTTTTTGCTGTCAAAACACCAGAAGTGCCGGGTGGTGACGTGTAGAACTATTATACTGAATAGACGTGTTGTTTGTATCAGATATTTTTTCTCCAACGTTGTCTTTTTCGTGTAACTGTATTTAAACTATATTAATGGTTATAATTATATGCACAATGTTTTCAGAATGTGCAGCATATAACAGTAAAAAGAGAAGAAATCGAACTACAAATATGTCATTTTTCATATTTGTTGCCTTATTTGTGATCTGTTTCTTTGCTTCTTATTGCAATAACATCCCGTTTCAGGCGTCATACTAACTACAATAATATTTTAACAACTTCCATTCTTTTGACAATAACCTACAAAGGAAGCAACGTGGTTTTAAATCTTCTCAGTTACTTCTCCTTTCATACTGTGATTTCGTTTTAAATGATAGGTCGTGAGAAATCAGAGTAAGAATATATTACGTGCGTCCCGTGCCCACCAGACCTTAATCAGCGCTTTATGAAATACTAAAATTCCCCAGAGATCGCTTGCTTTGGCTACAAACAAAATGGTTTCAATTTGCTGCAAAGATGGCGGTGCTGTAGTCTCTCTATGTCTCCACGAAAGTCTCTTCGCAGTGACACCTTGCTGGAGAGAGTGCTTGCAACAAAAACGAGCTGCAGCTTATAACAAAAAAATGTAAATACTCACTCACACAATCAAAACAGATGCTGGAAGTGTAGTCCCCTTCACTTGTTTCCTACCATCGATCTGTTTGCTATCAACATAAATGCAATTTTTAATAGGAGGCCCTGACTCAATCCAGTGCGGAGAAACTTTCCTGGTGGTCTATATTCCAACTCGCGTGGCGATATGCGGCCTTAACTCGATGTGACGGGAGTCCGCTTCTCAAAGTCAATGTCGAATGTTCAAAAGGGTTTATATCATGGCTATTTCAATGCCAGGTAATTAATGCAAATTCTTTGTCATGTCCTTCAAATTGGCCGTTGTCGTTGCAATTAGGGCGTCATGATGACATTAATTTTATTTTCAACAATTTCCATATGCCGGATAGTATATAGGAACTCTTGTATTGGTGAAATAAACTCGAGAGTTTTCCACGAAAATATCATTAGGACCATTGAATGTTCTCTTCGAGTCAGTCTACGCCCAAGCGTGTACGATAATAACCGATGTCCATCACTCGGCCTACATGATGAACCAATAATCGGGATTCAACGTACCAAGGGGCCTTTTTCCAATCACGTACAGTCCATTGCCGATGACTTTGGGACAACATCATGCGCTGTAGTCCGTGGTGTTCCATTGACGTAAGAATTTCGACTCCACAGCTTCATCCATAACAGTGTTCGATGAATATTGTGTTATGAATTATGTTCGTCTGTCTGAAAACTGTTCGTCTTCTAACTGAAATTTATGTATATTAACTCGTACTACTTGAGTTCTCCAACATTTGTCAATTCCAAATTCCATAATATGTATTTCGAAAATGTTTTCACAATTCGCAAGAGTCGTTTTAGTTGCATAATTATTGCGGCATATTATGTCATTCATGTAAATCATTGTTATTAATATTGTATATTAATATTAATAATATTCAATAATAATAATCTATTATTTTTCGACCTGGAAGAGTGCAAGGTCTTTTCGTTCGTAATGACCATACGAGCTCAACTTGAGGGTCTTAATATGATATAATTAATCACATATTTGCTTCCTCAGGCAGTCTCAGAACAAGAGTTTTAGGTTTTTCAATAAATGCGTTCGAATGTGATATTCAGTGTATGAACTTCAGTGTATATGAATTTCAGTGTTGGTGCCTGAAGTTTGTAATCATACCGTTGCTCCTCTGCGCAGACTTTGAAAAGCAGTGGTTCGCTTAGAGAAGCCCCGAAAAGATGCTTGAGGAAGAAGGAGCTCCAAAAATTCAATTACGTTTTGCTAATAATTTATTACTGCACATTTGTGCTATGTTATTGTTGCCCAGAATAAGGTAATGTTCTAATTTAATAAGAAGTCAAGTTCATTTTATTATCATTAAAAAGCATTCACCTACTTCTTGCTAACTGATTTGCATATTCTCAGTATTTCTCTCTGAAAGACCATTTTATTTTTATGGCTTTTAGTTACACATAATTTGAGCATCTTCAATTTTTTACTATATGATAGAAGTACATCAGAATACAGTGGTGAAATGGAGACAATTGTCAATTTATTTTCATGAATAATAAAAGATCAGTTCCCTAGAAAGTCGTGACTGTTTGGCTGGCCACATTCATGCAAAAATCAAAATAAATAGTATACTACGTAATGAAGAAATTGTGGTAAGTTTGTTACGGACCTATCAGGTCAAATTAGGGACCAGGGTTTTATCTTTAATCTGTCGCTGGAAAGAGGAGAGCGTTAGCTTAGTGACTACCGTTAACCGGATGCGCAGCGGAGCATCAAATAAATAACTGCACAAACGATGTACTGCTAAGAAGAAATTTAAAAATGATGTTGGGTAATAAAATATTAGCGACTACATCTGTTCGACAGAAAAACTGAGCATATTACAAATAAAGAACAATTCAAAATTTAAGCATGAAGAAAGGATATTGGGGAAGAAAACAAATTATATTTACAATTAATACATGTATAATTTGCTGATATACAATGATTTATCAAACTATTGATTTTGTAAATTGTATTAAATATCCTATTAAATTAATAATGTTTATCATATTAAACGTTTTTGGAATTAACACATGTTTTTCATAATGCATGTATATTTTCAAATGTCAACCCGATTGCACCTTCCTTTACAACTTAAACCTTGGGCTACAGCAGTCATCTACAATATATTACTTATTTCCGATGAGCATAAAAATTGAAAGATCTACCTCTTGTCATTTGATTGGGTTATTTCGCCTATTATCTTACTACGCGTATCGAATGGATTCTTATACTCAGTGCCTAGCTGCTTACATCTTACGAGAAGATGTCACCCGACAGCAAGTCTTAAGAAAAAGGCCATCCGCCAAAAATTGTTATTCACGATTGGCGTTAAGAAACCTCAACTTTTTCATGCTCTCGGTAGGTAAAGAACTGTTGTATTCGAATGTACTGTTATATGTTATTGCAGTATTTGAGAAGGTTTTTTGTTCGAATATTCAATTATATAGGTGTTCTGCAAGAGTGTCTTCTTTGTTCTTCAGCAGAGTGCATACTACTTTTTGGAAAACCATTTTGTGTGGTTTGATCTGCAGCAAGTTTGTTGCTGCAAGACACTTGTTTTACTTCATTTTCTTGATCATTAAGTACAGGGAATATGCATAATTTCGTATGTTACGGTATTGACATACGGTATTAAATATCATTGATTTCAATGTAGTAGTATTACTGATAAAAAAAGAGTGTAGAAAATTCAATTTCCTTATATTGCGTTTTCAATTCCAAATCCTATGCGATCACCAAAGCATTCAATACACTCAAAATTTGAATTTATCATTGGGATACAGTGTTTGAAACACGTATTTATATCATAAATTCACGTCGTTTTAGTAATCTCATGTGCTTTGACACATACTAAAGATTATAACGATGTTCACTGATAATTTACAGCACAATAGTCTATGCTAGAAAATTTACTATCTCACTTCACCTTATCGTCTGCCATGAAGATTTCAACTCCTCATTTTGACGCTTTTATGTGCATGGCGATATTACATATTTTTTAAATATATCTTAGTTATACTTTGACCTTCATTTAACTTTAGAAAACACTTCAACTCGCCTTCACGTTTCAGCCTGGTATTCCCCACGCTTGTAAACACAAGCTTGTTAGAAGTTTAACAAGTTGGTTCATTTACGTTTTGTTGCAGCTTCATTCACAATTTTATCACGATTTCCATAAGTTGAAACCGTAGTTACCACGTTAATTAAGTTCCACATTGGGACTGCAGAGGTTAATGTAGTTACAATTCAAGATTTATTTTCTTCTTGATGTACCAGGCTCTAAAACTGAAATATACA
This sequence comes from Gryllus bimaculatus, assembly GCA_017312745.1. Taxonomy (NCBI): domain Eukaryota; kingdom Metazoa; phylum Arthropoda; class Insecta; order Orthoptera; family Gryllidae; genus Gryllus; species Gryllus bimaculatus. The sequence goes on from BOPP01000006.1 coordinate 10,380,062, forward strand.
ATTGCAGCCCTCCAATTTTCAAATAAAACTACATTTACGAATAGTATTTTCTTTGATCTATCCATTTATCCGAGTGTATGTGTCATACATTCGTCGAGATTTTTCAATCGTCTCTTATAAATACGTCTATTTACACCAATATATATAGCGACCTCCTTGACGGGGGAATTGGGTCTTAGCCGCGTTCGGGGCGGGTGACGTCACGAGGACGGAGACTTCAACGCAGCGCGGCGCGGCGCCTTGCGTAATGGCGGATTGCATAAACGCGACGCCGCGGCTTAGGCGTGTCCGCACTATCGGCTGCATTGAAGGTGAACCGTTCTGTTTACGCTGCAGACGGCGCTGGACACCGCGCAGGTGGTGGTAGGGGTGGCGGTGGCGGCGGTGGAGGAGGCGATGGCGTTGGCGGTGGAGGCGATGGCGTTGGCGGTGGAGGCGATGGTGGAGGCAGCGATGGCGGCGGCGGCGGCGGCGGCGGCGGTGGCGGCAGTGGCGGCAGTGGCGGCGGTAGCGGCGGTGGCGGCGGCGGCGGCGGCGGCGGCGGAGGCGGCGGTGGCGGAGGTGGCGGTGGTGAACGCCGCCAGTTCACCTTAAGCACCCGTCACCTTCATTACGCTCGCAATATGCCAGAGGAGCAGTGCCAGAATCCTACATGGCTCCGTGCTCTATATACATTCTGTGATCTCAATATTTCAATCAGTGGCAAACAGAAGTAAACTAGAAGCCTACAGGAGCAAACATTCTGCTGAACAAATTCACACAAAATGATTTTTCCAAACGTGTCACGCACGCTGGTCAAGAACGACAAATAAAATACTCTTGTACAACACAGCAAGACATTAAATATTTTTACTATTGTTGTTCTATAATAGCATGTGAGTAGCAAATTATTAATGGCGCGTGGCCTCTACCTTGAAGCCTTGTTTTACCATTACACACTAATATCATAAAATTTCAGTCACACGATATGAGAATGGGCGGAATAACACATTTGCATTTTTCAGTCAAAAACGAAAGTATTCTTTTTTTTTAATTTTCCCACGAGGTTCTGGGTACCTAACCATAGACCTCTCACATGGCGGGAGGCTGCTAAGTTTTCTTTCAATTTCTTGAATATCACGCCTTTTCGATTTGTACGTATGTTCGATCTTTAGTGGTCGTTGTCGGAAAAGTAATTCGTTCTAGCAAATTGAACACCGCATTGAGTTCTTTGGTGAAAGGAAAGATTTAAGAAAGGAATTGTTTGCCCGTAGAACTGAAGTAGACTCTCCAAGCGTTACTAATTTCTATAAGTTTCTGGATTGTAATTTCTTTGGAAGTAATCGGCCAGCAGATTGTCATAGACTTTTAGTAAATAAGAATGGTGACTATGTGCATATTTTACCCTTGTAATTATTCTACGTAATCCATATACCTTTTTCTTCCACAAATATTGCCGCTAGGCAAAAAGAATAGTACATTAAATTCTCGATCTAGTTGTTTAATAGTATATTCGAAACCTCTGGGATCATTTATCTAGTTAACTGATGAATCAGAATTATAGTTTTCTTGTTGTAGATATTTCCTAGTCACTAATGTTCTGCATTAACATACCTTTCGTAATTTAAATATCATTGAGTTGCAATCAAGATTCTGATTTATATGTACATACCGGTATAATAGTATTATGCAAGTTATGAGCCAAATTACGCGGATAACGTAACTGAGAGTGAAGGTCATTCTAATCGACTAGTGATACACAAATGCACCTTAGTTTTTAATAATAACTCGTTCGGAGTTTCATTTTCATGTATTCTTGATATTCGATATGCAACGACGTGGATTCTATTGTACGTTTCCTACATTTTTTTAATTATTTGATCCAGAATGGGTTTTAAATAGCCTTGAAATCTGTGGTTATTTTTAAACTAATATAAATTGAAAATTTCTGTGTGGAGCAGAACGGAGCAGGGCAAAGCGGATAGGGGCGAAGCGAAGTGAAGCAGGGCGGAACAGCGGTGGCGGTGTTAGTTAGGTTGTAAATTACGTCGCTTTAATTTCATGCTATTGATAGAATACGTTCACCATTCGTAATGCTATAGTGTTAAAGACAAGATGTTATGGAGGCTTTTTGGCACCAGATCTTATGATCCAAAAGTTGCATCTTTAAATCGTATGTGTACTTAAAATAAAATCGTCAAATCAAATGAGAGAAAGAAAATTAATTTATTTTTAATTGTTTTGGAATGATAATTATTTACGATATGAGTGGTAAAAGTGGCTTTGTATTTTGCGAGAAAAAGCAATTGTGACACGAGGTGAATAGAGCAAATGGCGCACTCGAACGAACCAAATCAAATCATTTTATCACGTGTGACATACTCTATTTTTAGACTGAAGTAGTATTATATTTTAATTCAACATCACTAGTGATGCATTAAGCACAGTAGCTGATGCGGTCAGACGAAAGTATTTTGTATTCATTGTTACATTCGCACATTTCTCTGATCACTTGAACAGCGTGTCACTTTTAGCCCTTGTGCTAGACAATGAATGTGTACCATCTTTGCATGCCTGTTAGAACCGCTTTTACTACCGTCTGTCTAAAAATATTTCATTACATAATTTTGTCCAACGATTGTATCATTATCAAGGCAACTTCGTACGTGCCTAAAGGCAATGAAAACATGTTTTCAGAGACACTGTAAATAAAACCATAGAATAATAAACCTTAATGAATGAATCTATTGTTTCAAATTTAATGAGTCATAATACGTGACAACATGCACGTTCAAGATGTTTCGTTCTTTTGAGTAAAAAGTTTTAATATTCTATTCACTAACGTTAATTTACTCTTTTTGTCACTTATATATTTGATTTTCGATAAACAACGTACTAACGCAAAAAATAAGTTGCAAAACTTATTACTCTTATGAAATTCTTACATTTCTGATTTGTGCATGTACCAATAGAATTTATCAGTAAATTTAATGACGAAGGAATTCCCGAAGCAACTCAGTGGTCGAGATTCTGATGCTGAATGACATGAACAGTTAAACAAATAATCGTATAAATAAAAATCAAATTGTAGATATTGAAATTTAGCGTAATCATAGTTTGAAATATATTAACTTTCCCTTCAATAATTTCTTTATTTAAATATAATATGAAATAATATATGTTTTTATTCGCATAAATCCAAGGCCCCTTATAATATGCTACTCCAAGGCACACATCTAGGAGATAAGATGTCCAGCCTCATTTATTACTGCTCCCAATATTGAATGAGTCCTGATTCTCAATAACCAATAAGATGTCTTGATGAAGTGACAAATCATATGCGCGTTAGTCAGGTTTTCCATATGAAAACATTGAGATAGGTTGCCCAAAGATATTATTTTGTAGCAAGACAACTTGCATCCACATACCGTCGATCAAGCTCTTCCGAATACGGAGGTATTTCTCGTATGTATTTCATGGTGTCATTTCATTTCCGAGCAACCCGAATACAGATCCAAACTTGTCACGCCTAATTACTACATGTTTGGCCAAGTCAAAGATTATTTAAAAAGCATCCGGCTTATTAGTGAAGAAGTGCGTACATACATGGCTTGCTGTTTAATTGAAAATACCTTTTTTCTGGGAGAATCCGAAAACTTGTTTTATGATGGATCAAGAACATTAAAAAGTATCGTGCTTATGTTGAGAAACTGTAAATTGTAAAAAAAATTGTTTTCGTTTTCTGTGTAAAATGCAAATATTTAATTGTTTTATCCCACCTAATCTCATACAGCGGATACCGACTGAATTCTCATTACCAGAGCGCCACTGCTTATGATGCAGTAGACATTACGCAACAGAAAAGCGCCAAGAGGCCATCGACCATTAAACATTTGCTATTCAAGAGATGCGTTATGGAAAAGCTATTTTTTCATACTCTTGGTTTGCAAATAAATGTTCTATTAATTATTTGTGAAGCTTTATTTTGTTAACATTTTAATTTATTTTATACAATGGTATTTTACTTGTTGATTTTAAGCACTGTGAGTGCAATTTTTGAAAAACCATTTCTAGTGGTTTTGATCAAGTGCATTGTTTTGCTGCTGCTGTTATTCCAAAATTCATCTACTCAGTATGGAATTCTGAACTAGAATCCGTTTCTTTCCTCTCGAAGAAGTAGTATCGCGATATGTGTTTCGGAAGAAAATGTGTGGCCCTTGGCACCATGTAGGTCATCGAGGAAGTACAAAGTTGGCCAATGCCGGAAAGAAGCAATAACCTTCTTCCTAAAACATTGCAGCCCAATTGAAGCCTTGTCCTGACATCCACATACAGCTGGAATCTATGAAGGCCGTGAAAAATAGGTCATCTAAGAATGTGAAATCAATATTACCCGGGCCAAAAGATCCACGACAGAACAGGATACGGGAAGGAGAATCGCATGCAGCCCTGGACCCGTTTAGAATATCTTGTATCATCGTTCTAGATTTCATGCAAGACAATTGCGTGAACCATGTATCAGGAGCTCAGTTTAATTCATTCAGCTGCTTAGCTAGGGTTGAACATCGAACCTCCCATTCCTGCAAAACGTGTGTAAATGGCACGCCAATACGATTCCGACTAATATAGAAAGATGGAGATCCATATCGTACTTGTAGCATCTAAAAGCAATCCGAAATATGCGCAAGAACATTAAATCCTCCCATAATTCCCGTTTAAATCATATACAGAATTTGTTTAGCCGGGAAGCTTATTTATCAAGCAATAGATAAATAGCACAGAGAATTTCATTGTAGCACTCCATGGTGGCTCATATTGAAGTCGCAAACTGGCAACTTTGGTAGCATATAGGTGTCGCCTAGTAAATTCCCAGTAATATCAACTTATTTTGGAAGGAGATGTGGTACAATGGATCAATATCTATTTACATGTGCATTACAAACAAATAATATTTATTTATTCATAATGCTAAAGACGCTTTAAAAATTACCTCTTTAATCATCTAAGGGCGACCATATTTTCTTCTCTCCTGGCCACCTCAGGCAGTGGCGCAGGCCCGCATAGTGGCACTGCATCCAACTATTTGTTCTGACGTAGCCTAACACATTTTGAATCTTACTAAAAATTAAAGCATGTTACACACAACGATAAATATTTGTTATTTAAGAAAGAGTATATCGTGTGGTACAGCATTCGTCTCGTTGATAAAATCATCTCATTACCGTCATGTAACAAAGTAATATTATTTTAACATTGAGAGTGATTTTCATTGAGAGCCACAGAATAATTTTGCTCTATGGCTGGTCATACCTCCCGCAAACACAGCGCACTTCCCCTGTGCTTCACGCGACGCTCTGGGAGAGTTAAAGGCGGTCGGCCGCCTCGCTTTGCTCCACCGCCCCACGGCGAGTGCGAGGTCGTTTCTCCCATCACCTTGCTACCGGCGGGGGGGGGGGCTGTCGTGTAGCGGTCAAACCTTTGCCTTCCCCTGCTGGAAACGAGAGAGGTGGCTCAGAGCATCAATGAATGTCACTGCAGTATCTCAAACAGGGAAGTCTTATGTTCGAGTCGGTTGCAGGATTTTCGACAAAAGCTAGACAGCTAGGTCGAGTACGGTCGCTGTCTGGAGAATTCTGGCGGCCGGCTGCCCTGAACTATAGTAATCAACACCAGGCAAATGCCTAAGCAGTACTCTAACAAACGGGCTACGAACTTCGCGCGATCTTTCTTTCCTCTTCCTTGTCCTGACTTCACCCCTTACTTACACACACTTACACTAACATGCATCACACTACAATACATGCTGGTAGACCGGTCGGGAGATTAGAGCGTGCCCGGTTGGGACGGTGCCCCGTTGGCGAGAGATACCTCGTTAGGGAAAACTCCGCAAGCCGGGGGTGCGTCGGCGCCGGACCTCGCCATCCAGCAGGGAAAGATCACCGCCACCTCACGAGAAAAAAACCATGCATCACACTTACTGCACTAATGATCTTAGCAGTTGACGCGTCTGGGATTACTAACAATCTATCACTCGATCCACTGCACGAATCGGGGTTCAGTTCCCTGTCGATCGGAGGGAGTCGATCGTCATTGGAGGTGTACAAAGCGGTGCGTGGTAGGATTTCTCGGGTTTCTCCCGTCTCTTTGGCATGTCATTCCTCTATTGCTCCACTTACGTTCACGTTATATCTGAATAGGTGTCTATCAAATCCTTTCTAGTATGACCGTATATCCTAGGCACTGGACACCAGGTATAAACGGACTCATGAAATTCTGACCGCACGTGTCTTATGGGGTATATGCCCCCTCTACCAATACGCCACTGGCTAGAAGAGCAAGACTTCACGTGCCAACCGGCTTCCTGTAAACATTCTTTATAAAAACATCATGTTGTGTAGTGAAGGATAGTGATGTATTACTTCTGTAGAGGTCATGGTTCACCAATTCACATCTATTTTACGATCTGATATATGCCTTCTTGTGTTCGAAAAGTTATAAATGCTAAGCAATTTTATACTGTTTTGTTGCTAACTTCATACTACGATCTTTATCATCCCTCGTTTTCTCAAATATCTAATTCTCATGTTTCCTCTTGTTCACCCTCTACTCCTAGTTTTTTTTACCTTATTTAAAGTCGCCTTAACAGCTAGATCATTAGCGAGCAGTACATATTTACGATAGGGTTAACAGCATGATTTTATATGGTGAAAGTGAGGTGTGAAAGGACAAACACAAATAGAACTATACTCGAGGTGGGACTCGAACCCGCGATCCTTCAGACCGAGATCGCTACGGAACTACTGCCTTGACAATCTCAGCCGTCCAGGCGACTTTCCAGTCTTTGTATCTCCTCTTAGTGCAGTTCTCCAAAAAGGTTCTTCATGCTTTTCACCCATTCCCGCTACCTCTGGAAACTTTTCATTTATGCCTGCCTGAACAGTTCCTCCATTCTTTGGTTCCCTTTTGTAAGTCTTCAGGTTTATCTAGCTTTGCATTTTTCATCTTAACCTTCATCTTGAAGTTCTCCGCATTTTTAACTTCGCTTTTCCGCGTTCTTTATTTTGGCCTTTGCCATCTCCGAGTTCACCTTCGCCTTTGTTATCTCCAGCGTCCTCGCGTACTCAATATACTCGCTTTCTCCATCCTCTTCGCCTCTTCTGTACCACCACGATTTCTTGCCTGCACATTTCCTACATTCGTTCTTTCCTTGTCATTGCTTTAACTTTTCTTAGTCTTCTGTGATGCTTTCACCTTCACCTTCATCGCCATTTCCATGTTCATCACATTTAAGATCGCCCATTTCTTCCTCTTGAAATTCTCGATATTTCTCGAATTCTCTCTTTATCTTTAACTTCTTTACCGCTTTCTCAGCCTTCCGAGTCTTGTCTGCATTCTCTATCTACTTTGGGTACCTATCTTATTTTTACTTCTCCATTATTAAACTTCTCCCTTTTTTCTTCCTCTTCCTAGCGTCTCTGACCAGAATGTTGAAGGCTTCGTGTCTCGATGGTGGTCGATTTTCGACACTATCTACAGAGCTGGATCGACTCGGGCGCTGTCTGGAGGAGAATTCTAGCGACCGATCGCTCTGCATGGAAGTTTTCGTGGTTTCTCGAACCACGCGAATACCGGAGCACAACAATAACAGAAGCTCTCAAACCACGCGTGATCTTTCCTTCCTCATCCTTGTATTCTCCTCTCCCCTTCGCTATCCTTCCACTTACGTATGCTACACTACCTCATATATCGGAAGATCAGTCTAAAGCTCAGACCTTACCCCGCTTGGTGAAGTGGCCCACTGGGGGAGACACCTGGAAGGGGTCAACCACGCAAGCCGCCAAGCACATCGGCGCCGAATTACAACTTACTATAGATGAGGATAAGCGCTATCTCGCGTCTATCACACGCAGTACACTCACGGGACCAGGACGGAAGTAGGAGAGTGTATGATTCCGCGGCCGGAGTCAGTGACTACGGGGCTGTCCGTACTTGGCTGCCCAGGAGGCACTGCGTCCTAGGCACAGGTGCCAACATTTCGACCGCTATTCTGCGACCTTCTTCAGGGCAAAAAGTATTTTCTCTAGGATGAAAGTAATTGTTGCGCCCGGAACCATTAAGTGCTCACTAACTCATTCACTGTACCTTTCCCCATCTTTTGCTTTTATCCACCTTGCGTACTTTCATTGCTTAGCACCACAATCGCCTCCGCCGTGTCGGCCACCGCACCGACCTTTCGCCAGTCCGCGGCGGCGTTGTGGCGGGGCCGACGTGCGGCGCGCGGGTAGTAGCGGGCGGGCGGCGAGGAACGTTACGTAAGCCGGTTTCTCGAGAGCCCCGCGGCGGCCGCGGCCGGGTGCTCGAAGGCAGCGGCGCCGGCGGAGGAGAAGGAGTAGTGGGAGGAGGAGGGGGAGGGGGTGGCGGTGGCGGCGCGGGCGTGCGGCTGCAGTGTGGCGCCGGCCCCCGTCCAGCCCGCAGCCGTCGCTCTCCGGGCTCCGCCGCCGCCGCAGAGCCCCCGACACGCGACGTCCGCGACTCGTGCAACCACCCGCCCGGCACACGCTGCGACCAGGCCCTGCCCGCTCACGAAGGTGCGTCTGCGCTCTCCCACACTTGGCGGGCGCTGCCTCGAGTGCTTGTGGAGTGCCGGACATGCGCGTTGCGGCCGAGTGCGCGTGCGGCCAGTGGAGGCGCTGCTTTGTTTCCGTGTTGTGCTTGTGACAGGTGTTGATGTCGGTTTGGTGTGTTGTGCCTTTCTGACGGTCGAGTTTTCGCAACGTCTTGTCTCTTTTAATGTAGTGTTGGTGTTGCTTGACGTCTGCGTGTTAGCAACTGTGCTAGTGAGTTGTTTTTTCTTTTGTTTGACAGCTAATTTCAACGAAAGTTTCATACATTGTTTTATACACGTTTACTAAATATCCCTAGTTACATACAATTGGAATTTAGAGTAAAACAGTGTGCGTGCATTGCATATTTTTTTACACGAAAAAACTTCGAGTTTGTTTTAATTATCTCACGAAAGTGTTGCTCACAGGCCGTGCTCTAGTTCAGAGGTGTGTGCTTTGGGCTGTTTCTGACAACCTCTCTGGTCAATCGGCATGACGTGCCAACGAAGATTCAGTGCAAATTATCAGAGCGTGTTTAACAATATATTGGTGGGAAGTCTATTTGTGCTATTTCTTTGCTCAAAAGAGGTAGCAACGTTTGAGGAAGGACGGAATATATATATTGAAAAATATGCCTTCTTAAATACGTAAATATCCTAATGTAAACCTTAATGATTGTTGCTAGAAACTAATGGTTGAATGCGCATATCTCACGAACTGCTTGGGAAAACAAGTACTTGTTTTTCATCCTCGCATTAAAGACGGGAAGAAACGAGCTCTCCCTGACCGTAATTGTGGTTTACATTGTGAGGACTCACGGTAAGGCGCATTGCAGAACGCACAAAGAATGGTTCCTGACGGAAACTGTGAGCTGAGATCTTAAAGATTACTTGAACAATAATTCCGGCCGAGGATTACACTCGGAAAAACCTTTTTGAGCATTATAGGTCAGTGCTGCATGCAATTCTGTTCGCGTGTGTGGGGAGTGCAAAGAAGTCCTTTGACACTGTGAAAAATCCGATATGAGGTTTGCGGGAGCAGTGTGAACGGCGTGGTGTCTTGTATGTTTTATTTGTTGAACGTCAGCTGCGGTCTCACAGTGTGGGTTATGCGGGAACATGGGGTTGGGTTCGTAAAAGCACACCCGCTCTCGGTCGGTTCATTAATTTCTGTGCACCGCAGTTATCCATCGCAATATTTGAATACTAATCACTATATGGTAAGCATTAAAATCTGTTGTGATGGAAACGTGTTTTGTGGTCGTGACGAGTAATTCATTTAAAAATGCAACGGCGCGGTAAAATGTGGCAGTCTCTTTTGTACCAATTCGTTTATTACTCTCAACGCCAAATTCTAAATATTTATTGTTGTAACAAATCTAATTTGTTTTGTGTAGTTCTATGTATTGGTTGTCCCGAAAATTGCCTCAGTGTTGTTTGAACCCTGAATAGAGAGAAACACCTGTACATCCATTTAGATGCATGAATCACTGTATTTTAACAACCCCTGTAAATAACCTTCGTAAACTTTATATACCAATTTCTCTTCCACACGATCTAATAAATAGTATGTTCAACCTCTTAATGACAATTGTGTCCACTGACAAGCAGGTAAAGTAATTACATGAGTACATTTTTTGACTTGTTTTCATAAATATTTTAGGTTCTCCCTCGTTCATACGCACATCAGATTGTATTAGAAAAATGTTTAAAGGGATTCCCCATCAAATGAAATGTCAATGTAAATCGTAAGATTCGTTTTGAAAAAAACAAGAAATCATTTCGCGTAGACTCTTCGTTGTCGGAAAATTCAGAAGTAAAACTAATCGAGTTTATTTCTATTGAATGCAATTCGATTCCATTGTTTTCGACATATCTATCCTACGTGCGTTCTGCAGAAAGTCTGTTTTATAAAACATTCTAACAGTGTTTTTAAAAGTTGCTTTCAATTTATTGAATTAAATTCTGACCTCATTTCAGGGTTTTGTTTGAAATATTTTTTGATAGGAACGTATAGACTTCCAATACCTAAATGTCTCTACATTTGATAATTATTTAGTCATTGTTACCTACCAATTAAATTACTCTATCTCCGAAATGTAATACACTCTCTTCACGAGCTGATTTGTTGAAAACCGTATCGTGAAAATACCCTTTAATGAATGAATTTATGATAATTAACTAAACACAAATTAAGCTGGTAAATGATTGTATATCACTGTATTTTGGAAAACATTATTTTTACTTCTTATTCATTAAAGTTTCAGATCTTGAAGATTTATAACGCAAATTAAAGACAAATGATACATCCATTTTCGATATATTGTCCTAATTTCGTGAATTATTATTTTATGAAGCTTTTATTTGCATTGTTCTAAGGGAAGTTTGGTGGTCCTCATAGAGCAGTCAGCAGAGACTAGGACGAAAAATTGTGGGTTCGAAATACGCGTAATTCCTCGAAGTCGGCTTCTTATGATTGCAGCGATTTCCAGAAGGGTGGTCCAGAGTTTCAGTCTTCTTGCTTCAGACCCCGATTTAACAGAGGCTCCGAAAATACTGCACAGAATTCCGCGATGCAGTATCGAAATCGATCATTCACATCCATAATTTAATCGATTGTAAATGGGAGGAGTATTTTCTTGTAGTAAAGAGCGCGCAGTTGATTCACTTTCCCAGGTCTATTTATTTCATATAACGTCTCTTATGATTGTGCAATTGTAGACCACATATCCCATAATACCATTTCTACCATCATTCATGGTCTCGTTTTTACTCGAAAATATTTATTTTCATAATCATAATTTGTTTTTATAATATTGGAAGGTCTCACCCGAGGTAAAATGCCGATAATTACAATAATAAAAATACTTGTAAAATAGTTAGGCTCATTGGGAAAGAACCTTCTTAAGAAATTCACGGGCAGCTCAGTGTTTCGATGCTCCGCGTCTTCTCGCAAAGGTCGGCGTGAAGGGGCCGCCCACGAGGTCGTGAATCGTGACGTCCGGGAAGAGCAGGTGCAATCGTTTCGCTGACCGGAAGCCTCCTGCACCGTTTTTTCCTGCCATGACGACTGAGGTGAAGAGAAATGTTTGACGTGGGAGCAAACAAAGGTTGACTGTCTCGTAAAATTAGCACACTATGGCATTAAAGGTTGACGATTACTGCGTACTCTTTCGACACTTTCACGTCGTCACACTTCTTGACGCTTCTTCGCGAATTGTTAAGTATTGGAAAACTGGGTAAACTGTCATGTAGTGAAACGGTCAGAAGAAATGAAGGATACTGAGAACATTCCATAAATATTGTTTTTTTTAAGTAAGGAACTTTTCTCTTATCCTCACGAATTAGAAACACATGAACTCTGTCTCTGAACTAGTACAAGTACTACTTCAGTTGGGGGGTTGTGATTAAACTGCATTTTGTTCTTTCTGACAGCTGCATTATCTCTGTTATGTCTATCACTTTCGGTTGCATTCTTACGAGAATGAATGAATAGTGATTTAAAAATCGATATGAATAATTACTTAATTCTACCTTTTAAATATTTGCATGTAGGTTTCTGGGATGTGTATTATACATAGAATTTTCAGCAGTTGTTGCAATGATATTATTATCCCATATCCACCAACTCTATCCCCGTTCCGTCTGTGTATATGCAAATCCCTAAAGTAGTCTGAAGATATTATAATTATAACGTAAAACCATTCTACCAGAGGATCCGTGTGTTCGTTCCGCACATTGTGAATAATTATTATTTGAAAAGTGAAACGGTTTCATGACGAGGCCCAACATCGACGAATACCCTCCAAAACGTAATACAAAATTCAAAAATATTTTATTGCGTATATTACTTTCTAAACATAACATGAAGTATAAGAAATGGATTTAAACCGCATCATTTCCGAATTACACATGATGGGGAAATGTGTTTCAGAGTAACGTGTGTAGTTGGTCGCTGGCTCAGGTTTCTCCCTGAACCTGAATCTTCGAACTTACATTTTGTTTCGGGGAAAGTATGTTTTATGTAGGACTGAGGGTAATTCCGTATCTATCAGAAGCATATTTTGGTATTTTGCCGATAGTTTCTTATAAAGGGTACAAAACCAATATTCGTCTTTAGCGTATTAAATGAAGAGGGTTATCATTATTGCAACTACCTCCACCCCTACACCACCACCACCACCACCACACTACAACCACCACCACCACACTACAACCAACACAACCACACTATAACCACCACAACCACACTACAACCACGACAACCACACTACAACCACGACAACCACACTACAACCACCACCACCACCACCACCACACTACAACCACCTCCACCGCCACCACCATCTCACTACAAGCACCACCACCACACTACAAGCACCACCACCACACTACAAGCACCACCACCACACTACAAGCACCAACACCATATTACAATCACCGTCACACTACAACCACCACCACCACCAAAACCACCACCAGCATCTCTACCACTACCACCACCATCACTATCATCATCATTACCATCATTATTCCCTTCCTCCCTTATGTTGTAAGGGCCTACATCTCCCGAGCCAGCTCGTGAATCTGCGAAGAGCTTCGATGTTTGTCGCACCAGCGCCGCCTTCGCACAATTCCCCTACCCTACCTCACCCTTTCGGCCGCCAGCGCCCACTCACCCGTGAAGACTCCCATAAATTGTGCACGCTTTCCTGGAGCTGCTTTTTTCATGAGAGCGACGTGTGAGGCCGAGAGTGGTTGTCGAAGTTGCCGCACGTTGGGTGCGCTCGAAATTGCAACGAACAGGGTTCGTTTTCACACGCGCACCTGGCGCTCGGGTTCCGTATTGTTCAATATTTGATGCGCTGAGCTCGCTGAGGAATCATCGTATAAATGTGCAATATTCGCGGGATGTGTGTTTTAATGAAGGGAACTGTTTTAATGAAAGTGGTCTCGCGTGTATTTTTTACTTGAATGAATTACATTGAATTTAATGTGATTCACAGTTTCAGGGGATTCGTCTGTAATGTGCGAGTGTAGTAATTTTCCAGTGGCCACATAAAGAGAATAGTGGCTTTAACGTCATGTGGTTTTTAAGCGCCAGGGTATGTTTAAACTGTTTACCTGTGATTCTATTCTGCTAGTGACTGTGAACAAAAAAAATATAAGATGTATTTTGCTTGATTTATTAACGTACTACTATCCAATAACAAAATCAGATGGGTTTCACTCTTCCCCTCTATCGGATATGTCTTTTCAAAATTAATTCTATGTATAGAAATATGATACATATTTTCAGATATCATCTGAGATAACTTGTGCAGAACATTAAAACGAAAATGCATTTTAACGCAAAACACTGGCAGCATGTAAAATGTGCTGGAGCGCTCTCTGTATCAAGAGAATATTCCCATATTATTACAATATGAGTTCTACTCATATTATTTTTAGTCAAAGATAATTTTTAATTGAAATTAAAATATTTAGATTACTTTTTTTCCAAAACATTTGAGAGATAATAATAGAAACTACTTTCTTACACCGAAACATCTATACTGAATGCCATGTAGCGTAACATAATCACTAATAGAGTAAAGAAGATTATTATTGATTGATAGAAATGAATAACTGTGTCCTGAAAATTAGTATAAGAATTAATAGTTCGTAGGGAAGTAAAAGTACGCTTTTATAACATTTGTGATAATTTGATCTCTGTGTATTATACAATGCTGTTCGGTGTCCAAAACATTATTTGTTAAAAGTTTGTTGTGACAAGGGTGAATACATAAGCGAAATTTGTAAATACCATAATTACATCATTATCAGACTGCATTTTATCGCGGTCACCTTGGCCACGAGACAGTGTTTTCCTTATGTTCATGAATATCTTAATAGCTTCCTCATGCTCTCCTAATGAAAACGCTAAGTAAAGCAGTCACAACTGCCGAACAGTTCACACCTGTTGTTCGTGGTACTGCGTTGCACTTCAGTTGGTAAGAACGTTAAGAACAAATAATTGTTATTCGCATGCACATAAAACTTGGTACTAATGTTTAGTTTTAGAATAATACTCGGGAAATCTCTGATTATTTTACTTAAAAACTGAAAGTGGTGGCCTCAAATTCACTGTAAGTGTCATAAGCTCAAAAAGTGTCTAGTTTACTCAGACACGTTCATTAAACCTCTTAGATAATGAATGAATGAATGAATGTTTAATAACTAGCCAGTAATGATATAGAAAGGGAAGGAGATGGTTTATGGAGAATTCTTCCATGAACTGTGAGTGCAGCTTGTGTGAGGTAACTAAATAAGTCCATCTGAATACTCGTCCACGTACCAGCTCACTTATCGCGTCGATGAAATGCCCCAATGATTTGGTGGACTAATATTATTAAATGTGTTATATTTTCCTGTACCTTAGTAGCGATCGATATGGATGATCGGTGACTGGATAGAGATTAAAGACGAGATGAATAAGGATCGTGCTATAGATAAAAATGCAAAGATGCAAAGAAATACTAGGAAGAGTTTCTGCATAGCCTGATCGAATCCATAGTGTCTACCATTAATCTTAATGGGGTAGTCAATTGATTTGTTATTTTGCCTTCCCCGTCCGTCAACTGCTATGGTCATTAGTTCCATAAGATTAGTGTATGTTATAAGCAGTTTATTGGGGTGTTCCTCCTCTGCCGTAGCGTTAGATTCAGCGCCGAACTACACGTTGCCTTCTCCGGTTTACCTCTTTCAAGTAACTCCGGGGAGCCTCTCCACCTGGGACAAGCTCTAAGCTTCTAAATATGTGGTAGTGTAGTTCAGTACATGTAAGAATCTAAATAACAAATATATGAGGCCATGAGGTAACAATAATGAAAAATCAAAGTACTCGCGTGGCCCGTTGCCCATTTGTTAGTATTCTGCTCGGGAATTCGCATTGTATTGAAAAGAGAACTACCAATGAGAGCAGCAATCAGCTAGAACTATCAATAGACAGTGAATGCTCAGCTATTTAGCTAGAGTCAAAAAGTTACAATCGTAGGACTCAGTAACAGAGATGTCCTGAATCATCTCATCCGATGGAATAGTTAAAATATGAACACCGAAACCCAAAGGTGGACTGCAGGTTTTATTTGAAATAGGGATGACGTGCGTTTCCAAATAAAGAATCATGGTGCTTCGATTTTGACGATCTGTCTAGAGGAGGCATACTTGAAAAGTAGTCATCATTAGTTGATTGTGATTGTAAAGTACACTAGTATCTGTCGTTGGAATGGGAAGGCTCAGCAACTCAATAGAAAATAAACATCACGAAGATGAATTGAATGCAGATGACGACTTGTTGGGATGATAGGATAACTTCGACATACGAAGTATCCATAACCATGATGTGTCTACATTAAATTCTACCTCGTGTGAAACAAGTATTAAGTGTAATACTCATGGGTGATAAGTCAACCAACGGGCTGCAATATGCTCCTACAATTTCCCACTTTTTTAGGTGGGTGAATTTGGTTTAAACTTCCAAGCAGGTCGCAATGGCTTGCATTTCTGGGTGATTTTAATGCACTAATTTGTCTGTAATTGACGCTATTTTTGAAGTCTTTCTTTATCACTTATTCCTTATTTCGATTTCTTTACTGATCTGTTGCTGACGACACCTGCGAAAAAATATTTTATAGCTAGTTGATAAACTTCTGGATAAGGCAAATGATGATTGAAGGTTCAACAATTTCAGAGGCAAAGACAATGGAATAACGCCGATAAAACCTTTTTGACATTCGTAAATCCCATAATCGTAAACGTAACCCCAATTCCCCATAACAGGGGACAGACGGCTCGAAAATCATCAAGTGTGATAACTAGGCTTAAAATTAGCACAATCCTCATAGAGAAATTACAACATCTACGATTCTGGTGATTTTTGTACTCAGTTCTGTCAGCAGAAGGCGCGCAGAGAGCTTCTGAAAATTAGTACGCAATTCGTAATTTACAACTGTTTTCCGAAGTAGGTACTTATGGCAAGCAGGAATGATAATTGACTTGAGTATGGTAAACGATAGTTGATGTTCAAGTCAAATATGGGTGGAATAATAATTTGGTATCATTAATTATTGGATTAATAATTAATTATGGTAGAATCGCCGTAAAGAGAAGCAGCGAAGATTGAGTGCTACGAGTACGTGCTAAAGATCGCCTGGCCAACGAGCAAGGCTCAGGGTATGATGCAAGGAGCATATACAGGGCTTATCCTTACACTTTTGGCTTCCGATTACCCCGTCCCAACTGCGGGTGGCTGTCTTCCCACGATGGATGGATGGCGAGATACAGAGCCGGCCTACATATCTGATTGGAGGGAGTGTCCCCAACCAGGTATCTCCCACTAGCACAGCACTTCCCCAGCCTGGGCAATCTCTAAGCTTTCGACTGATCTCCAGACATGTGGTTGTGTAGTGCGTATACTCGTAGGTGTGTGTATGTGTTTAAGTAGGTGTTGGACAAGGAAGTAGGATAGTTTGCGCGCGATATATTTTTTGGGTACTACTCTGGCATTCGTCTGATATTTTATGTATAAACCACGTAAAAATATCTATTAGAGCAACCCGTCGCTATAATTCTGTAAGTAGGTAGTGTTTAGAATCTCGCCACAGTCGGGACTCGAACAAAAAGAGCAGACAGTATTTGTTGACTAGAAAAGTAAATCTTCTGACGTTCATTTAACGAAAACGAATACAATGCAATTGAAGTGTTCTGTGCCTGAATAGCAGAGAAGAACAAGCATGAAGTGTTTCGTGTTGGACGTCTAAGAACATTGTCTCTTTCAAAACCGACTAGGTATTGTGCATGGACATAGCGAGTACCTCGTGACCCTGAGTATTGACCCTAGGGCTACTGTTTGGGCAGATCCGCACTAGGTAATATAAATGAAGTGCTTGCCGGTAGGTTTTGCCCCTTTAGGTTTTTTCTTAGCCATACTTTCTGTTCTCGCGGCATTGATGCGATGGAGAGACCACTTATGGTGAATATCGAAATTCGAAAGGTTAGAACGCGTAAGGATTTAGCTTTGTAATGTCTTCAGCCTAGCTACATAGTATCAACTTTTGTAACTATATATGTGTAATAATTACCTATTAAATAAAAAATAAAAAATTGCTGTAGAACCCCGGTATTCCGAACAATATGTGATCTGTTCAAATTAGGATTATCCGAAAGAAATATACCGTACATATAGAAATACATCTTTGGAATTATCAGACAATACAACATATTGTGTGATGTGAGAAAATGGCAAACGTAGCGTAGCGACATTCGGAAGTGACAATGTTTGTAAACAACGGAGTACAGTACGTATATCACCGATCGATGTAGTAGAAGTTGCTACGTTGTTTAGAAATCTGAAGCACATTTTGTGTCGCAGCTGTTAACGGGTATTCTACGTAAGGTATTCAGAATTGGATGACTCTCGTACACTGTGAAGTCGTAGGCTTGCGCGGCCGGAGACTTGTGAATGATCTTGGCTGTCCGGGTGACGAAGGCTGTGTTTGCTGTTGTTTCGACCATCTTAATCAACCATGGTCTCTATGCAGATCAGGCCCGATGAAAGACCAAGATAAGATGCGTCGAAATGTCGGCAACAAGCCTTGGTCGGGGCGCTCACCGGACAGCCCCAAAATCATCATTACGCTTACACTGTCTTCAGGCTTTTTCGTTTCATAGTTTATGAATAGTTTACTTTTTTTCTAATATATATAATAATTCAATAGTTAATTATTCAATAGTTTTCATTCAATCAAATACTATTATTTTTAATTTTTTTCTCCATCGGAGTTTGTTCGGGATTACCTGAAATTTGGGAATTTGCAGGTTTCGATTAGTGATGGGTATAGTAAAGGCAGTGCAGGTTCCGAATGCGGTGTGGTGGTGTAGAGTCTGCAGCCCTTGTTCTGTGCGCAGGAGGCGCCCCGGCGCCCGCGCGGAGCGGTGCGTGCGCGCTCAGGGCCTACGCTGCGATGGCCGCGCGTCCGCGCCTGCTGACTCGCCTTCGCCATGCTGGGCCTGAACCTGCTGTGCTGCGCCCGCGCGCGCGGCCCGCAGCCGCGCCTGGAGCCCCCGCGCTCGCGCCCGGGGGCGGGGACGGGCGCGGGGCGGGGCGCGGGGCGCGGCCGCGAGCCACGGGCCGCCGCTTGGCGGGGAAGTCCCCGCCGCCCCCGCCGCCGCCGCCACGCGCCAAGCCGTCGCCGGTGCAGCGAGGGAAGTCGCAGCCGCAGATACGATGCATGTGAGTACTGCACATTTCATGAGGCTTTGATGATTTTCGCATTCGCAGATGCATGTGAGTACTGCGCATTTCATGATTTTCATGAGGCTTTGAGTACTGCACACTATAAGGGATGTCATGATGTTTTGAGTGCTGCACACTATAAGGAATTTCATGAGACTTTGAGTACTGCACACTATAAGGAATTCCATGAGGTTTTGAGTGCTGCACACTATAAGGATTTTCATGAAACTTTGAGTACTGCACGCTATAAGGATTTTCATGAGGCTTTTAGTACTGCACACTATAAGGATTTTCATGAAGCTTGGAGTACTGCACATATAAGGATTTTCATGAGACTTTGAAGGGCCAACGGGCGTGACACTTTTGCGGTTCGTTCATAATGACTCTTATAGTACCAATTAAATATTGGTTATATTTAATTTTGGAAAAATGTTTATTATTTCATCACCTGTTACACTGTCGCACATACTCATTAAACAACTTTTTTTTTACTTTAACAACTGCGCGTTTCTGTTCTTCACTCATTTTTTACCAAAAAGTAGGTATGTACGTACGTAGATACGTTTGGTCCCTAAACGCTTCATATTCTCTACGATATTTTCATCCTGTGACCTATTAGAGAATGTTGGAAGATTCGAAGAAACATTGCCAAGAAGACGGTTTACTGATACAGAACGATCAAGGGCTTTTAATAGCTCAAATGTACATTAATTTCAAAATGTGAGCTCTTACAAGAAGAATTCGCGTGTTTTCCTTTCCATGTATTAGAAGAATGTCGCGTAAGGAAATGACAAAACTGTCAAAATTAAACCGTTAATTGTTTTAAATTGAAGAGTATGAATATTACATATTCATTCTTTGCAATTTAAAACATAAAGTTGAATAAACGCAAATTAGGATGTTGATAAGTAAATGAACGATGTAGACGACTTTCATTAGTTTAACATTCATTTCTTCCCCTCTCGCATTTAAACTCTTGATTTACTTACTAGCTACGATAGTCCACTTACGTCAACTCAACATATGCCCCGAGTCAACGTAACTGAGCAGTATTTAACGTGAGGCTGGTCACGTGTTGTCAAATGAATATGACGTGCAACTTCATAACAAATGAATGTCTTTACAATATTTTGTTCTATTACTAAATGCATTCAACAATTGTCATTACAATAATATTTTCTATTGAAATTCGTAATTTAAAAATCTACCAGATTACTAAATAATTATTCTGAAAATTTAACTGTTATTAACATTCTCATAAAAATGGTACAGATAAGCAAATAAGAGAAATTTTATTTGAACGTTGGAAATTATCTTTTAGGTAAAAAGGCTAGTGAATCATCGACCAGTTTCACGCTCTAGATATGGGTTCTGCATATGACTCACAAGTTGTTGCAGCGGGTGCGGCGTGTTGAACGAGTATAAAGTCTTTACTGGCAACTCTACATACAATACATCTTCAGAATTAAACTTTTGCGAAAGATTCATCTACCGAGGTTTTAGACTCTAGAGAATAAGAAAAACTTAAGAATAATGGACGCCTTTTCGCATTTTTTATTCATCCACTAGTTTCACTTACTCCTTCATTATTTTAACTACTCCCTCGACTACAAATGCATTCAAATTATAACATTCCGGTTTTACTAAGCCCTGAATGAATAACTTATCCCCGTCTCAGTCTGTATGAAATGAAATGTTTGTAAGCATAAAGATATTACGACCATCTTACAACACATGATTAACGACTCAAAGAAGTGGGGGAGATTGTGAACCGGTTTGTGCGTATCGTTAGAGGCAAATAGCATTGGATGCTCAACCTTTTCTTAAAAGTCGATAAAAAAGGGTGCAGGGTTGTAAATTAACACGGAATCTCCACGGCCTTTAGATATTTCTCGCTTTGAAGAAGTAAAGGTGTCGGTGTAAATAAAAAGCCACACAAGTTCCTTCCAGACGAATGGAAGCGTTTACTTTCATTTCCCACGTAACCCAGTTGAGAGAAATATGCTTTCAATCGCTTCCATAGGAAATGTGGGTGTCTCTTGAAGAACAGACAGCAAATAACTCAACAGAATGTCCCTTTCATGATAAACAATTCAACTTGAAAAATCCCTGGATGTAAAATCTATATTTCTCTTGTATACAATTTCCAGTAACCTGTTGCACAGAACAGATTACTGTTGTTTTCAGTTTCCCAGACGCCCGGTCTCTTATTCCCGTTCATGTAACGGCGTCAGGAAGATAACCCATCAGGAAGCTGATTGTATCTTAATATTACGAGACTCATTTTCTGCCTGTGTACCAAACTCTTCCGCTCTGGTGCTGATAAACTATGAGATGCACAGACAATTACAACTACCGCAGTAATTGTCTGGGCATCTCGTAGTCAAATACCCAATACTGGGTTAAAACGGAGAGATAACATTATCAGTTGCTGTCGTGAAGGTGTAGAATCGTATGAGTCACTCCGTAGTTTACGTTGTAAAATACGAGTCCATGCGAACATTTTCATAAAAACCTTAACATATACACATTTTTCTTCTGTTTTATAATAATAATAATAATAATAATAATAATAATAATAATGTTTTAAATTGCCAGGTAACATATTACATGACAGATCTATAGAGTAATTATTCATTACAAACGCTGTATCACTCTCATTTAAAAACCTTGAAGAATCAGTTTCCGTGCTTCCAATTCATTTCTCCCCTCTCGCATTTAAACTCTGATTTGCTTACTAGCTACGTAGTCCACTTACGTCAACTCACATAGCCCCGAGTCTAACGTAACTGGACAGAATTTAACGTGAGGCCTGGTCACGGTTGTCAAATGAATATGACGTGCAACTTTTATAACAAATGAATGTCTTTACAATATTTTGTTCTATTACTAATGCATTCAACAATTGTCATTACAATAATATTTTCTATTGAAATTCGTAATTTAAAAATCTACCAGATTACTAATAATATTCCTGAAAATTTTAACTGTTATTAACATTCTCATAAAAATGGTACAGATAAGCAAATAAGAGAAATTTATATTTGAACGTTGGAAATTAATCTTTTAGGTAAAAAGGCTATGTGAATGCATCGACCAGTTTCACGCTCTAGATATGGGTTCTGCAATATGACTCACAAGTTATTGCAGCGGGTGCGGCGTGTTGAAACGAGTATAAAGTCTTTACTGGCAACTCTGCATACAATACATCTTCAGAATTAAACTTTTGCGAAAAAGATTCATCTACCGAGGTTTTAGACTCTAGAGAATAAGAAAAACTAAGAATAATGGACGCCTTTTCGCATTTTTATCACCACTAGTTTCACTTACTCCTTCATTATTTTAACTACTCCCCTCACTACAAATGCATTCAAATTATAACATTCCGGTTTTACTAAGCCCTGAATGATAACTTATCCCGTCTCAGTCTGTAGAAATGAAATGTTGTGTAAGCATAAAGATATTACGACCATCTTACAACACATGATTAACGACTCAAGAAGTGGGGAGATTGGTGAACCGGTTTGTGCGTATCGTTCGAGGCAAATAGCATTGGATGCTCAAACCTTTTCTTAAACGTCGATAAAAAAGGGTGAAGGGTTGTAAATTAACACGGAATCTCCACGGCCTTTAGATATTTTCGCTTTGAAGAAGTAAAGGTGTCGATGTAAAATAAAAAGCCACACATGTTCCTTCAGACGAAGGAAGCGTTTACTTTCATTTCCCACGTAACCCAGTTGAGAGAATATGCTTTCAATCGCTTCCATAGGAAATGTGGGTTTCTCTTGAACAGACAGCAAATAACTCAACAGAATGTCCTTTCCATGATAAACAATTCAACTTGAAAAATCCTGGATGTAAAATCTATATTTCTCTTGTATACAATTTCCCAGTAACCTGTTGCACAGAAACAGATTACTGTGTTTTCAGTTTCCAGACGCCCGGTCTCTTATTCCCGTTTCATGTAACGGCGTCAGGAAGATAACCCATCAGGAAGCTGATTGTATCTAATATTACGAGACTCATTTTCTGCCTGCGTACCGAACTCTTCCCTCTGGTGCTGATAAACTATGAGATGCACAGAAATACAACTACCGCAGTAATTGTCTGGGCATCTCGTAGTCAAAATCCCCAATACTGGGTTAAAACGGAGAGATAACATTATCAGTTGCTGCCGTGAAGGTGTAACAATCGTATGAGTCACTCTGTAAGTTTACGTTGTAAATACGAGTCCATGCGAGCATTTTCATCAAAAAACTTAACATACACACATTTTTCTTCTGTTTTATAATAATAATAATCATAATAATTAATAATAAATATAATTATAAGAATAATAAAATTAATAATAATAAGAATAATAATAAAATAATAATAATAATAATAATAATAAATAATAATAATAAAATATAATAATAATAATAATAATAATAATAATAATAATAATATAATAATTAATAATAATAATAATGAATAATAATAAATAAATCATACCCAATACCCACAACATTCGGGAAAATATCAAGAGAAGATCCAGAAGTATACCAATCTCGCCTATGAAGTCGCAACTCAGTGGAACTTCAGTAAAGTGACGAACTGTGCCTATAGTAATATCAGCTACGGGAGTGATCCGAAAATAGAACTTCGGCACTGGAGTGTCTTCACTTGGATACCAGAATGTATATAATATGCAAAAGACAGTAATTTTGAATACATCCGTATTGTCAGAAGCCATCTGAACCTTCAGTAAAGCAACCACACACCTGGTCATCATACCTGTGTGTGGTTGACATACCGACCAGTAGATACTGTGAATAATGTAAGATAATAATAATAATAATAATAATAATAATATAATAATAATAATAATATAATAAATAATAATAATGTTTTAAGTTGCCAGGTAACATATTACATGACAGATCTATAGAGTGATTATTCATTACAAACGCTGTATCACTCTCAATTTAAAAACCTTGAAGAATCAGTTTCCGTGCTTCCATTAGCATTCTATTTCAATAACATTGCAACCCAGCATTCCCTTCCTAAGCCCTCCCTGCCGCTTTGCATAACCCGCACCAGATCACACTTCCCCTCCCTCACAGTCACACCCACAGCGCCATCACCACCTTTACTCCCTCAGCCTCCCCCTCTCACCCTTCCCTTCAGCCCCACCTCCTCAAACCCTCTCCCTCAACCCCTCACCTCCTCTCCCCACCCTCTCTGCCCTTAATTTCCGTCACCACTCATCACACAGCCCTCCAGCCTCCTCACGCACTTCCTCCTCTCCCGCACATCCTCCACTCTCTTCGGTCTCACACCGTTTTCTAAGCCATACCTCTCCTTCAACGCCTCACCCCTCCACGCCCACCCCTCCACGCCACCCCTCCACGCCACCCTCCACGCCCCCACTCCTCCACGCCCACCCCTCACGCCAACCCTTCATGCCCTCTATTTCTTGTCCTCTCTCTGTGTCTCCCTCCTTGCCCTTCCCACCTCCCCTCCCCCTAAAGCCGCTTCCCTCATTACCCCTCCATTCATTCCCTTCCCATCCATTCCTATCCCTTCCATGTCCCTCCTCTAACCGTCACGCCCGGTGTGGTGAGCCGGGCACTACTGAAAACGAACATAATGAAGCGGGCATTCGGCTTGAACGCGCGCCGGCGCGCGCGGGTAGCGAGCGGGCGGCGGAGCGGAGGCGGCCGCCCGCCAGACCACGCCCCGCCCCCCACAACGGAATGGAGTGGCAGGGGGGCATGGTTCATTAAATCACCGCGTGCCGCCTTTCGGTTCCCAGGCGAATGCCAATGAACCGAAGCGATGAAGCTGGCATGAAAACCACAGCTGTCCCCCACATGCAGCGCTGCGCCGCATGGAAAGAGTGCACGGAGAACGAGGCGGCAAGGTGAACATAAAGGGGGGAAATAGTACGCAGTGGAATGAATTGGAGTAGTACGAATAATTGTGAAAAATAATAAGACTATTGTGATGCATTTCTATAACATTCAAATGTCCGCCCTTCCCTAACCACTCTTGCTGATCTTCGCGCCCTCCGCGCCCTCTGCCGCCTTCGCCCTCCGCCACCCTCCGCCACCCTCCGCCACCCCCCAGATCTCGCACCTTACCGCTAACAATTTGCCACCCTCTGCGCCCTCTGCCGCCTCCGTCGCCCTCCGACACCCTCCGCCACCTCCGCCACCACTCCACCGCCTCTCCGCCACCCTTCACAGCCTCTGACTGACCCTCGCGCTCTCCGCCGCCCTCCGCCACCCCCGCCGCCATCCGCTGCCCTCTTGCCTACACTCTTCCCGCCCTCTGCTCGCTCTCTGTCCGCCCTCTGCGTCCCTTTGCCTGCCTCCGTCGCCCTCTGCGCACCCTTGTTTTTCCCCCTGCCCACGCCTCTGCCCACCTTACCTGGCAACTGCCCGCCCTACGCGCCTCCATATCCCCCCCGTCGCCCCTGCCCCTCTCTACCACCTGCCACCTGGCCCTCTTCCCGCCTCTTCCGCCAACGCCCACCGCCAACCGCCTGCGGACCCTGCCGTCCTCTGCCGCCCCCCGCCGCGTGCCACCGCCCCTTCCCATCGCCTCTTCCCCTGGCTTCCCGCCTCTTCCCGCCCCCCTCCCCACCCGCCGCCTACCGCCTCTGCCTCGGGCAGCACGTCGCCCGGGCCGGGGCCGGTGTCATGATCGCTCACGGCGTTGCCGACGCTTCCTGCCGGCCTAATGAAGCATGCGAGCGCGGCGGGCATTGGGCCTGCTTGATTACGAGCGTGATTCGTTTTAAATTCCTCCGCTTCCGGGAATTTCCGAAGCTCGCTTGCGGTGAACACCTTGTGATTTATACACTGCCTGACTCTCCGCGCGAGAATTTATTCTAAACGATTGAGCTGCCGCCTGAAACGAGATTATTGGTGCATCTATTTGTTTATTTGACTTCCACGTGTCCTTGGAAGAAATATATTGGAGGTCGGTAGGAATGTGGAACAAATTCGTACATTTTAAATAATCATTTGTGGTTTATTATTATATTGATTGAATTTATATTTTTAATATTAATGTGCCTTGGAAATAGATGGATAATTTAGGTAGTATGTGAGATGGTCTGGGGAAGACCATCATGAATATTCTCAAAACCTCTATTGCATGCTCCATTTTCGATTCGTAACAAGCGGAAACATCTTTCGATTTACGCATATTTGAGGTAACACACCCTCCCAACTAACATGTGAAACGAATACTATTGTGCTTTTGATGATTCATTTGATCTTCTCGGTGCCTGGGGTAGAAAGCATATTCTATGTGCCTAGGGAAGAAAAAAGATTGTAAACCATAGGAATGTGATATATGAGAAATGGTTATTTCCCAACGATTGTTACTGTAATGATGAGAACGTATTGAGCGTGAACGTGTTATGCGTCTTATTGTAAGTTAGAACGGTACATCTGCACGTAATTTATGAACATCTTTTTCTTTTCAGTGAAGAAAAGAAACAAAATAATACAATTACCTAAATAATGATGTACTCAATAACACCTTCGTAATAAAATACGCATTTGCCACACGAAGTTCTAAGTACGAATCAAAGAAATTCCTTTTGTCTATAGAAGGAATTCCTTCTGTACACGTATACCTTGATCAATTCATGAAATCAAAAAACTAATATCACACAAAAATGTGAAGTTTCAAAATACTAAATCATTAAGATCGCAATGTCAAGCACAGGCAAATCCTTTCTGTACTCATATACATTGATCATTTCACGAATCAAACAAATAGTTTTGCGAAGTCCTACATATACTAAATTCATAAGACGGCAATGTCACACACAGCCAATTCCTGGGAATGTAGGTCACGCTAGACCATCGCTCCGAAAACACGCTTTCCCCATTTCGCGCATACGTCCGTTGTCATGTCGTTTAATTGCCACTCGAGTAACAGAAGCCGCTGTACGCAAAGGCCTTTCGGCCGCCGCGCGACCTACGGAGGGCGATCGAAAGGCGAAGGCGTTGCGAAGAGGAGCGCCGCTCTTTGCTGACTGCGACTAACATCGCCTCTCGCAGCAAAACACGCAGCACTAGTGTTTGCATGCGGCGCCGGCGAAGCTATGCGACCGCGAAACTCGCAACGCGGCGCCCCCCTCCTCCCTCCCCCTCCCCACCCCTCTCCACCAGCTGACCAGTCCCGCCACTGCCTTCGCCGGCTCCCATTCACCCTCAGCCGGCTCCCCCACATTTCAGACTTTGATTAAAGTATGTACGACGTACCAAGTACTGTGATGTACTGGTATGTTACTGTATGTACTTGTATGTACTGTTATGTAACTGTATGTACTGTATGTACTGTAATGTACTGGTATGTAACTGTATGTACTGTATGTACTGTATGTACTGTATGTATGTATGTACTGTATGTACTTAATGTACGTATGTATGTATGTACTAGGCGC
>BOPP01000006.1:10407392-10421327 GCA_017312745.1 Gryllus bimaculatus
CGCAACAGCCCGTGAACGGTCTCAGTCCTACCGGCGACGTCCCTGCCTCCCGGCCATGGGTTGAGGGGGTACGTGTGGTTAGCACGTAGACATCCTCACCCCGTATTCCGGTCTTCTCAACCTGAGAAGTGAATTTTCTCATCGTCACACGGCAACATATACTGGGACATTGCAAGGAAAACGCACACTATATTCTTGACGGGGAATCGAACTCAGAGCCGTGTGGTGGAAAGCGAGCATGCTGACCAAGATCTAGCCACGAGCCCAATTCAGACTTTGCTCAGCCAATCATCTCACCATCTTGCCTTGTCCTCTAATCCGGCTATCGGCTTATCGACACGCACGCGCATACATATCCGTCGGCTTCGCTATTTGTCCGCCTTTCTATACTTCTACCCTTGTCTGCTCCCCTTCTCCTTTTGCCCGCCTACTTCCTTTTCTCGCTTACTCTGCTCACTTGTTTATCTGCCCGCCAACTCACTTTACCCGCCTATTTCCTTCGCCTGCCAACTTCCTCGGCCCGCCTACTTCCTCTGGCCGCCAACTTCCTCTGCCTGCCTACACTGCGCGCCTACTTCCTCTGACTGTTTACTTCGCCTACCCACGTGCAACGTCAATTCCTAGTTAACTCGCCTACCTTCCAACCCGCCTCTTTATCTGCCCACCTGCTCGCTTCCCAGCTAACCCGTTCCCGTTGCCATCTTTATTTCCATTCGACTAAAATTCCGTCTGTCCGCCATCCGTGTGGCTTCCATAACGTTGTTCAATCATGACCTATTCACACATCCATTGCCTTAACGACCCTTTATTCAACTCATATTCCGCCTGCCCTCGTCCTCACACCAGTTTTGTAAGGACAACGACACTTCTTCTACTCCATCCACCGAAATTTCAGCTGTCATCCCTCAAACATACCATTCCTGACGTTCTCTTCCAGTTTACACTACCCTTTCCCATGACGCACGGTATATGCATGGTGTTTGCTCTCGACATTACGTTTGTCGACCACAGCACTTACTCGTCATGATCTCCTTGTTGTCTCGTCAACATGACACTTTTTCATAACATTCTCAATCCCTCACTCACTCGCATACCTTAAATGCTTATTCTCCCGGCTTGGTTGCACAACCCACGCCATTCTTTGTCAGCCCCCTTTCACAACCATTTGAGTTCTAGCAATCGCTCGTCGCCCGAAACCATTGTGAATGGTTAAATAAGGAGTTTGTGCACGCCATAGCGGACATCTTCTGCGCATGCGCAGTTCAACTTTCGTATCACTTTAGTGCATCTGCGCATGCGCAGAAGATTGATAGTGCTGTTCGCTATGGTTTGCATAAACTCCCTAAGACCTGTTCTTCGCTCACACATCTACTCGATCTCATCACTTTGAACCACTGCCTACTTCAACCTATAGACACCTCCGGATCCCGTCTCAATATCTTTATCATTACTATCTCCCAAATAATTTCCTACATACGCATTATTTATTCTCTTTTTCTGTACATCTCTCCCCCTTGTCCTCCGCAATTCATTCACACACTACGTCGCGAGCGCACACCATCGTTGTCAGACCCCTTTCCGTTACCGATGTTACATTATTATCCCTTACCCCAAACCCCACATCCTATTTCCCAAATAATGTATGAACAATAGTTTACAATTCATTTTACATCTTAACTCATGCTCATTTTTATAATCCACAAACACCCACATTTCTTGTCTCTCGGCAGCTCTCCGCCTCTCTGACCCGTCCATTCCGCTGCCTCCAAGTGCACTCGCTGTCTCCCCAAACAACCACCCCGCAGGCTCATAGAGAGCGCCGCAGGAATTATTCACGTCCGCTGTGAATGTTTAACCAAATCCTCTTTCATCGCTGCTCGTTTACGGTTTGCGCCGCGAATCCCTTTGTGGGGCTTCCGGCGCCGGGTGGCGTCCGCGTGCAAAACTCTGGAGAAGGGGGAATCCCCGGAAAACAACCTCCCTTATTTACTCGTTGAGGTTTGCTGCGTTTGAACGTTTGTCGTGTATTTTTGAGCTTCTAATATTGGATAATAATATTATCCAAATTCTTCTCTAAACAGTATTAAGCAATGGAAGAGGATTATGGCTTTTCTGTTCTCCCTTTTTCTGAGCACGTGACTACAAAAGTGGTTTACATTCGCTTTGTATTGTATAAAGTGTACTATGGTGATAATGGTGAGGTAAATGAAGATGACAGGTAGAAAATAATGAATTCATGAAATGATTGAACACGTGTTGGTAGACACGCGACAGCAAAACGATCGTCAGCCATGTTGATTGATTATTTTGTTTTCACGGACGCGTCAACTGCTATAGTTAAGTGTAGTTCATGACTTTATCACGGTTGGTGGAGGTGATCTTCCCCCGCTAATAGTGAGATCCGGCGCGGGTCGATTCGGGGTATTTTCCCCATATAGGTATCTCTCTCCAGCGGGGAACCGCCACAGCCGGGGTAAGCTCGAATCTTCCGACTTGTCTAGTATTGTGGTGCAGGTAGGTGTAAGTGTGTTAGTAAGGGATGAGGATAGGACAAGGAAGAGGAAGAAAATATTGCACTGGGTTAGTGGCTCTTTTGATAGAGTACTGAATTCGCCTGGTTGAGCGAAAAAAAACCGGAAGACTACGGATAAGAACAGCCGTCCGCTAAAAATCTTCTTCACAAGCAGCCAACTACCTAGTGTCGAAAATCCTGCCTCAGACAGGACCGGAAATGTACGACCTCCTGGTTGGAGGCAGTGCAATGTCATCAGCTGGTGTTCTGAGCCATCCACGTCTTCCACGGAAATCGAACCTACAGTCTTACTTTAAACTCCTGCTGAACTCCTACACCACCAGACTCTAGAATTCAAAGCACTTGAATCACTTGACGTTAACTGTCGCAATTTGCTTTGTAGTTTGCTTTGTCTGCATTACTTATAAGAAATTGCTACTGAACATCTCACGAATCATTTTTATGCAAATACCTCTTTACAGAACGATTACATCATTTGACTATTTCAAACTTTTATTTGTATTTAAAGTGTGATCACATAGTGTTGAAACAAGTTTACTGGTGTTGGTAATATAGTTGCAATATTTCACATTTGCTGCCGAGTTAATAAATGTAAAACATTGATGTAATTGTCAGTTATATTTAATTTTGAAATGATGTGCCGTATTCAATGTTAATATTTTTCTATACCTCTAGTAATCAGTATTAATTAACTATTTAAGCAAACCAAAGCAAATCGAAACAATGTATTTAATCCTTTAAACAATTAACTCTCATTCGTTCTTTAATATCATTATATGCAATGTATAATGTACACAAGTTCAATATGATTACGTTAAATTAATACGATTCGTTTAATTGACAAACTATATCACTTCCTTTTATGAAACTAGCAGTTGCGAAATGCTTCAGCTCTTAAATAAAATGTATTGCGTGAGTAGATCAAAATCAAGCATTTTATCAACGGTCGGTCTTCTCAAACCCTGACCAAGTTTGAAGCAATCATTCGCCCATTGCTCGCAAAGGAGAAATACGGGGGCTGTTGTGAACGATAGAACGTTATCCGAAACCGAGTAAAAGAGGCTTATGAAGTAAAATGTTGTAGATCCTCTTGATATTCTATTTCTCATTTTGCTATCCTCATTCCTACTTATTGTTCGCTCGCGGAGGTGAACGGGTAATGTCGGCATAAAACTGAATGGAACGTTCCTGTTAAATGATCCGTGTTGAAAACAACGTTTCGCTTTCCAGTTTATGGTGAGATAAGCATTTATTTCACTCACTTCGGGTTCTAACCTTCCATTCTTTCCCGGAAAATCGAAGATATTTCTTGTAAACGTCATTGTCTTTCTTTTAAAATATTGGCGTTTTAGTGTATGAAATCAAGAAACATTTTCTTCCAATGTTTCGTGTTCTTCTATTTGATTTTATGCATTGTGTAAAATGTTTATCTGAACTATCAATGTGTGCAAAACACATATTTTTAATATAAATTTGCAAATTCAATGTTTTAGCCTAAAACGCATCGCAATAAAGGTCAGTCACAACTAATTTGATTTTATATACTTTTTGTGTTCTATATTATTAAAATTGAAAAAAAATCGTAGTTGATGACCAAGAACAAATTTAATTATATGAGATATGAATTGCTTTTTAGGTCTTTTCGTCTCAGTGTACCTTATTAGAAATACATTGAATGGTGTTAAAGCAAAAAGTTCTATCTATGATGTCGATTCGCTATTCATGCTCATATTAATGCACAGCATAAAATTGTTCTTTTACAATGTATCCGAGAGTTCTTTTTATTGGAAAGGTAGACTTTGGGTAAAAACTATATGAGTGCATCTATCTAGTATAACATGAACGGCGTTTTCATTTGAACTGTTATTATTCCCCTGCAGAAATTATTGTGTGAGAATTATATTCAAAACGTCTCTTCAGTTACGACGCCATCACTGTGCTGGATGAATTGCGGCTTTTGCCCGTTCAACGATCACGCTTGCGGAGAGGAGGTTTATAGGACGCGTGCGGAAACGACGAATTGATGTCTGCAGACCCTCTTTCCTGTCGTTCTGTGTAGGAAACGGCTTGCAAGCGATCTCTCGCCGCAAAAAAGTCAGAGGAAGGACGCTCGTTTCAGTTCTCTGGGAGTCACGCGGCCGGTCTGTTGCGGTCACCGCCTCCCCACCGGTCAGCAGAGACGAGGGCGCACATGCCGGGTCTCGACCCCCGTCCCCCAACCGTTCGACTTCTGGTTACGTGGCACACATGGCTTCTACAACGAACGACCGGGGAATTTTGGGAACATTAGCTGCAGAATTGACCAAAAATGCAAACGGAGGAAAATTTGCTACGTGAGAGTAGAGAAGGGAAATGACGTTTGATAAACCAACTACCTTATTTCTCGTGATCAGTGAGAAATTGGAGTTGTAATACTTGGAATAGCTTCAACAACAATGTGGATTCTTTTTCTAGAGCTTTTATCCAACTGACAGCCAGTTGCCTTTTACGTTCTGATGAGTAGAGTATTCGACCACACAGTAGACACAAACATACTTGCGGGCTTCTCTGATCTGGGGTCAGCAGAAATCAGTGCTCTCCGCGACAACACATACATGAGAGACAAAGGACAACCAACCATGCCCAAGGCGGGACTCGGAATGGAGTAAAAAATATCTATTTGAAGTATATTTCAGACATATGTAATACAGCTTAAACGCACAGCCCAATTGCACTAATTAGAAAGGTAATAATCAGGCGAAAGGATTGTTAATTAAACCCCAAGAGTAACCTTCAATTTTCCCTAACGATTGGGAATATACTCGAGGCCGAGGCCCTGCCGCTCGACGCGCCACTTTGCAACAAGCGGGCCACGAACTCGTCCATGGGGAACGCCAGGGCCGAAGCACCGGATTTCCGTAGTTTCCCACTGCTACCGCCGCCGCCGCGAGCGCTGCAGATGCCGGGCGCCCGGGCGTCTGCCGGCGCTTCTTTCCAAGGCCACGGCCGCCGCTTCCTCCATCCGCCCACGCCGCCCGCCGCCTCGTTCCCAGGCCTCGAGGGCTCCCGTGCGCCCGGCCAAGCGCAAGAGGGCTCGTAATGCTGAGGCGCCAATTGTATTCTCCTACTTTTCAAACGTGTTTTCCCTCCAGGTGCTGCGGATTGTGGCTTACGTAAACGTTATATGACATCCGGTAAATTAACGGCCAGGTGTGGGGAATTTACTATGCAGTCATAATAAATCTAGAGTTCCGCGAATGATGAGTTTTTTGTACGTTAAATTGTTTTTGTTCTTAGTATTTTAATGTATAGTGTGCCCTGTGTTGAAGATAATGACTTCTTTTTAATTTAGTACATCACTAATACTAGTTTGTGCTGTCTAAATGTTGCTCACCTATGAAACCGTGCTCACTGCTGTTTTTGATGTAGCAAATAACTTCAAATCAATAATTGCATAAACTGTTTGCTTGTTGAGCGTACTGGACATTCCTGTATGAAAAGTACCAAACTAACATTATTCTTGGTGCATTTGTGAAGAAGCGATAGGAACGACTTTCCAATTCTATAAAAATATTTTTCCATACTGTTTAAACGTTGAGCGTAATTATTGTCGTACTGACGAATTTTCAGATTCCGTTTCTGTAATTTTTTCAGGTCATCATTTTACAAACTTAAAAACATGAGAAATTTCTG
The DNA here is from genome assembly GCA_017312745.1 of Gryllus bimaculatus. Taxonomy (NCBI): domain Eukaryota; kingdom Metazoa; phylum Arthropoda; class Insecta; order Orthoptera; family Gryllidae; genus Gryllus; species Gryllus bimaculatus. The sequence continues at coordinate 10,413,598 of BOPP01000006.1, forward strand.
TTTATCAATAAAACACAAATTTTAGTTAATATCTATCAAACACTGTTACACTAAGAATACACTCTCCTTTGTTCCCGATGTTATCTTCTTAATTTCATTGATGAAAATCTTCGCCTATAATAACCATCTCAATTTACATTCAAACCGCCTCTCTGTGCATCTTAACTTCAATCAGAATCACTATTGCCACATTCTTAAACACCATATTTTCATCAACACATTCATCAATTAACGAAATATTTTGTTAAACGTCTTCCTTGTTTATGAGTAAAGCGGGCGCTTACACAATCAAGTGTTTTCTGGGGGTCTCATTAAAGTTGCCGCCAGTTCTACACGTACTGTACATTTTTACTGTATCCCGCACACAAAGGGAGCAATGTAATACCTACACGAGAAAGTGACCTTGCGTTCCTCGAGTTACTGACTCTCGAAACCACAGAACAATGTGTCATTTGCCACGAAAAAATATTATATCAATTGTTGTAGGAGCCATATATAAGTTTATGAAGAAAACTTAGGAGTCATATTTTTATTATTTCTTTCAAAGGAAAATTAAAAATGGGACTTGTCTCATATAAATAACAGTTCCTATTATTCTTTAGCCACAGTATGGATGAAAAACTCAAGATAAATATTTCCTCTTAATTAAACACTTTGATATATGTATTCGTAACTGAAAATTTAAAAAAATAAGGCGTAATAATGTATAATTTTATACCAACAATCTCGAAATTTATTTGTGATCAGTTTTAATTTGTTAGTTCAATTGTTCTTCTTGGAAAACAAGAGCTTATCACCATTAAAATTGGGTGTGAAAACGCAGCTCCTTTAGACGGAAATTGAAATGTTTACATTTCCGAATTCCTGCTAAAGATGGATCTTGTACTACAAATATTGCTAGGACATGCACTTACTGCCAAAGAGAGCAATATTCATGTAATGGTCTTTGATTTATTTTCTTTGCTCTATCTTCGGTTTATTTTCCGCCATTTGCCTTGTTGGTTTTATATCAATAAGCACTATAAAAAGGGAAAACTGTAAATCGATATCGAACCAAATATTTGAAAATCGAAGGCGTTTCGCAACTGAGAATCCCCTCAGTTTAGTGTCCACCAACTGCCAGTGTTGTAAACCACTGTACATGGCCAGTAATCGCAATGCCAGGAGACAATATTTCTCAAGATATTACGTCTACGCAACTGAACAAGCTTAACGGACAGCTGGCAGGAAGCAAAAGCTGCCGACGCAGGGCATGAGACTGGGTCAGTATGGAGCGACGCGACTCCATCCCTACTGCCAGAGCCTCCGTCTGTCTCCGCCTCCACATTCACCTCTTACTCCACCTCCTTCTCCGCCTCCACCAGCTCTTTCTCCGCCTCCGTATCTTCCTCCGCTTCTACCTGCAAATCTGACTTCTCTTCTGCCTCCGTTTCCACCACTTCCACCTCCACCACCGCCTGCCTGCCCACCTCTGCCTCCACCTTTACCTCACCTCCTTCACTACCTCCACCGCCGCCTCCTCGCTGCATCCTCGGCCACCAACTCCCCTTCCACCTCTGCCTTCAACTTCTCCTCCACCTCCATCTCCATCTGCACCTCGGCCTCCCCCATTACCTCCGGCACCGGCTTCGCCACCTCCACCGCTACCGACAGCCACCTTACCCCTCGTCTCACCCTCAGCCTCACCTCTCCTTCCACCCCACCACCGCTTTACACTTCCGCCTCGCGTCCAGTGTCTCCACCCGTCCGGCACCGTCAATTCTTCCCACATCACCGGTTCATCGTCACCGTCAGTCGTACATCTTCATCATCGTCACCGTCACGTCATCTGCTGTCATTGTCATCGTCACGGTAGACAACCACGCATCGTCACGCCGCTGTTCGCCACGCCACCGCCACCGCCACCGCCCACCGACCACCGCTACCGCAAACCGCCCCCCGCCCTCGCCCCCGCCCCCACCACCGCCCCCGACCCCCGCCACCGCCACGCCGCCACGCACCGCGCCGCCGCCGCCGCCCGCGCGCCGTTGCGCCCGCTGCCCGCCCCGCCCGTCTCCCCGCCCACCGCCCGCGCCGCCAACCGCCACGCCCCGCCGCCCAGCCGCCCCCGCCGCCGCCGCCGCCGGGAAGGCCGAGAAGGTCGCGGAAGCAGCGCGCCTCGGGGGGCAGCTATGTCGCGCTGACCCGCCACCGCACAGTTAGACGCGCCGCTAACTGGTTCAATCGCCATCTCGGCCTCCCTCCTCCTGCCTGTACCACCGTCACCAAACTGTTACTATTGCGTGTGCTGTCTCCGACGCGTCGTAATCTCCGTTGCCGCAACTGCCGCAATCCTCAGCCACAACCTATCAAAATTCAGTGCTACCGCAGTCACATATTCGATACGTGTTGGTGAGAATTCGCAGTCCACCATTTAACACCACCCTCATCACTCTCATCCCCACCACCGTCATCGATATCACACTACCATCACCACCACTATCCCCACATTGATACCAGTATCATTAGGACCTTAACACTACCCTACTAGCACTATCATCAACTTAGTAGCCATACAAGTACTAGTATATCCCTATGCCATCACTTTTAATATATATACGATCACTGTATTCATCACAGTCACTGTTCGCATTACTATCATCACTGCTAATTCTCAATATAACCTGCATGAAATATTATATTTACCTCGGCTTTATTCACGAGCTATAACTCGCTGCTGAGGATACCATGATCTCCATCTGCAGGCCAGTTGCTTCGGAATTCATTGCATACTTCCCTCTGCCCTCACAGATAACCGTCTGTGTGTGTAAATGCAATCTCCTTTACCGGTCCTGACCTCCAAGCTTTGACGCAACTCTTCAATCTACCGTTATTGTTACTCTTATGATTCTGAACCTACCCGCATTGCTACGTCCACATTTGTTACTGGAGTTGCCTCATCTAGCAGTCCTGACATACTTTTTTATCTGTTTCTTCTTTCTCTTTTAACAAGGTTTCTCAATACACACAAGATTAGCGGAGAAAACTATTTTTTCTCAATTTCTTCAGGAATAAACTACTCGAAATCAAATTGTTCCAAAAATAAGCAATTTAATAACCATTTGTCGAAATATTTTGTTTCTCGGAAAAACGTCTTGAAATAGAGAAAAATAGAGTAATCCAGTATTTATTTATTTAATAGGTAATTATTACAGACAAAATTAGCTTACTTGATCCTATGTGGCTAGACCGAAGGCCTTTAAGCCATTACAATACCTACATCCTTTCGCGTTCTAATCTTTCGAATTCTGGTATTCACCCCAAATGGTCTCTCCATCGCAAAGTAATCCAGTATTTCCAGTGATGACACTTTACGCATTGATGACCTTATCTAATCTAATAAAAATCGCATATAATCTAATAAATAAATATGCATAATGTAATAAATCTAATGTAATAAAATGCATAATTTGAACTAATAAAAAGTTCTACTTACTACCGACTTAGCACTACCTGAGATTTACTACTTCTTTTAATTCTCATCGCTTATATTTATAATAGTTTCTATCATGATTCTGTTGTTAGTGATCCATTTTATTTATTAATGTTATGATAGCTAATAACTGACAGTTAGAGGGCAATAAATGTTATATTTCGTTTACAGAGAAAAAACAGCACTACTTCATATCGTCTTCGAGTTCGAAATGGTAAACGAAAATGTTATGTACAGGTCTTCAATAATATTTGCGTGTTATTTACGACACTAATTACATTAATTGCAAATTCAACTAGAATTTGAAGATTTATGTAGAATAAATGTTTAGATAAAAGTACACAAACGAGTAATAAACGCCGTGTTAGAGCTGTAGTAAAATTTAATATTCTTATTTAGTGAGAATATACTAGTTTTAATGGCATAAAACAAATTAACAACTAATATTATAATGATTACTACGTGCATGTAAAGCCTTAGAGTTTTTTTCTCGATCGTTGCAAGTTTTTAATCAGTAAAATATTTGCGCGTTGCCTAGTCCATTGTTTATTTTGTTTCTTTTGATCGTTCTCCGCTTCAGTGTCTGCATTTACGCAATGCAATCCGTTGCCTGCCCCTCCTCTGCTTCTGCCGCCGGCGTTGTAGGCGCCAGAAAAACGCCCGGATTTCCCGAACCCTGCGGCGTAAATAAATACAGGTAACCAGAATGTCTGTGTAGCGGAAGAAAGCTACAACGTCTTTAGAAGCTGCGATAAACTTGTAGAGATGGATCCTACGAGTGGTAGGGGAAGAAGGAAGAAGAAATGCGATTGTTGATTATCAAATTTCTGTCCAATATTTCGATATTCTTTAACGTAGATAAAATGTTGAAAAATATGTATGTATTAAAATAAATTGTAAATGTCATGGAAAATAACTCTATGAAAATTGTCTCTTCTATAAGAACGTGTCACTGAGTAAAATGGTTAATCATTTAAAAGTATTAATTTGTTATACAAAATAGCAACAAAAACTATATAAAACTCCATGATGGCATGAAGTTTTTCTGTGAATGTCAACGGTATATTATAACTCTTTTGATTTTTCCTTGTGCATTAGACTTGATATTATAACAAGTTTAACAATTATAACAAGACTTGATCATATAACAAGTTTTTGATTATATCACTAGTATTAGAACTGCAATGAGAAAATGTATCACGTGAATCAGACTTTCCTATACAGCAAAGGGGACGTCTTTTGCGAAAATGTCTAGAATGTAAAAAAAAGTTTATTATCTCAGTTTTAGAAACTGTAGTCAATCATGCATAATTTGAAGAGAATCATATGAATTCGTTGTAGAACACAGAGTGGCGATCAGTGATACGGAAACTACCATCAAAATACCTGGACTCTATTGAACTTCCAAGTGGAATGAATTATCACTTTGAGACCACAGTAATTTGAAGCAAAGTGTATAGTACGAGTCTTCAGCAATCATCCTTCAAACCACTGAATCTCATACCGATCTAGAAAATAGTAGGATCACATCCACAGTTTGCTGTGTACAGAACCCTGTTATGTGACATCTTGAGTCTTTACCCTCCCCCGAGCGCTGTAACGACTTGCTGCAGGACTGCTTTTTCTCCTTCACTGAACAGGTCACCCCCACAGTGACTAGACAGCCGCTAATCGAGCGAGAAGATAATCGTAGGAGCAAAGAACGACTCCTACTATACAGGTGCACTCCGCCGAAAGAGACCCAGAAGGACTAACTGGATCCAAATGACGGCTAATGATTTTAAGCCTCACGAGCCAATTACCTGTTACAGATGTACAGCTACAAGGACGCAGAGTAGATGAATACCGGTTTTTTTTGTTCTTGTTGCATAGCAACTGATTCGATTCATTATTGTTTCTTTCTGTGAGATGACGTGGCGTTGTTTTATTGCGCATGACGGTGCTGTCAGTTGGGGAATATTGATTACTCGATCTGTGAGAGATGCTTAGCTGCGGAAAGAAGCCCTCATTTTCTTGTTCAGTTTTGGTTTAAGATATGAGCCCAAGAACTACTTTGGTTTGCCAAATGCGGTTTAGCGAAATAATTACACCCACGACCTACTATGCTCTGTGTGTCGTGAAGTATGACCGCCCCGATTCATTGCATTTCCTGGTCGTTCGTTTTTTCTCCATGTCTTCTTCGTTATATTCACCTTTTACGTCCAAGTGAAGGGTAGTCGTGCCTCATTAAAGTGCTCGCGAAGATTCTGGTGCAAATTCTCCAAGTAGAGAGCTTTCCTTCTTCCCTCTCTAGGAAACGAATCATTTCGGAAACTAATTGCTTTCATTCCTGCAGGTAACGTGAATAATGTGTCAACCAACAGTTCTAATGGGTGTAAAAAGTATTAACAGAGTATCTTTCTTTTGTGGAATGTTAAAAACCAACTTTTTCCAATTTGAAATTAAGCCAAACCCTGAAGTTAACAGGGAAAAATTAAGATAAAATAATGATGTAATAATACTCATAATAAGCGTAGCTTCTTGTTGATTAGAAGCATTAATCATGGTAATTTTTCTAGTTTTATAACACTACCATAACGTCAAAATCGTGAATGTAGAGTTCCCCAAAATTTTAATGTAACTAATGTTATGTTTAAAAATGAAAGTAATGAAGAAAACTTACATTTTCATGAAATGAAATCCAAATCTTATAGCGGAAAATATATTGTATTCCGAAAACAATAACAAGCTCCAATATTAAGAGAGATAGATAGGATCGACAAAATTAAGTTTTAAACCTTGTAATTCAAAAATTGCGCAAAAACTACTAACGCGTTCGAGAAGCATTCATTAAATAATTAAAATATCTCATATTGAATAATAAATTGCGTTATAAAAAATCTTTAGATCCAATACTCAAGGTGGAGGGCATATTTGCAAACAATATAATTAATGTTTCGTTTCAATTTAATGACAGTCATGAAATAATCAAATAATAGAAAAGTTCAAATTCTGTAGCGATCAGTTCATATATCTAGACGGAAAATTCGTAAATGACATTAGGACTACACGACAGAACAAGTGACATCAACGATATCAATTGGAAGGTATTAATTTTGGCAAAAATACTGTGAATGATTTATACACTAGTGTTATTCATAGATTGACTAGAGACATTTTGAAAGAAAATATCATTTTTCGAAAGAAGGGACACCCAAAATGTATTTTTTCGACAAAATCTTGTAGGTTCTATGTTTACATACCACATTGTAACTGAAAGAAATTGCAAAATTGTGCGTAGAACTGTTAAAAACAGCTGTATTACCCAAACCAGAGACCTCTTCCAGCTTTTAATCATGTTATAAATTAGATCATACTTCAAAGAACTCCGTAACATTAACTACTAATTTTTTTCAATTTTCTTGACAGTGTCCTGAACATTTTCCTGACCATGTAACATTACGGCAGCGCTATATCGCTGAAATATAATTTCAACATAATTATAATTTATTCATAGAAAAATATTTTTTGATGTAGATCTGCAACGTCTTTATTCCATTCGTTTTTAATATTCAACTTTAATTATATTTCATTTTCTTGTACCACGTATTTTACTTTGTGTCCTTTATTTCTTCTCCCCTAATCGTTTATTCTTACTATGTGTTATCCTTTTGTTCTTATCTCTATTCCCTTTTCGACTATATAATAGTACTCCACCTCGTTCTCATCATGAAGTTTGATCTGTGTCAAGGCCAAGACGAGTTGATCTGTCACTATTGTGGCGCTCACTTGGTCTCTATCAGATTCCGACACACGACATAGTCCCCTTTCCCTCCCTCCCACTATCACACAGCAAAACACACGGTTCATTCCTTTGTACCTCCAAATCATCTAATCTTCCAGACAACCCACACCCACTACGCCCAGCCATCGTCACTCTCATGGCCACAACGCCCCGCTCCGCAAATCCTGTCAGCGCCCCGCCCCCTTAGGTCTCATCTTTCTCCACCTTGTCACAGCCAACCCGTTACATATCGCTCCACCTCAGTTGTCTCACACTGACCCTCTACATCATTTGTCACTCCATACCAGCCCTCTCACGCAACCCTCTCTGCCGCATAACAAACCGTCTCAATCTGCCCAGTCTCGCACGACTCCGTCTCATACTACCCGGACTCACACTACCTCGTCTCACACTACCCGGACTCGCACTATCCCGACTCACACTACCCCGACTCACACTACCCCGACTCACACTAACCGAACTCACACTACTCCG
>BOPP01000006.1:10421352-10447661 GCA_017312745.1 Gryllus bimaculatus
GATATGTATGCGATAATAAATGCGTGACAGAAGTGCAGGAAGTACGACACTATTCCCTTCATTTAATCATTCCGAGATTTGTGGTAACTAAAGTAGATACGTCACATAGTTAATCTGCGGTATTTGGGGCCTGTCAATAAGGTAATACCTGTTTTAACATGCATCTACTTGATTTCTCAACGTCTAAGAACATGAGAAAGTTGTTGGTGTACGAATAGCGGCTGCGCAATGCAAAGGCCAATGACTTTGCATCTGGGCTTTTTCCGACTTTTGAGATCGGGTGAATCCACCATTCGAAGTACATTTTATCTACCTCATCAATAATAATAAAGATGAGTAACATCCACTAGCTCAAATCGAGTAATGCGCGCATTTCTTTCGCACAAAATACAACATATTAACAAAATTAAAAAATCCACAACATGTCATTATCTTGAAATAATTAACCATTTATTAGAGGTATGTTAGCTTTCTTCATAACTTTCGATATCCTAGTTCCTACTCTGAGGAGCCTTTTATGGGAAAATGAAATTGACATGAAAAGGATCCAAACTGTTAATTGACGAATCTAACTTCATTAAATGCTTATAACAAATTACAATGACATCTGCAACTCACGCTATTTCCCATGTCGGCAAGCATACCGATTAACACGTAATGGCAATCAACGGTGGCACTTGCCATCTAATACGACGTCTATTGAACATAGCTGAGCGGCGCCAAACAGCTATCTCGAGGCATCACGTGGCAGGGGCGGGCCGCGTCTCCCAGGCAGGTGGCCGGGCTACGGCCTCGATCTGCTCCGACGGCCGCCCGGCATTGCCTCCCAGGGTGCGCATTAGATAGGCGGAGGCTTGGCGCGCAATTACTTGGGCTGGATCTCTAAATAGCCGCGTCGCCACGCGCCGATCGGCCGCCCCGGCCCCGCTCCGCCCCGCCGCATCCGCGCACCGCTTCGCCTCGCCCCGCCACGTCAAGACCACGCGCCGCCTCGCTCCGCTCGCGCGACATGATCCGAGCGTTTCGCAGGTTCGAAACCCCTTCGCGTGAAGTGCCTCGGCATAGGGAGGCATTTTTGCCCACTGGAGGAGGTATAACTGTAAGTTTCGGGGTTGGCAGACCTGAAGAGCGAGTTTTTATGTTGAACACGTACTTTATGGATTATTATAGTTCTACATACATAATATTTTGTGAGGAATTTTGTTAGGAATACTTTAGGGATCAATCATCGCAATAAGTTTGAAACTTTTTTGAATTTAATGACACTACTCACTTATCGTAGATGCATCTACGTTTTGCCAAAAGACATTTTCATCTCCATCCGAGCTTTTGCTACAGGTTAGATAGAAAAGTAAATTAAACATTAAAGTTCAATAATGGTAGCGAAATGAAAAGACAACTGGACAATAATATTTAACTAGATCTGTAATTGGTTGAGTCCGCAAGATCATATCCTAACAAAATAAATTAATTTTCGCTTTGTTCAATCAAGCAAAGTTCATAAGAAAAAATATTTCTGGAGCCAAAAAGCTATTTAAATAAACAGTATATTTTTTTACGGAATATCTTAGAAGTTACCTTTGAATTAAATTTGTTGAATGAATTAATTGACGCTTGCAGTGTTTTTAAATTGTCAACAATCATGAAATAGATTACGATAATGAAAAAAAATTTATTTAGTGGTCTTCTGCACTTTTAACATAATTATAACAGTGGTGATCGATCAAATGTGGTATTGACACTGTTGACAAACTTACAACCTGAAAAAGTTTTCCTTTGTTTCTATTGATGAATCTTGTTCTCTATTCATTTCTATCATTATAAATATATAACTTATCAAATCATTAAAATTATATTATTACGATTATGTATTAATAATGAAAGATTTCATTGTAATCACATGTTTATAACGCGGTAAAATAATGAATGAAGGGGGAAAGTATGAGCTAAACAACCCTAAGGTGTCAGATGGAGAGACTATTTATTTACTGTCAAGGCACTAAGCTTACACTTAACTGAGAATGCAGTGGTTTCATTATTGCTAGACAGCCAGAAGGGGAAATTCTCCCTCGCGAAACCTAGAGAGTTGGGGAAAGCCGGTAGTGTGACGAGTAATTTTCCGGAAGCCATCAATTAGCGGCGGGGTGCAAGGTCTCAGCTTTAGCCACACTGGAGAGGTCGAATCCCGCTTTTCTTGTCATCACAAGAGTTTCCGCTTGCAGGAGCCGCGAACGTTGCGGGTGAACTCGGTTCAGAAGCATCGGGGCGGATCGGCGCATTAGCGAAAATCAGCATTCCAACCCCGCCCTTCGTCGTCATGACCTACTCGATTTCCCAACACCACAACTTTTTTCTCTACTCACCTCTGTGTCCTGCTCTACCCTATCCCTGATGCCTCCCCCACATTCGGCTGCCCCCTCCTGTCGTACACAATCGGGAAACTCTCATCTTCAAGTGAACTTCTCTTGGGGTGACGATCTGTCACGGTACACTGCCCTTGTTTCGTCTTATTACTAGGCTCTCCGGGTGACGGCGCGTCCATTGGCGAAAGTGCCGACTGTTTCGGTCGGGCATCTGCGACCTTCCTCGAGGGCGTATTGCCATTTAAATACTGATCCGGCCGCGGAAGCCTATCGCTCTCCTGTTTCGTCTCTGTTCAGTAATGACTCGTTTAGTATTCTTTGGTACGTTTTAATGTGTTTGATACTTGTAAGTTCTAAAAGTTCTGATGTCTATTGCGAGAGTTATTGTCCGTATGTTGCGAGATCAGTCGATCATTTTCTTATTGGAATCAATGCTTTCGCGTCACCAGCAGTCTTGAAAGAACATCAATGATTCGGCATTCTGATCAATCATGACTTGGCGCAGCAGTATCGAAACACCTCCTGTTCCATTATTATTATTATTATTAATTATTATATTATATTATTATTATTATTATTATTATTAATTATATTATATAACCACAGGTGCGAAGCGAATTCTATATGTATACAGAAATCACGATATTTGGGCTTAGGAATTATGAACAGGGTCTACGGTCACTGTTTGGCAAGTAATTCTCTCCAAACCAGTTCTGTGAGTATTATTGGGTTATTTTCACTATATTACTATGTATTTTCTTTTGTTCCTGCACATGTACCACTCGCCCTGCGTGTCAGTGATCAGCCCATGACCGACACGTGTCTCTAAAATCTCACCCTTCTTGTTCACGACCCACCTCCTTCAGCTACTTAGGAGGTCGCATCCAACCTCTCAGCATTGAGGAGCATTCCCATCGGCTTGTTGGTATTTATCGGGTAGTTTTTCGTGTTTTTTTCGCATCAACGTTCCAGGCGAACCGTCGAGCAGTACTTAAATAAATGGTCATCAGGACTTCGCGCAGTCTACATTTCTCATCTTTTTTTCCTCTTCTTCTCCCGCGCCTACAAACCTGCTTCTAACTCACCACACTATGTCGGGAGAACAATCGGTGTACTTTTTAGAGCTTTGGTTCCGACTGGCGCCAAGTGCCCCATGGTGCAAATCTGGAAGGGGAAACCCGAAAGGCAAGCTGACATGTATGTTGACGGCAGGACTCACTTTCCAACCAGAGATAGGGGCAACCGCAAACTCATTGACAACGTAACACTTAACGAGCTGAATGATTCTGCCCACAAATCAGCACTGCCACGTCATTCCACATCATTCATTTTTTCCCGCCTCCCCTTACGGCCACCGCCCTCTACCTAACGCATTCCTTTCTTACGCGGGGGTGAGTAAGAACCCCCGCGTTTGCGAAGGAAGTAAAGGGTGGGGGAAGGAGGCGGGGTAGGGAAAGACTGGCAGTGTGTGAACCGCCGGCGCGCGGCGCCTCTTGCGGCCTCCGTGGCGTGATTTGGCGCCCCACTTAGGGCTAGTGACATCGTTTCGGGGAATATATGGCGGAGGAATGGGGATCGCGCCAACGAGCGCTAAACGACGTTCTGATGTCGGCCGCCCGTTTCACTTGCCCAGGGGACGTCCTGTAGCCTGGCGCTCACTTTTCCCCATTTGCCCCTGTGGGCTCTGGCGAACATAAAGGGCTGTTTCATTTTCTACGAGACTGAACAGAGGTAGGAAAGTTATGGGTGTTTTTAACATGCATTTTGTTAGCGTAATTCGTGCCATCACAACTTTTCAATTAACCAACATTTTTAGTTAATTTAGCATGTTTAACGTTTTTGGGAAGCAGTGGCTGGATGGAAAATTCACTTGGTTCAACAACAAATTGTTCTGGTATCGTGCAAACAAAACTATAGTCACTAATATGCGCTATCTCATTCGCAAATTAACATCAAGTACGCATTTAATTTCGTATTGTTTTGGTAAAGAATTGAGCACTACTCATTTTACGAAATGTATCCTGTGTACTGCTGGAACGCGTTTTCCACGCAATATATTAACGAAGTCAAAGGCTCAATTCAGCTTCCGCATGTGTCGTTCACGTAGGTGTACTGCGTTATGTTTTGTTGATCTGAGGGGTAACCTTCTTGCGGTGGTAATGGTAACACTGCAATCCCTTCCTTTGTAACAATATGGCTAGTATATAATGTTCTGTATTGCACGCATTTGATTTGACTTTTCACTATAGTGGTCCAAACAACGTGTACAGAACCAGAGTAGCGCTTCTTTACATGCGCTCTCCAAACACTCCACAACAAGCTATTTTCTGCGAGAGAGTGTTACGTAGGCTGCGGAAAGTGCGATATGAATATAATGATTACTTATTTCACCATTGACGATGCAAACACTATTTACTGTATCTTAAAACCTATTGCCGATAATACGATTCTACATAGGGATTGTATAGTGCAGAAAGTAAGAAGATTGCATCCTCACATAGAAAAGCGCATGTCCTGTGCAATGACATTAACGACTTAATAGATTACGGTAAATTGTCATAAACTTGAAAATAATTCAACTCATGAAACAAAAGGCTGCCATACCAGTGTATCTGTGTCACTGGACATTTCACTTTTACCGCTTCGAGAGACACTTTCTTGGTTAGCGTTTAAGTTTTCTTTCGCGAATAGGACTATAAGTATTAAAATTTTTATCTTTTTATATGTATAATTTAATGTTTTTCCTACAATAGAATTCCTGAAAGACAATGTTACTTTGTTCCATGAATGCCTAAACTATTTCCTTACGCTTTAAACCTGGACGCATTACCTTTCTTAAAATTCAATAACTTCCTCAATATTTTTTTTATAAATACTTTTCATAATCTTAATAACTTCAAAAACGAAGGAAGTACTCACGAAAACATTGTTGACCTCGACAACAACGTCATCTACAGTGTTTCCCTAACTGCATCTCATGGGCGGTCGCTTCGAGAAAGAACGATGGGAATGAGCGGAGGCATGCTAGTAATCTCGCTTACTGAATTATCCTTGTGCGCATCCTAAGTGCGATGAATGCGTGTGTGTTCGGGTCTGTGTGTGTTGCGGTGTGCATGAGTCAGGGGATAAGCGCGCACGCCGCCTTGCTCCAGTGGTATACAGCATCGCCGGCATGGCGTTACCGTTAGGAGGCTAGCGGCGCGCCGAGGCAGCCGCCTCCCGCAAGTGCAGGCCACGCGATCCAGAGGCTTCCCGCCTCCAGCATCATTCGCATCTCAACGAGACACTGGGCTTTGAGTATCCAGAGGGGATTTTAATCGAAAGCTAATTCTCAATGATTGAAGAAAAAAATAAACTTACATTTCCCCACTTAAGCCAACATCAACGAAGCTATGCACAATTGCCCCCTACCTGGCTATTAATCCACTTCTCTATCAAACGCTGTACTAATCCCTCACCATTACACGCTCTCATCTGTCTCATCCTTCTCTGTCTCTCTGTCTCTTGTCTCTCTGTTCCGTCTCTCTGTCTGCTCTGTTCTCTGTCTCTCTCTGTTCTGTCTCGTGTCTCTCTGTCCTCTCGATTCTCTTGACTCTGACTCCATCTGACTCTCTCTGTCTCTCTCTCTGCCGCTCTGTCTTTCTCCATGTATCTGCTTTTCTCTACACCTCTTGACTCTGTCTCTGCTTCTGTCTCTGCCTCTCTCTGTCTCTCTTGTCGAGTTTAAACTCAGGCCGGGATTCCACCTTATCGATACCTGCTGAGGTAACCGCAAGCACTTCGGCCAGAGATTCCTGGTTAATGATAGGATAGGGAAGGGAATGGAATGATGGAGGCGCATCGGCAGAATACATATTGGCAGGGGAAATGAAAGATGACTTTCGAAAACACTTCTGTGGCTAGGAAACATTCCCTCTTCTCCAACTCACAATTCCAGCTGGATCCGGCCCGAGATGGAGACCTGGCTCGAGCAGTGACGCTGTCGTGTCGTCCGACGACTTTTCTTCCGCCGCCCTTCTCAATTATTGAATCATGCGTTTATTCGATCGCATTGTAGTGTCTGCATTGATGCTCGTGATGATTCTGCGATTGGAGTCCTTTTATCAAGAGCACGTGTTCGATGTTTTGCAAGCGAGGAGCAGATCTCGTTCAGGTCGCTATTCCCTCCGAAGTCCTAACTTCATTAATGATTATATGGATAAAAGACTTGTGGATGATCTGCTTTGAAAATACATAATTTAACTGTTGACCGAGCCTGATCGCCTCCCAGCCACCATGAAGCAAATCAAGCCGAAGTCCGTGGTGTCATCCAGCAAGCAGGTTTGCATTTTCTTCAGGATAAATCTTAATGAGGAAACTTTGGTGGCATTGTGAAAATCGTATTACAGGCAACTATCCAGGAGTCCTCAACCACCAACTCACATCTATCGCAAGCAAGCAAAAAGAGAGACATGGACGCGCAGCGTACAAGTCCGCAATTCCTTCAGAATTCTATCCGGAGTGGATGCAGGCGGCTGCAAATTTTACCTTATCCGAACCTTTTGTACTTTCTATTGAACATAGTGTAGCGGACGCTGTCAGGTTTGGCATTCTTTCCATTCAAATACGAGATCCAGAATTTCTGTCATTCTCGAAGATATCTTGAGCGGTTTCCAATTTTGAAAAAGTCCGACTCTAAAATACTTGGCTTATTTCACATCAACCACCTTACTTCCGAAATTCTGTTGAATGACTCCAAAACGTCTGATCCACGATAAAGAAAAAGCAATATAAACGACAGTAAAAAAATTCAAAAATTCAAGTGGATAATAATGTAAAGAAATGTTTTTGGAATGTTCTTTAAATAACAATAAAAATAGTGTCATTTTGGGGAAAGAACACTCGCAAATTCACTTCTATTTACTATAGAGCTATAAAATAGAAGAAAGGAGAGGAATTTGGCAGTGCCGTAAAATAATTTTGAACAGAAGTTCGCGGCATATATAACCTTGATAGGACGAAACAGGAAAAACGGAATCATACATGGCAAAAAGGGGAGTAGAGGATAGTAAGAAGAGAAGAAGTAATTTGACGTAAAAATTAGATAGAAGAGAAAGGGCATGAGAAGAATCGCAGAAGAGGAAGGAGAAGAAGAAGAGGAGGAAAATAGACAGACAAAGAAGAGGAGAAGGAGAAGGAATGGGAGAGAAGAGATAGAGATGGAGAAGGGAAAAGGAGGAGAAGGGAAGGAAGAAAAGAAGAAGAGAAGGAGGAAGAGAAGGAGGAAAGAGAAGGAGGAGAGAAGGGAGGAAGAGAAGGAAGAAGAGAAGAATGAGAAAAACGAAAGAGGAGGAGGAGAGGAAGGATAAATGCGGAGGAGAATCACACAAGCGAAGCGAGTAATGAAAAAAAAAGATCGAGACAGAGAAAAAATAAAAAAATAAACGCGGGCGAGAGTGGGAGGCGTCGCCCTGCGGCGGTGGGGCGGCCAGAGGCGAGCGGGCGATCCCGCGCGCGGCTGCAGGCGGAAGAGGCCGCGGGGCGCAGGTAGGCACGCGGTCGCGCCGCGAGCGGACGGCGGGGCGGCAAAAAAGGGCGCCGTCAAGAAACCGCGTTAGAAGCGCGCCCCCATCACAGCCGCAATTGGATATTGGGCGGCCAAGCGCACAGAGTGCGTGCCGCAGCACCGATTGCTCTGCATTGCGGCAGCGCCGCGAACGCTCAAAGGCCAGCAAATCGCGAATTAAAACAGAGCTACCCAACATGACGACAAGAATTTAATTTCATGGAATCTTTGTATAATGTAGAGTATTTATTTATCTCATCGGCCAATCATTGTAATAGATATTCTTCTTCTCCTTTCTCTTCTTACTTTTATTTTAGGCTAGAGTCTGTTATCTTTACAAAGGGTACTTATTAAAATTTAAAAACCTGAATACATACCATTTAATGTAGTATATTTATAAATTTGGCACTTTATTTCATGCCTGTCTGTGTTCAACAAAAAATGTCCTTTCATCTAGTTCTTGTACGTCCTACTCTTTACTCGCTTCCTTCCGGTTTTCTTCTTCTAAGTCACTTTCACCAATCTGTCTTCTTCCTCCTGTCTATATGTTCGTTCCATTTTCTTTGCTTCTTTCTCCGAACCCAGTCTGAGATTATATCTATTTGGCAAGTCCTGTCCTTCTATATTAATATTAGGTTTTTTTCTCCTTATTGTTTTATTTGTAATTTTTATATTAAATTTTTATTAATTATTATAAATATAAAGTAATATTATATTTAAAATATTCTGGTGGTCAAAAAATCATGAAAATATGCTTCAACGGTAATGTCGCCCTTAATATTAATCTGGCCACCTATCTAAGCGATTTCATTTATTTTCACAACGTGTGATTGTGAACAGTCGTAAAGAAAATAGTATTAATAACTGCAATTGCTTACAGGTGACATTGCTAATGCTGAGTATATCACAGACATAATAAGGTAATGATTGTGTTATGTACGAAATCAAGTAATAAAAACGGGGGTAATGCATCGTGACTCCAGGAACAGCTTTTATAGTTGGTCGTCGAACCCTCCAGTGCAAGTCAATTAATTTGGCATAGCAATTAAAACCATATAGGAAGGTTTATTGGGTATATCAAATGCGATTAAATTAACTGATTTTGACATGCGATTCAAATTAACTATTTTGTACAAGGAAAAAGTTTTATACTGTAGGTTACCTCAGGTAAGATCAGTTTTGCTTTAGAGCGAGTGAACCGGAAAAAATGGAGTTGAGTTCGCATTTCAAGTCGAGGGTGACCTCAAATTTGAAGCAATTTTCAATTTTTTAATATGATAGTTTCTAAGGAATCAACATATTATCAGGCTCTAAACATACTAAGAGTAGTAAGGGCCCCGGGTTGAACTGCAATTGTTTTTCTTATTGAAAAGTAAACGATTGAGCTGACGATATAAATAATACTAACATTCAATCAAACTGCGATGATTGTCCTCATTCCTGGGTCACATTGCGTCAAACAATTTTTATATAAGAAGCTTTCTCTTCAAATTTTTAATAATGAACTCCTTAATTGCAAATGAATTACTTACTTTATGAACTGGTATTAAAATTTAAAAGCATGTCCAAAATACTTAATAATAATTTAATCGGCATTTGATATACCATAACCTTCTTATATGTTTTAATGCTTATGCAATAATTTGACTTGTCCACTGAGGGTTTCGACAACAAATAATCTTTATTGTCAGTGTTTGGTCTTGGCGGGTTGACTCCTGGTTGCCACTATCCATCTAGTACCCACCATTGTTTTCACAGACTCCTAGGAAAACTTTATGTGTCCGTCCCCCAAGCTTTCTCAGCCAAGATGATTTTTTTTAAAATTACCACAAATTTGGACTTCGGAGGCTTTAAAAAATCACAACTTGATAAAAAAAAGAACATTTTATTGATCTTATTCTGCCCCCGCTCCCAAATGTTGCCTCTCCGAATTTTTTCGGGTCCCCCTCTCCTTGTAGGCCCCTCCTGTAACTAATTAATTACGAAATTCCCCACCTTTCTCATATAGTTCGTGAGTTACTGGTTCTAAGAAACTGGAATTATTTCATCCAATCGACGTCTGAGGATTTGTTCTGCCCAACAACGGAATGCGAAGGTGGAAGTGAGCGTTCAGGTGCGTGAGCGAAGCGCCTACGAAAGTTCACTGCGCGCGCAGACGGGATAAAGCTAGCCGAAGCCGAGCCGACGGTTCACTCTCTTCGGTATGCAAAGACCGGTTATATAAAACGGTCTTCGGCCGTAAGGGGAATACCTCTATGGAAAATTCTCACGTAGTGTTCTCAGAAGATGAATGATAATGCCTTAAGAAAAATGACTTTAGTTTTTTGCCGCCAGTGGAAGATATTTTAGTCGCAAGAAAAGCACGGTTGGTGTGAAACCGACCCAGTCTACGAAGACGCGCTAATGCTAAGTTCACTAAAGCTGTTTTGCAGACTTTAAGTAAGGCAAGTACTGGTAAGTGCTGTTGATAATAAATGCAATTGGGTCACTAATCACAACCGTATCAATATTCTTTGCTTGCTAATAGGTAAATGCCTAATTTACTTAGTTAATTCAAATTGTGTGTTTTTAGTGATCATATCTTGAATAAACACTTCATTGCATAAGCTTTTCTCAGCCGCTTTTTCTGTATAAAACACTGTTTGGAACTACTCACGTATTCAATGAAAGTAGCATTTCAAGAATAGTTTGTGTGCTTAAAAAAATATTATTTCTTTTTTTTGTTGCAAAGTACTGGAAAATAAAGGAATATAACGTTATCAATTTATTATTATTTTACCAACCAACAAAGGAAGTTAACATAATGTGCAGTGGAAAGTGAAACATTTTAGAAAATACATTTTTATAATAATATTTTATAATATAATAACAATAATGATAATAACAATAATGATAAAAATCACAATAAATAGTGGCAGAGCTTTCAAATATTCATGTGCACGTGTCACAGTTAAGAATGTTCTTAGAAGAAATATATGATGCAACACAAGCAGTCACAAATACCCTTCTGAATCCTGACAGTGGTTTATTA
Organism: Gryllus bimaculatus; assembly: GCA_017312745.1. NCBI lineage: Eukaryota > Metazoa > Arthropoda > Insecta > Orthoptera > Gryllidae > Gryllus > Gryllus bimaculatus. The sequence goes on from BOPP01000006.1 coordinate 10,432,292, forward strand.
TTTCAATTAAAATGTGATCCTGAAATCTCAATATTATTGATACACTCTCACTGAATTCATTTAACTTATAATTTTAAATTAAAACGGAGATTAAATGTGAGAGGTTTCCATGTAAGTATAATAAAGTACAAGCTTGACTTTCAATTAAGTGTTATTAGAAATATCTAACATTTACTTGGAGGTGTTTGGGCTAATACTTTTATGAACGTCTCTTTTTTGATTTTCTTTCCAACTATGAAGGAACAAAAACATGCACCCTGTTTTCTTTTTAATTTGGAATTAATACACGTAGTTTGATATATTACTGCAGAATGATTTTAATTGACGATACACTCATTCCGGAAACGTATTTTTTCACTGACACATTTTATTTTAGTATCGGGAGCAAAAGAAGCCAGGAAAACGATTTACATTTTTTATTTCTATATCATTAGTAAAGAATGTGATCAAACATTAAATCAAAATCTTTTGTATGTGCTCTCTTGTATGGATGTACAAATATTATTTCAGCGAAAAAAGGGGTAAATTAATACAAGAGATGAATTGTTAAAAATACCACCATTGGTTTAACGATAAAAGGCAAATACTTTTGTTAATTGGCTGTAATGCAAAACAATATCATGTATTCTTTCTCAATAGCTTTTTTCTGTTTCTGAGAGAATTGGTCCTGACTTTCAAAGGTCATTAGCGCTCAGCTGTAATATTCTAGAAATGAGTTAATCATCAACTTGAATGCAATGAACCTTTGGGAGTGATAATTTCAATGGAGAAAATTAATTTCCTTTGCATTATTCTTAATATTTTCTCGTTTACCCTTGAACAAATTAGAACTTGAATAGTAGTTTAAATTTGCGGATGTCATAACGTTTGTTAATACTTATGTGTCATGCCCAATTGTGATATAATTACTTCGAAACTACACTTTGTGTGTGTTGGCCGTACTTACAATCACCCGTTCCCATCGATAACCTGCTTCTCAGCAGCAACAGGGAGTCGTAAGGCTGTCACAATTAGCATCGGCGTGTCGATACGTCCACAATCTTTTAAAGTAATTCGCAATCCTGCACGCAAAATCGCATTCCGCCGCCATTCCGCCCGGCTCAGCTTGTCCGCCCGCAGACCGCCCGGGGCGCCAGGAGAGCCCCCAGCCTTATCGCTCCTTCGCCATCGCCATCGCGCCGCGCTTGCGCAGTCAACCGCAGCCGAACCACCGCAGGCGGAACCACCGAACACCGGGCGCCGAACCGGCAATTTGGAGCAAAAAGGACGGCCTTTACTAAAACCGAAACGACTCAAATGGACCGCACTCGCCTTCCTCGCCGGCGGCCGGCCGGCCTAACGACCTTCGCAAACACGCCAAAAAGAGGGCGCGCCGGCGGCGCGGCCGGAGATGTTTAACGAAAAAACAGCGCCGCCGCGCGCCGCGCTATCGAGCTTGTTCGGCGGGCGAGAGTGGAACGCGACAGACGAAACGGCCCCGCGTGAGAGGCGACGGCAAAAAACAGGCCAGGCTCCTAATGTGGCAAATGCATACTGCGGTAAATACGAGTTTCCCTAGAACTGTAGTGACGCGATTGGCGATTCGCGGAACGATTGTGGGCTATTCCATTGAGAACAAAATGCACGCCTAGTTTTCCCTAGAACTCTATTGGCCGATTCCCGATTCCGGGTGGGTCCATTGTTAGATTATTAGATCGCGAGTAAGTTGTAAGTGATTGTTTCTTTGGAGGGAGAAATGGCAAGTATCATCATTCGCTAGATGGCGAGATCGTTTGTGGCTTGATCTACTCGCTGGCAGGGTTAAAACCCTAACCAGGTCTCTCCAACCAGTGGAACACCGCCCCTACCGGACTCAAGCTTTAAAACTCCTGCCGGGTCTACAACATATGTGGTAAGTAGTGATACATGCAGTGTAAGTTTGTGGAAGTAAGGAGGGAGGTAAAACTGATAGAAGAAGAATTTTTGTCTGACGCCGTTGTTAGGATGTTCTCCGGTTGGTTCACCGGTGTTAATCGAAGACTACAATCAGAGCAGCCGGACACAAGAAATTTCCATCAGAACAGTAGGCTGAAATCGTTCCTGGCAATGTAGCTACGGATTGCAAAATCCTGCAAACCGTCACAGCTCAAACCCTTAGGCTTCCCTGTCAGAGTACATGCAATGACATCAAATTGATGCCTGAATGCCCCCTTACCGGTCCTAGACCTCGAGGGACATGCTCAGCTTAAGATTGTTAACATAACCTGGTATTTTCCGTTTTAAATGCAACCACACCTCTCTGATGCTTGTCATCAAGGTGGCAATTTGACTGAATCACTGGAGTCATGGAAGCCAATGATTATACAATGCTTAGTCACACTTACGAAATGATGTAATAAAAATATACTAGCCAACTAACTTAGACCTTGCAGGTGACTTAGCTTAAGTGACTGCGTGACAGCAGCTTTTTCAGCAGTGAGAATATGCACATTCGTTGTGATTTCATTTAAATACACATACGCAAGAACATCAGGGTAACGCCACAAATTGAAGAAAGTAAAATTTCAATTTCAAAGATATAATTTTAAACACAATATAATATATATCGAATTAAAGTGATAATTTATGTTCTTTACTGTCTTGTTTTTTGGTAACCAAGATGAAAGCTACGCTCATTTAATATTTAGAGCCATAAGATATTAAGAAAACGAAGCAGGTACATACAAAAAAAAAACATACAAAGTTGCAAAATAAGTGAAAACTCATTTATATATTTAGAAAGGTCTTCAACGGAAATGCGTTCTAGCACTGACATTAATCGACGAGTCATTAACGAATTTAAAAGGGGTACATTTTTTCTTCGCATTATCCAATGTTAATTTGAACCAGTGCCTATTTTAATTTTGTTCCATTAACTTCTATTTTAGTTATTATGCAATACATCGAGATAATATTATGAGGTATAGATTTGAATGTATATGAATTATAATTGCTTACATAAATATGTATATTTTGATTTTATTTTGTAGACTATTTATAACAAATGAAAAATTATGAGTGATAAATATCTAAAGTTATAATAAATGTTTTCAAAAAGTTATAATTAAAATATTATTTTATTCTGTTATAACATTTTCTAGTATATTACATATTATATTCCTATTTTCCTTTATGATTGTATATTATTCGAAGCATTCGATAGTCGATGCCAAACACAGAACTCCTGTTTAAAAGAAAGCAAGTTTCCATTTGGCTAAACACTCCACTGACTCGTTGTTGAAGACAGGGGGACACGTGAAGTCTTTAAGGTGAAAAGATGCTGGACTCCATTCCACCCAAAGCATTCAATAAGGGAAGCAAAAAGCGAGAAAGATTGGCCGGAGCGAACTGCGAGCGTGCGCGAAAATGATCTCTGGCGGAATCAACAACAAGAAGTTTCAAAATTTAAAACAAAATATGAGCAAATATAGCGAGACGCCGTCTGGGCTTGTGGTTGTCTAACCAATTGCGCTCTCGTCTAACATTTGCCGTTATTCATGCTCACTGGAACACCTCTTGCTGCACTTTTGCTTTGTGAAATAATTATGCTTATTGTAATGTTTACTATTTTGATTTATTTTCCAATTATGATTAACTATCATACAATGTTGAGAATATTTAATATAGCGAAATTATATCGGCTCAAAGGTTCCGTTAAAAGCCCTTAAAGCCCTTCCATTAAAAGGATAGCAACAATTTTTGAATTTCCAAACACTCGCACAGACTCGTTGATGAAGAGAGAGGAACATAAAGTCTCTAACGCGAGAGGAGCTGGAAATCATCCACCACACGCTTTTCAATACGGGAAAGCGAAATGCGAGCAGTGGTCGAGAGCGCGAACGCGAACAGTGCCGAAAATGACCTCATGGCGGAATCGGCAACAAAACATTTTAAATAAAAGCAGAAAAGTAACACAAAATCAACAACAAGGCAACAACAAAAGCAAAAAAAAGTAATAAAAAAGCAAAACGCGGCTCTCTCTGGCGGTGTACCACCGGCGGCGCGCGCGGCGGCGCGCGCTTGCGCGATGTACTCGTCCGCGTGCGTGGCCGCGAAGTGCCGGGCGAGGCTTTCGGCGCAAAGTCCGGGTGAATGAAAGTTGAATCTGGCAGAAGATGATCACGCGCAGGGAAGCGGACGCGCATCTGAAACACTGCTGTGTTTGTTTTTACGTTGAAGGAATCGGGTTTGGGGACCAGAATCTCCTTTCGTGTCTCGACACCATAAATTGTCGGTTGAGAGCATTTTATTGGTACGGGTTTCTCATTCTTCAAGCACGTGGTGGTTTTTAATCGACGTGTGTTGAACGAGTCTCTGCTTGGAAATGTCGAACGTATCATTACAATAGTCATTCTGGAATTCCTTCCGGATATGTCTTTCAAGAGGCGAAAACACTGTGGCCAAGTAAGAAGTGTCAGTATATTGTCGAAATCGAACTACCAGAATAAAGCAATTCCTTAATTAACTATTATTTTTACGTTAAATAAAATTGACTTAAGAGAAGTATATTTACGAATAAGAATGAACTAAATTTCCTGCTAATTCTAGATATTTAAAAATGATCAAAGTCAAGTATCTTCTAAAATTTCATCCATTAGCTGACATAGATCTCATTTCATACATGTTTATTAATTAGTAATGCTTCTAGAATTATTTGAATTACTTTTAACTTTATGCGTTTTTAAAACATTAAAAAACACAATTTTACCTTACAACACCCTGGAAAAATACATAAAAAACGGCTTTTAATATTTTTTACGCGTGGATGTTCTGTAAAATATTACAGAACTAATTATCGAATTCTAACAGGTTCCTTAATGTGCATTGTCAGATCTGGCATATGTTTTTAAAACTCAACTTCGACACCTCTTGAAGGTTACGTGACGAATATAGTTTCGTAACAATTCATGCCGCTCAAAGGTGTAATAAGGAGATGAACTTCAACTGATATATGCCACGCATACGTACAAGTATTTAATGAATATAGAAAGCTGTATTGTTTTATGCTTTCCCCACATTTGTACTCTTTGTAATAATATTTAACTTGAGAATTTTCCTTGGGTAAATTACGTAATAGACTGTACTCTCTAATTATAAAACTCAAGAAATCATGTACCATGTTATTTACGAGTGACGGTGTGGAACATGCAACTACATTTAATATTTTAAATTTAATGAAGTTTCATTGTAATTTAATTTATTATGGTTTTTACTATACCGTATAAATTAAACGAGATACAAACACAACTGTAATGACAACTAACACGACAGAATGCAGAAAAAGGAAAACTCTCACATTAAGTAACAAAGAGTAATATTGTTCTTCAAAAATATTCAATACTATAAAATGCCATACCGTTTAAAAATAGCGAATACATTATTACTATTATTATTTAATTTTAAAAAAATGATAATATATTTTTATATAATTAAGAACTTTCAACATCAATTCACACATTCAAAGCTTAATAACAGGAATGTAAGTAAACTTTTGGTCTTAGTTAAGTAAAATGTGGCAACAAACTGTTATTTAACATAGATAAAAGTGCTATACGTTTTTAAAAATTAATGGACCGATTCAACGGAGAGACTTATTTTTTCTCATACTCCGTGTTTCCTAATTAATGCATTTGCATGGCGTTGTGGTAAAATTTCAGTATTCGGACAAAGCTTTCTTGAGCGAGAGAACTTTCAATCTCACCGAAATGAAAAACAAGGCACGTTTTCCAAACTCATTTAATTTACGCAGTACGCGTGGAATTGACTACTGCAATTGGAAAGTAGATAAATTAATGAACACAAAAATTAGAAGTCGCTTAAATTGAAGATTAACGTACTTTTTATCAGCACATCAAAAATCTCTTCACAACTGGCACATGCTTTGGAGAAACTTTTGGTGATGATTCACAGACTCGTGTCTTTGTACAAGGATTCTTGATAGTTATATACTTACATTTCCTTTAGCCTCACTCCACAGAAACCTAATGTAACGTTTCTCTCGTATACGTAACTTAATTATTCAGGAATGGTATGAAAATGTTTAAAATTCGATAATATTGTAAAATTATCAAAATATTAATGACATTTAAAATGATTTAATACTTTTTTATAAACATGTTTTACTTCGCACGTCTACGTTCATGCTAAAGGTTCGGTAACGATACTCTCTTTGGACGCAAGTCTCCTGAGATGTTTAGTCGAATTTAATATCACCAACGTTTATTACCGTATATTTTTCTATCTCACTACACACAGCTTCAGACAAAGTTATCGCAAATACATGCAAGAACAACGCAGTCACTTCATGTTTAAAACTACAGTTGGAAATCGATAAAATATGTAAACTCACTCGACAACAAAATTGCTCTTTAAAATGAACTTTTTTTTATCACACCTCGTTACCCTACACGGCTACACACATGTACATGGTAAAGGATTCGGTAAAATTCACAAATATCCTCATTTAGAAATGATTCTCGAGTTGAATAATTCGCACATTCTTCACCCTCTACCAGCCTATCCCCGCAAATTCTTCACATCACGGTGAAGATTCACAAATATCTTTCTTTAACCCAATGATCTCGGAGTTGGATATACACGATCATTTCTTCACCCTCTCCCAGCCTATTCTTCCACCTCACACAACCCAAAGCCAAGGCCTCCCGACCACATACAATTTCGCGGTTCTTCGAAACGGTCGTGCGCGGCTTCGTGCCAATCTCCGGCGGCCGCAGGGCTGAGGGCGCGGTGCCACTCGCCGACGGTCTCACCCACTCCACACCGACAAACTCCCCTTTCCCTCCCTCCACCATCACAAGCAAAACACACGGCTCATACCTTTTGTACCCTAACTACTCCTAATCTCTCAGACAACCCACACCCACTATGCCCAGCCATCGTCCACTCTCATGGCCAACGCGCGCCGCTTCGCAAATTCTGATAGCGCCCCGCCCCTTAGGTTCTCGTCTTTCTCCATCTTGTCACAGTCAACCGGTCCTTACATATCGCTCCACTCAGTTGTCTCACACAGAACTCTCTAGCATCACATTTGTCACTCCATACCAGCCCTCTCACGCACGCTCTCTGCCGCATAACACTACGTCTCAATCTGCCAGCTCCCGCACGACTCCGTCTCACCTAACCCGACCTCACACAGCAAAACACACACCGTTCATCACATTTGTACCCTACTGCCTCCAAATCATTTAATCTCCCACCGACAACCCACACCACTACGCGCAGTCCTCGTCACTCTCATGGCCACAACGCGCCGCTTCGCAAATTCTGATAGCGCCCGCCCCTTAGGTCTCGTCTTTCTCGCATCTGTCACAGTCACCCGTTACATATCGCTCCACTAGTTGTCTCACACAGGCTCTTACATCTTGTCACTCCATACCAGCCTCTCACGCAACCTCTCTGCCGGCATAACACTCCGTTCTCTGCCCAGTCCGCACGATCGTCTCACACTGCCGACTCACACAGCAAAAACACACCGTTTCTACATTTGTACCCTACTGCCTCAAATCATTTAATTCCAGACAACCCACACCCACTACGCGCAGTCATGGTCACTCTCATGGCAGCCCCGCTCCGCAAACTTGGCGCGGAGGCGCGGGCGCGACGCGTGTGTTTCATCCGTCTCCCCTCCGCGTTCGGCATTCTCGATCACTCCGATAGTAAAAGTTGTTCAACGGCTTGTCGCCGCTTGCGCGTCGCCCCGTTGCCGCCGTCGCCCCCCACTCCGCCTCTGGCCCCGCGCCGATCGTTGTCACGCTGGCGTAATCCGCTCTCCCGCGCAGACATTCATAAGGCTCCGGCGGTCGGCGCCGCGCGGCGCTGGCGAGAATGCCGGTGGCAGGGCGAAGCCAGGCGGCGTTGGGCGGTGGAGGGGGCGGTGCGAGGAGGTCGCGTAGTGGGTGGAGAAGGGAGCCTGATGGTGTGGAGGGGGAATTTGGGGTTCGGTACGATGAGAAGCGAGGTAGTATGAGACGAGTTGTGTGGAGGAGAGTGGAACTCAAGAAGATAGAGCGAGGGGGGCGGGGTGGAGGAGAGAAGGGTAGTGTGAGACGGGCACTCTCATGGCCACAACGCCCCGCTCCGCAAATCCTGTGAGCGCCCCGCCCCCTTAGGTCTCGTCTTTCTCCACCTTGTCACAGCCAACCCGTTACATATCGCTCCACCTCTGTTGTCTCACACAGACCCTCTACATCATTCGTCACACCATACCAGCCCTCTCACGAAACCCTCTCTGCCGCATAACACTCCGTCTGAACCCGACCTCACACTACCCCGTCTCACACTACCCGGACTCACACTACCCCGTCTCACACTACCCGGACTAACACCACCCGGTCTCACATTACTCCGTCTCACACTACCCGGACTCACACTACCCGAACTCTCTACGCCCCCGCCCCACCCCGCCCACCCCGCCACCGCACCGCCACCGCACCGCCGACCGCCCCGCCGCCCGCCGCCGTTTGCGCCCGCTCCGCCGCCCGCCCGTCCGCCCCCCCCCCCCCGCCGCCCGCCAACCCACCGCCCCCCCGCCCCCGCCGCCGCGCCGCCGCGCCGCCGGGAAGGCCGAGAGGTCGCGGGAAGCAGGCGCGGCTCGGGGGGCAGCTATGTCGCGTGACCCGCCAGCACAGTTAGACGCGCCGCCTAACTGGTAATCCGCCATCTCGCGCCTCCCTCCTCCTGCCTGACCACCGATCACCCAAAACTGTTACTATGCGTGTGCTGCTTCGACGCGTCGTAATCTCCGTTGCGCAACTGCGCGCATCCTCAGCACAACCTATTCAAAAAATTCAGTGCTTACCCGCAGTCACATATTCCGATACGTGTTGGTGAGAATTCGCAGTCCACTTTGCTGTATTTAAACACCACCCTCGATCAACTCTCATCCCACCACCGTCTCATCGATATCACACTACCGCATCACCACCAGACTATCCCCACTTGATTACCAGAATGGGACATACTAGGACCTTATACAACACCCGTACTGAGCACTATCATCAACTACTAGCCATAATACAAGTACTAGTGTATCCCTATCCATCACTTTTATAATATGGACCGATCACTGTATTCATCACATCACCTGTTCGCATACTATCATCCGTGCTAGATCTCAATATAACCTGCATGAAAAATATTATATTTACTCGGCTTAGTCAACGAGCTATAACTCGCTGCTGGGATACCATGATCTTCCATCTGCAAGGCCAGTTGCTTCGGAATCATTGCATACTTCCCTCTGCCCTCAACAGATAACCGGTCTGTGTGTGTATAAATTGCATCTCCTTTACCGGTGGTCCTGACCTCCAAGCTTGACGCAAACTCTTCAATCTACCGTTATTGTTACTCTTATGATTCTGGAACCTACCCGCATTGCTACGATCCACATTGTTACTGGGAGTTGCCTCAGTCTAGCAGTCCATGACATACTTTTTTTATCTGTTATCTTCTTTCTTTTTCACAAGGTTTGTCATACACACAAGAGACGGAGAAAACTATTTTTCTCAATTTCTTCAGGAATAAACTACTCGAAATCAAAATTTTCCAAAAATAAGCCAATTTAATAACCATTTGTCGAAATATTTGTTTCTCGGAAAAACGGTCTTGAAATAGTAGAAAAATAAGTAATCCAAGTATATCCAGTGATGACACTTTAACTCATTGATGACCTTAATCTAATCTAATAAAAATCGCATATGATCTAATAAATAAATAAATAAATAAATATGCATAATGTAATAAATCTAATGTAAAAAAATTGCAAATTTGAACTAATAAAAATGTTCTACTTACTACCGACTTAGCACTACCTGAGATTTACTACTTCTTTAATTCTCACACTTATATTATAATAGTTTCTATCATGATTTCTGTTGTTAGTGATCCATTTTATTTTATAATGTTATGCATAGCTAATAACTGACAGTTAGAGGGCAATAAATGTTATATTTCGTTTACAGAGAAAAAACAGCACTACTTCATATCGTCTTTACGGTTCGAAATGGTAAACGAAAATGTTTATTACAGGTGCTTCAATAATATTTGCGTGTTATTTACGACACTAATTACATTAATTGCAAATTCAACTAGAATTTGAAGATTTATGTAGAATAAATGTTTTAGATAAAAGTACACAAACGAGTAATAAACGCCCGTGTTAGAGGCTGTGGAGTAAAATTTAATATTCTTTTATTTAGTGAGAATATACTAGTTTTAATGGTCATAAAACAAATAACAACTAATATTATAATGATTACTACGGTGCATGTAAAGCCTTAGAGTTTTTCTCGATCGTTGCAAGTTTTTAATCAGGTAAAATATTTGCGCGTTTGCCTAGTCCATTGTTTATTTTGTTTCTTTTGATCGTTCCGCTTCAGTGTCAGCATTTACGCAAATGCAATCCGTTGCCTTGGCCCTCCTCTGCCTTCTGCGCCGGCGTTGTAGGCGCCAAAAGAAACGCCCGGATTTCCCGAACCCTTGCGGCGTAAATTAAATACAGGTAACCAGAATGTCTGTGTAGCGGAAGAAAGCTACAACGTCTTTAGAACTGCGAGAAACTTTGTAGAGATGGATCCTACGAGTAGTAGGGGAGAAGGGAAGAAGAAATGCGATTGTTGATGTATCAAATTTCTGTCCAATATTTCGATATTCTTTAACGTAGATAAAATGTTGAAAAATATGTATGTATTAAAATAAATTGTAAATGTCATGGAAAATAAACTCTATGAAAATTGTCTCTTCTATAAGAACGTGTCACTGAGTAAAATGGTTAATCATTTAAAAGTATTAATTTTGTATACAAAATAGCAAACAAAAACTATATAAAACTCCATGATGGCATGAAGTTTTTCTGTGAATGTCAACGGTTATATTATAACTCTTTTATTTTGTCCTTGTGCATGATAGACTTGATATTATAACAAGTTTAACAATATAAACAAGACTTGATCATATAACAAGTTTTTGATTATATCACTAGTATTAAAACTGCAATGAGAAAATGTATCACGGTGAATCAGACTTTCCTATACAGCAAGGGGACGTCTTTTGCGGAAAATGTCTAGAATGTAAAAAAAAGTTTATATCTCAGTTTAGAAACTGTAGTCAATCATGCATAATTTGAAGAGAATCATATGAATTCCGTGTAGAACACAGAGTGGCGATCAGTGATACGGAACTACCATCAAAATACCTGGACTCTATTGAAACTTCCAAGTGGAATGAATTATCACTTTGAGACCACAGTAATTTGAAGCAAAGTATATAGTACGAGTCTTCAGGCATCATCCTTCAAACCACTGAATCTCGTACCGATCTAGAAAATAGTAGGATCACATCCACAGTTTGCTGGTACAGAACCCTGTTATGTGACATCTTGAGTCTTTACCCGCTCCCCGAGCGCCCGTAACGACTTGCTGCAAGACTGCTTTTTATCCTTCACTGAAACAGGTCACCCCCACAGTTGACTAGACAGCCGCTAATCGAGCGAGGAGATAATCATAGGAGCCAAAGAACGACTCCTACTATACAGGTGCACTTCGCCGAAAGAGAACCCAGAAGGACTAACTGGATCCAAATGACGGCTAACGATTTTAAGCCTCACGAGCCAATTACGTTACAGATGTACAGCTACAGGACGCAGAGTAGATGAATACCGTTTTTTTTGTTCTTGTGCAGTAGCAACTGATTCGATTCATTATTGTTTCTTTCTGTGAGATGACGTGCGTTGTTTTTATTGCGCATGACGGTGCTGTCAGTTGGGGAATATGTTGATTACTCGATCTGTGAGAGATGCTTAGCTGCGGAGAGAAGTCCTCATTTTCTTGTTCAGTTTTGGTTTAAGATATGAGCCAACAAGAACTACTTTGGTTTGCAAAATGCGGTTTAGCGTAAATAAATACACCCACTACCTACTAATGCTCTGTGTGTCGTGAAGTATGACCGCCCCGATTCATTGCATTTCCTAGGTCGTTTTCGTTTTTTCTCCATGTCTTCTTCGTTATATTCACCTTTTTACGTCCAAGTTAAGGGTAGTCGTGCCCTCATTAAAGTGCTCGCGAAGTTCTGGCTGCAAATATCTCCAAGTAGAGAGCTTTCCTTCTTCCCTCTCTAGGAAAACGAATCATTTCGGAAACTAATTGCTTTCATTCCTGCAGGTAACGTGAATAATGTGTCAACCAAAACAGTTCTAATGGGTGTAAAAAGATTAACAGAGATACTTTCTTTGTGGAATGTTAAAAACCAACTTTTTTCCCAATTTGAAATTAAAGCCAAACCCTGAAGTTGGACAGGGAAAAATTAAGATAAAATAAGATTGTAATAATACTCATAATAAGCCGTAGCTTCTTGTGATTAGAAGCATTAATCATGGTAATTTTCTAGTTTTATAACACTACCATAACGTCAAAATCGTGAATGTAGAGTTCCCCAAAATTTTAATGCTAAACTAATGTTATGTTTAAAAATGAAAGTAATGCAAGAAAACTTACATTTTCATGAAATGAAATCCAAATCTTATATCGGAAAATATTATTGTATTCCGAAAACAATAAACAAGCTCCAATATTATTAAGAAGAGATAGATAGGATCGACAAAATTAAGTTTTAAACCTTGTAATTCAAAAATTGCCGCAAAAAAACTACTAACGCGTTCGAGAAGCATTCATTAATAATTAAAATATCCTCATATTGAATAATAAATTGCGTTATAAAAAAATCTTTACATCCAATACTCAAGGTGGAGGGCATATTTGCAAACAATAATAATTAATGTTTCGTTTCAATTTAATGACAGTCATGAAATAATCAAATAATACAAAAGTTCAAATTCTGTAGCGATCAGTTCATATATCTAGACGAAAATTCGTAAATGACATTAGGACTACACGACAGAACAAGTGACATCAACGATATCAATTGGAAGGTATTAATTTTGGCAAAAATTCTGTGAATGATTTATACACTAGTGTTATTCATAGATTGACTAGAGACATTTTGAAAGAAAATATCATTTTTCGAAAGAAGGGACACCCAAAATGTATTTTTTTCGACAAAAATCTTGTAGTTCTACGTTACATACCACATTGCTGAAGCTGAAAGAAATTGCAAAATGTGCGTAGAACTGCTAAAAACAGGCTGGTATTACCCAAACCAGAGACCTCTTCCAGCGCTTTTAAATCATTGTTATAAATTAGATCATACTTTCCAAAACTCCGTAACATTAACTACTATTTTTTTTCATTTTTGACAGTGTCCTGACATTTTCCTGGCGCATGTAACATTTTACGCAGCGGCTATATCGCTGAAATATAATTTCAACATAATTATAATATTATCTCTAGAAAATATTTTTTGATGAGATCATGCAACGGTTTTAGATTCCATTCGCTTTTTAATATTCCAACTTTAATCTTATGTTCATTTACTTGTGAACACGTATTTTCACTTTGTGTCCTTTATTTCTTCTCCCCTAATCGTTTATTCTTACGACTTGTAAGGTTATCGCTTTGTTATTTTCTCTATCCTTTACGACTATATAAAAGTACTCCACCTCGTCTCATCATGAAGTTTGATCGTTACTGTGTCAAAGGCCAAAGACGAAGTTTTGATCCTGTCACCATTGTCTTGGCGCTCCTTGGTCTCTATCAGATTCCCCGACACACGACATAGTCCCCTTTCCTCCCTACCCACTACACACAGCAAAACACACGTTTCATTCCCTTTGGACCTCCAAATCATCTAATCTTCCAGACAACCATACCACTCACGCCTAGCCATCGTCACTCTCATGGCCACAACGCGCCGCTGTCGCAAATTCGGATAGCGCCCCGCCCTTAGTTCTCGTCTTATCTCCATCTTGTCACCAGTCCACCCTTACATATCGCTCCACCTCAGTCTGAGTCTCACACAGCCGCTCTCTACATCATTGCTGTCACTCCATACCAGCCCTCTCACGCAACGCTCTCTGCCGCATAACACTCCGTCTGAACCCGGCACCCTCACACTACCCAGACTCACACTGTTACCCTGAGCGTCACACCTTACCCGACTCACACTACCCGGACTCAACACCTACCCGCAACTTCACACTACCCGGACTTACATACCCGAGACCGTACACTACCGGTCTCCACGACTTACACTACCCGTCTCACACTACCCCGTCTCACACTACATGGACTACACCCTTACCAGGGACTCACCCGTACCCGACTCACGACTTCCCCGACTCACACTACCGACTCACACTACCCCGTCTCACACTACCCTTTCTCCTCCACCCGCCTCGCTCTATTTCTTCGATTCCACTCTCCTCCACACTACCCGTCTCATACTACCTCGCTTCTCAGTACCGAACCCCAAATTCCCCCTCCACACCGATCAGCTCCAGCTCTCTCCACCCACTACGCGACCTCCTCGCACCGCCCCCTCCACCGCCCAACGCCGCCTGGCTTCGCCCTGCCACCGGCATTCTCGCCAGCGCCGCGCGGCGCCGACCGCCGGAGCCTTATGAATGTCTGCGCGGGAGAGCGGATTACGCCAGCGTGACAACGATCGGCGCGGGGCCAGAGGCGGGTGGGCGGGCGACGGCGGCAACGGGGCGACGGCGCAGCGGCGGACAAGCCTTGAACAACTTTTACTATCGGACGTGATCGAGAAGTGCCGAAACGCGGGAGCGTGGAGACGGAATGAAAACACACGCGTCGCCGCCGCCGCGCCCTCCGCGCTGTCAGAGTTTGCGGAGCGGGAGCTTGCGGCATGAGATGTGACCGATGACTGCGCGTAGTGGGTGTGGGTTGTCTCGGAGATTAAATGATTTGGAGGGCAGTAGGGTACAAATGTATGAAACGGTGTGTTTTTGCTGTGTGAGGTCGGCAGTGTGAGAGCGAGTCGTGCGGGACTGGGCAGATGAGACGGAGTGTTATGCGGCAGAGAGGGCTTGCGTGAGAGGCTGGTATGGAGTGACAAGATGTAAGTAGAGCCTGTGTGAGACAACTGAGGTGGAGCGATATGTAACGGCGCGTTGACTGTGACAAGATGGAGAAAGACGAGACCTAAGGGCGCGGGCGCTATCAGAATTTGCGAAGCGGCGCGTTGTGGCCATGAGAGTGCGATCGAGACTGCGCGAGTGGTGTGGGTTGTCGGTGGAGATTAAATGATTTGGAGGCAGTAGGGTACAAATGTATGAACGGGTGTGTTTTGCTGTTGTGAGGTCGGGTAGGTGTAGACGGAGTCGTGCGGGATGCTGGCAGATTGAGACGTAGATGTTATGCGCAGAAGCGTGCGTGAGAGGGTGGTATGGAGTGACAAAGTGTGATGCTAGAGAGTCTGG
>BOPP01000006.1:10447686-10469918 GCA_017312745.1 Gryllus bimaculatus
ACACTACCCGGACTTACATACCCGGACGTTACACTACCGGTCTCACACTTACCCCGTCTCAACACACTCAACTCCCGTCTCCACACCCTCACACTCGCCACGCTACCCCCTCACCCTTACCAGGTGTACTATGCCCTACCGACTTACCGTGTCCCGCTCACCACTACCGCGACTCACACTACCCGTCTACACTACCCTTCTTCCTCCCACCCGCCCCTCGCCTCTATTCTTCTGAGTTCCACTCATCCTCCACACACACTCGTCTCATACTACTCGCTTCTCACTACCGAACCCCACAATTCCCCTCCCACACCGTCAGCTCCCTTCTCCACCCCACTACGCGACACTCCTCGCACCGCCCCCTCACCCGACCCAACCGCCGCCTGGCTTCGCCCTGCCACCGGCCATCTCGCAGCGCCGCGCCGGCGCCGACCGCCCGGAGCCTTAATGAATGTCTGGCGCGGGGTGAGAGCGGATTACGCCAGCGTGACAACGGATCGGCGCGGGGCCAGGGCGGTGGGGGGCGGGACGGCGGCAACGAGCGGCGAAGGCGGCAGCTGCATTTATACGAGTGATCGAGAGCGAAAGCGGGTGAGAGTGAAAACAACACGGCGCCCCCGGCGTTAATTTGCGAGCGTTGCGCATGAGATTACCGATGACCGTGGGGGTTCTAGTAAGATTGAGGCGTAGGGTCAGAGAAAGGGTTTTCTGGTGGTCCATGGAGATTCGTATGGCAAGACGGTGTTTGCGCAAGAGGTTGCTGGAGCGGTATGGAGCTGACGTGGAACTGTGTGAGACAACTTAGTGAGCTTGAGGCGTGACGACGTCGAAGCCGACCCGCCTAAGGGGCGCGCCCGCGCTAGTCAGAATTTCGCGGAAGGGCGAGACTTACGGGGGTGGCCATGAGAGTTGACGATGACTGCGCGTAGTGGTGTGGGTTGTCTGGGAGATTAAATGATTTGGAGGCAGTAGGGTACAAATGTGATGAACGGTGTGTGTTTTGCTGTGTGAGGTCGGGTAGTGTGAGACGGAGTCGTGCGGGACTGGGCAGATATGAGACGGTAGTGTTATGCGGCAGAGAGCGGCTTGCTGAGAGGGCTGGTATGGAGTGACAAATGTGATGCTAGAGAGTTCTGTGTGAGACAACTGAGGTGGAGCGATATGTAACGGCCGTGACTGTGACAAGATGGAGAAAGACGAGAACCTAAGGGGCGCGGGCGCTATCAGAATTTGCGAAGCGGCGCGCGATGGCCATGAGAGTGGCGATGGCTGGGCGTAGTGGGTGTGGTTGTCTGAGAGATATAGGAGGTAGTTAGGGTACAAAAGGTATGAGCCGTGTGTTTTGCTTGTGATGGCTGGGAGGGAGGGAAAGGGAGTTGTCGGTGGGAGTGGGTGAGACCGTCGGCGAGTGGCACCGCGCCCTCAGCCCTGTGCGGCCCCGGAGATTGGCACGAAGCCGCGCACGACCGTTTCGAAACAACGCGCGAAAGTTGTATGTGGGGTCGGGGAGGCCTTGGTTTTGGGTTTGTGTGAGAGTGGGGAAGAATAGGCTGGGGAGGGTGAAGAAATCGTGTATATCCAACTCCAGAATCATTGTTAAAGAAAGATATTTGTGAATCTTCACCTGATGTGAAGAATTTGCGGGGATAGGCTGGTAGAGTGTGAAGAATGTGCGAATATTCAACTCGAGAATCATTTCTAAATGAGGATATTTGTGAATTTTACCGAATCTTTACCATGTACATGTCTGTAGCCCTGTGGGTAACGAGGTGTGTGATAAAAAATAAAGTTCATTTTAAAGAGCCAATTTTGTTGTTGGAAGTTTAACATTTATTACGAGTTTCCAACTGGTAGTTTTAAACATGAAGTGACTGCGTTGTTGGTTGCATGTATTTGCCGATAACTTTGTCTGAAGCTGTGTGTGTAGTGAGATAGAAAAATATACGGTAATAAACGTGGTGATATTAAATTCGACTAAACATCTCAGGAGACTTGCGTCACAAAGGAGAGTATCGTTACCGAACCTTTAGCATGAACGTAGACGTGCGAGTAAAACATGTTATATACAATAAAGTATTAAATCATTTTAAATGTTAATTAATTTTTGAAATCTTTACAATATTAGTCGAATTTTAAACATTTTCATACCATTCCTGAATAATTAAGTTATACGTATACGACGAGAAACGTTACATTAGTTTCTGTGGAGTGAGGCTAAAGGAAATGTAAGTATATAACTAAATCAAGAATCCTTGTACAAAGACACGATCTGTAAATCATCACCAAAGTTTTCCAAAAGCATGTGCCAGTTGTGGAGATGATTTGATGTGCTATAAAAATACGTTAATCTTCAATTTAAGCGACTTCTAATTTTTGTGTTCATTAATTTATCTACTTTCCAATTGCAGTCAATTCCACGCGTGACTGCGTAAATTAAATGAGTTTGGGAAAACGTTGCCTTGTTTTTCATTTCGGTGAGATTGAAAGTTCTCTCGCTCAAGAAGCTTTGTCCGAATACTGAAATTTTACCACAACGCCATGCAATGCATTAATTAGAAACACGGAGTATGAGAAAAAAATAAGTCTCTCCGCTTGAATCCGTCCATTAATTTTTAAAAACTTATAGCACTTTTATCTATGTTAAAATAACAGTTTGTTGCCACATTTTACTTAACTAAGACCAAAGTTTACTTACATTCCTGTTATTAAGCTTTGAATGTGTGAATTGATGTTGAAATGTTCTTAATTATATAAAAAATATATTATCATTTTTAATAATTAATAATCTAATAGTAATAATGTATTCGCTATTTTTAAACGTATGGCATTTTATTAGTATTGAATATTTTTGAGAGAACAATATTACTCTGTTACTTAATGTGAGAGTTTTCCTTTTTTCTGCATTTCTGTCGTGTTAGTTGTCATTACAGTTGTGTTGTATCTCGTTTAATTATACGGATAGTAAAAACCATAATAAACTAAATACAATGAAACTTCAGTTAAATTAAAATAATTTAAATGTAGTTGCATGTTCCACACCGTCACTCGTAAATAACATGGTACATGATTTCTTGAGTTTTTAAAATATAGAGAGTACAGTCTGTTACGTAATTTACCCAAGGAAATTCTCAAGTTAAATATTACAAAAGAGTACAAATGTGGGGAAAGCATAAAACAATACAGCTTTCTATATTCATTAAATACTTGTACGTATGCGTGGCATATATCAGTGAAGTTCATCTCCTTATTACACCTTTGAGCGGCATGAATTGTTACGAAACTATATTTCGTCACGTAACCTTCAAGAGGTTCGAAGTTGCGTTTTAAAAACATATGCCAGTTCTGACATGCCATTAAGGAACCTGTTAGAATTCGGATAATTAGTTCTGTAATATTTTACAGAACATCCACGCGTAAAAAATATTAAAAGCCGTTTTTTATGTATTTTTCCAGGGTGTTGTAAGGTAAAATTGTTTTTTAATGTTTTATAACGCATAAAGAAAAGTAATTCAAATAATTCTAGAAGCATTACTAATATAATAAACATGCTATGTGATGAATAGATAGAGATCTCATAGTCAGTACTGCAATGTATGATGGAGGAATGAAATGTTATAGAAGATACTTGACTTTGATCATTTTTAAATATATCTAGAATTGCAGGAAATTTAGTCATTCTTATTCGTAAATATACTTCTCTTAAGTCAATTTTATTTAACGTAAAAATAATAATTAAGTGTAAGGAATTGCTTTATTCTGGAGTTTCGATTTTACACAAGTATACTGACACTTCACTTGGCCACAGTGTTTTCGCCTCTTGAAAGACATATCCGGAATTCCAGAATGACTATTGTAATGATACGTACCGACATTTCCAAGCAGACGACCGTTCAACCACGTCGATAAAAACCACCACGTGCTTGAAGAATGAAACCCGTACCAATAAAATGCTCTCAACCGCCAATTTGTGTGTCGAGACACGAAAGGAGATTCTGGTCCCCAACCCGATCTATGAGACAACTGAGGTGGAGCGATATGTAACGGGTTGACTGTGACAAGATGGAGAAAGACGAGACCTAAGGGGGCGGGGCGCTATCAGAATTTGCGAAGCGGCGCGCTGTGGCCATGAGAGTGGCGATGGTTGGGCGTAGTGGGTGTGGGTTGTCTGAGAGATTAGGAGGTAGTAGGGTACAAAGGTATGAGCCGTGTGTTTTGCTGTGTGATGGTGGGAGGGAGGGAAAGGGTATGTCGTGAGGAGTGGGTGAGACCGTCGGCGAGTGGCACCGCGCCCTCAGCCCTGCGGCCACCGGAGATGGCACGAAGCCGCGCACGACCGTTTCGAAGAACCGCGAAAGTTGTATGTGGTCGGGGAGGCCTTGGGTTTGGGTTGTGTGAGGTGGAAGAATAGGCTGGGGGAGGGTGAAGAATGTGCGAATACATCAACTCCAGAATCATTGTCTAAAGGAGGATATTTGTGAATCTTCACCCTGATGTGGAAGAATTTGCGGGGATAGGCTGGTAGAGGGTGAAGAATGTGCGAATATTTCAACTCGAGAATCATTTCTAAATGAGGATATTTATGAATCTTTACCGAATCTTTACCATGTACATGTGTGTAGCCGTGTGGGGTAACGAGGTGTGATAAAAAATAAGTTCATTTTAAAGAGCAATTTTGTTGTTGTGAAGTTTACATCGTTTTATCGATTTCCCAACTGTAGTTTTAAACCATGAGTGATTGCGTTGGTTGCATGTATTTGCGATAACTTTGTCTGAAGCTGTGTGTAGTGAGATGGAAAAATATACGGCCATAAACGTGGTGATATTAAATTCGCCTAAACATCTCAGGAGACTTGGTCTAAAAGAGAGTATCGTTACCGAACCTTTAGCATGAACTTAGATGTGCGAGTAAAACATGTTATACAATAAGTTTATAATCATTTTAAATGTTATATTAATTTTGATAACTTTACATTACTTATCGAGTTTTAAACAACATTTTGATACCATTCCTGAATAATTAAGTTATACGTATTCGAGAGAACGTTACATTATGTTTCTGTGGAGTGAGGCTAAAGGAAATGTGAGTATATAACAAATCAAGAATCCTTGTACAAAGACACGAATCTGTAAATCATCACCAAAGTTTTCTAAAGCATGTGCCAGTGTGAGAGATTGATGTGTAATAAAAAATAAGTTTATCTTCAATTTAAGCGCCTTCTTAATTTTTGTGTTCATTAATTTATCTACTTTCCAATTGCAGTTCAATTCCACGCGTGACTGCGTAAATTAAATGAGTTGGAAAACGTTGCCTTGTTTTTCATTTCGGTGAGATTGAAGAGTTCTCTCGGCTCAAGAAGCTTTGTCCGAATACTGAAATTTTACCACAACGCCATGCACATGCATTAATTAGGAAACAGGAGTATGAGAAAAAATAAGCTCTCTTCGCTTGAATCGTCCATTAATTTAAAAACATATAGCATTTTATCTATGATAAAATAACAGTTTGTTGCCACATTTTACTTAACTAAGACCAAAGGTTTACTCACTTTCCTGTTATTAAGCTTTGAATGTGTGAATTGATGTTGAATGTTCTTAATTATATAAAAATATATTATCATTTTTAAAATTAAATAATAATAGTAATAATGTATTCGCTATTTTTAAACGTATGGCATTTTATAGTATTGAATATTTTTGAGAACAATATTACTCTTTGTTACTTAATGTGAGAGTTTTCCTTTTTCTCGCATTCTGTCGTGTTAGTTGTCATTACAGTTGTGTTTGTATCTCGTTTAATTATACGGATAGTAAAACCGTAATAAATTAAATTACGATGAAACTTCATTAAATTAAAATAATTAAATGTAGTTGCATGTTCCACACCGTCACTCGTAAATAACATGGTACATGATTTCTTGAGTTTATAATTAGAGAGTACAGTCTATTACGTAATTTACCCAAGGAAAATTCTCAAGTTAAATATTACAAAGAGTACAAATGTGGGAAAGCATAAACAATACAGCTTTCTATATTCATTAAATACTTGTACGTATGCGTGGCATATATCAGTTGAAGTTCATCCTCCTTTGAGCGGCATGAATTGTTACGAAACTATTTTCGTCACGTAACCTTCAAGAGAGTGTCGAAGTTGCGTTTTAAAAACATATACCAGTTCTGACAGCGCATTAAGGAACCTAGTTCCTGTTTAATTAGTTCTGTAATATTTTACAGAACATCCACGGTAAAAAATATTAAAAGTCGTTTTTTATATATTTTTCCAGGGTGTTGTAAGGTAAAATTGGTTTTTAATTTTTTTATAACGCATAAATTAAAAGTAATTCAAATAATTCTAGAAGCATTAATAATTAATAAACATGTATGAAATGAGATCTATGTAGCTAACATGATGAAATTTTAGAAGATACTTGACTTTGACAATTTTTAAATATCTAGAATTAGCAGGAAATTTAGTTCATACTTACTCGTAAATATACTTCTCTTAAAGCTCAATTTTATTTTACGTAAAAATAAGTAATTAGTGTAAGGAATTGCTTTATTCCGGAGTTTCGATTTCGACAATATAATGACACTCTCACTTGGCCACAGTGTTTCGCCTCTTGAAAGACATATCCGGAATTCCAGAATGACTACTGTAATGATACGTAGCGACATTTCCAAGCAGAGACACGTTCAACACAAGTCGATAAAAACCACCACGTGCTTGAAGAATGAAACCCGTACCAATAAAATGCTCTCAACCGCCAATTTGTGTGTCGAGACACGAAAGGAGATTCTGGTCCCCAACCCGATTACCTTCACGTAAAAACAAACACAGTCAGTGTTTCGTGCGGTCCGCTCTCCCTGCGGTGATCATCTTCCGCCAAGATCAACTTCTTCATTCACCCGGACTTGCGCCGAAGCCTCGCCCGGCCACTCGGCGCCACCGCACACGGACGAGACATCGCGCAGCGCCGCGCCGCGCCGCGCCGCGGTGGTACAGCCGCAACCGAGACGCGGTTTTTGCTTTTTTTATTAATTTTTTTGCTTTTTTTTTACTTTTGAGTTGATTTTGTGTTACTTTTTCTGTTTTATTTAAATGTTCTTGTTGCCGGTTCCGCCATGAGGTCATTTCGGCACGTTCGCGTTTCGCTCTCGACCACTTGCCTCGCTTTTGCTTCCCGTATTGAAAGCGTTGCGTGGATGATTTCCAGCTCCTCTCGCGTTAGAGACTTTATGTGTCCTCTCTCTTCATCAACGAGTCTGTGGAGTGTTTGTAAATTAAAAAAACGTTCTTTCTTTTTAAGGAAGGGTTTTACGTGTGCGTCGACTAGCCTTTGAGCAATGTAATATTCATATATTAATTTTCTCAACAATGTAATTAAAAATAAATAGTACATATTTCAATAAACAATATGTATTTTAGAAACAAGTGTGAGCAAGAGTATTTCAGTGAACATCAAAAAGCGCATATTTCATAAAGCACCGCAGCGCCGCGTAGTACAACCGCAAGCGAGACGCGCGTTTTTGCTATTTTTAAAAAAAATTGAATGTTCTTGTTGTCGATTCCGCCATGAGGTAATATCGGCACGTTTGGCGTTTCGCTCTCCACCACTCGCCTCGCCTTTGCTTCGCGCATTCAACGCTTTAAGTGGATGATATTTAGCTCCTCTTGCCTTAGAGACTTCATGTGTTCTCTCTCTTCAACAACGCGTCCGTGGAGTGTTGGAGGAAATTCAAAAATATGCTCACCTTTTAAGGAAGGGCTTTACGTTTGCAACGACTAACCTTTGAGTGATATAATTCGTATATTAATTTTCTCAACATTGTATGGTAATATAATTGAAAATAAATCAAAATAGTAAACATTTCAATAAGCATTTCACAAAGCAAGAGTAGTTCAGTGAGCATGAATAAGCGCAAATGTTAGAGAGATGCGCAGCGTCGTACAGCCACAAGACGCGTGTTCTGGCTATATTTGCTATATTTTTTTAAAAATTTGAAACTTCTTGTTGTTGATTCCTCCATGAGGTCATTTCGGCACGTTCGCGTTTCGCTATCTGCCAATCGCCTCGCCTTTGCTTCCCATATTGAACACTTTGCGTGGGTGATGTCCAGCATCTTTCACCTTAAAGACTTCACGTGTCCCCTGTCTTCAACAAAGAGGCTGTGCAGTATTAGCAAATTGGAAACTGCTTTTATTTTAAACGGGAATTCTGGGTTTGCATCGACTAATCTTCGAATAATATATAATTCATAAAGAAAAAGAAGAATATAATATTAATATACTGAAAATGTTATAATAGAATAAAATAATATTTTTAATTATAACTTTTTGAAAACATTTTATTATAACTTTAATATTTATCACTCAATAAATTTTCATTTGTTACAAATAGTCTACAAAATAAATCAAAATATTACATATTTCTTTAAGCAATTATAATTTATTATTCATTAAATCTATACCTTATAATTATCTCAAGTATTGATAATAACTAAATAGAAGTTAATGGAACAAAATGAAGTAGGCACTGGCCAATTCAACATTGGATAATGCGAAGAAAAATGTACCCCTTTAAATCTTAATGACTCTCGATTAATTCAGTGCCAGAACGCATTTCCATGAAACCCTCTCTAAGTAATATAAATGAGTTTTCACTTATTTTTGCAAATTTGTCATGTTTTTCTGTATTTACTCTGCTTCGTTTTGCTAATATCTTATGGCTCTAAATATAAAATGACGTAGCTTTATCTTGGTTACCAAAAAACAAGACAGTAAATAACATAATTATCACTATTAATTCGATATATATTATTATTGTGTTTAAAATTATATCTTTGAAAGTTGAATTGTTACTTCTTCAATTTTGTGGGTTACCCTGATGTTCTTGGTATGTGTATTAAAATGAAATCACAACGAATGTGCATATTCTACTGTGAAAAGCTGCAGTCACTTAAGCTAAGTCACCTGAGGGTCTAAGTAATTGCTAGTATATCTTTATTACATCATTTCGTAAGTGTGACTAAGCATTGTATATCATTGGCTTCCATGACTCCAGTGATTCAGTCGAAATTGCCACCTTGTGACAAGCATCAGAGAGTTGTGGGTTGCATACGGAAATACCAGGTAGTTAACAATCTTAACTGAGCATGTCCCTCGAGTTCTAGGACCGGGTAAGGGGGCTTCGGGCATCAATTGATTTCATTGCTGTACCTCTGACAGGGAAGTCGTAGGGTTTGAGTGTCGACGGTCGCAGGATTTTGCAACCCTAGCTACATTGCCAGGACGATTTCAGCCACTGTCTGGAGGAGAATTCTTGTGTCCGGCTGCTCTGATTGGTAGTTCTTCGATCAACACCAGGCGAACACCGGAGCAACACCCTGACAAACGGGCGTCAGACCAAACATTCCTTCCTCTTCCAGGTTTTACCCTCCCTCCTTACTTCCACAAACTTAGACTTGCATGTATCACACTACCACATATGTCTGTAGACCCGTCAGGAGTTTAAAGCTTGTCCCGGTAGGGGCGGTGTCCCACTGGTTGGAGATACCTGGTTAGGGTTAACCCTGCAGCGAGTAGATCAGCCGCGGATCTCGCCATCTAGCGAGGGATGATCACTGCCATCTCCCTCCAAAGAAACAATCACTACACTTACGGGACTAATAATCTTAACAATTGACCCACCCGGAATCGGCAATCGGCCAATAGAGTTCTAGGGGAAATTAGGGTGCATTTGTTGTCAATGGAATAACCACAATCGTTCCGGAATCGCCAATCGGTCACTACAGTTCTAGGGGAAACTCGTGTACGCAGTGCATTTGCCACATTAGGAGCCTGTCCGTTTTTTGCCGTCGCCTCCACCGCGGGGCCGTTTCGTCTGTTCGCGGTTCACTCTCGCCCGTCGAACAAGCTCGCGGCGCGACGCGACGCGCGGTGGCGCTGTTGTTTTCGTTAAACATCTGCCGGCCGCGCCGCGGGCGCGCCCTCTTTGGCGTGTTTTGCGAAGGTCGTTGCGGCGGCGCGGCGAGGAAGGGAGTGCGGTCCATTTGAGGTCGTTTCGGTTTTTGTAAAGGCGCTCCTTTTGCTCCAAATTGCGGTTCGGCGCCGGTGTCGGTGGTTCCGCCTGGGTGGTTCGGCTGCGGTTGACTGCGCAAGCGCGGGCGATGGGCGATGGGCGAAGGAGATAAGGCTGGGGGTCCCGCGCCCGGGGCGGTCTGCGGGGGACAGCTGAGCGGGGGAATGCGCGGTGGAATGCGATTTTGCAGCAGGATTGGAATTACTTTAAAAGATTGTGACGTATCGACACGCCGATGCTAATTGTGACAGCCTACGACTCCCTGTTGCTGTGAGAAGCAGGTTACCGATTGAACGGGTGATGTAGTACGGCCAAACACGCACAGAGTGTAGTTTCGAAGTAATTAGATCACAATTGGGCTTGAAGACATAATGTATTACCAAACGTATGAACATCCGCAAATTTAACTACTATTCAATTCTAATTTTTCGGGTAAACGAGAAATATTATATATAATTGCAAAGGAAATTAAGTTTCTCCATTGAAATTATCACTCAAAGTTCATTGGCTTCAAGTTGATGTTTAACTCATTTCTAGAATATTACAGCTGTGGTTAATGACCTTTGAAAGTCAGACATCTCTCAGATACAGAAAAAACTATTGAGAAAGTATACATTGATTTGTTTTGAATTACAGCCAAATATACAAATATTTGCCTTTATGTTAACAATGGTGGTATTTTAACAATTCAACTCTTGTATAATTTACCCATTTTTCATTTTTCGCTGTAATAATATTTGTACATTCATACATAAGAGCACATAACAAAATATTTTTATAATGTTTTGATCACATTCATTACTAATAATATAGAAATAAAAAATGTATAATAGTTTTCTGGCTTCTTTTGCTCCCGATTCTAAAAATAAATTGAAAATGTAAAAATAAAAACAACTTGAAAAATTGAAGTGTATCGTCATTAAAATCATTCTGCAGTAATATATCAAACTGCGTGTATTAATTCCAAATTAAAAAGAAACAGGTGCATTTTTTTGTTCATATTTTGAAAGAACAATTCAAAAGTGACGTTCATAAAAGTATTAGCCAAACGCATCTCCAGTAAATGTTGATATTTCAATTATCGCTAATGAAATCAAGCGTGAACTTTTATGTTTACAGGAAACCTCACATTAAGCTCCGTTTAATTCAAATTATAATTTAAATGAATTCAGTAGTGAGTGTATTCAATAATATTGAGATTCAGGATCACATTTTAATTGAATATAACCACGTCAGGATTCAGAAGGGTATTGGTGACTGCTGTGTGTTGCATCATATATTTCCTTCAAGAACATCTTTAACTGTGACACGTGCACATGAATATTTGAAAGCTCTGCCACTATTATTGTGATTTTATCATTATTGTTATTATCATTATTGTTATTATTATTATAAATATTATTATAAAATGTATTTTCTAAAATGTTTTTCCTTTCCACTGACATTATGTTAACTTCCTTTGTTTTGGTAAAATAATAATAAATTGATAACTATATTCTCTTATTTTCCAGTACTTTCAACAAAAAAAGAAATAATATTTTTTTAGACACACAATACTATTCTTGAAATGTACTTTTCATGAACTGAGTAGTTCCTAAACAGTGTTTATTATACAGAAAGCGGCTGAGAAAGCTTTGCAATGAATGTTTATTCAAGATATGATCACTAAAAACACACATTTGAATACTAAGTAAATTAGCATTACTATTAGCAAGCAAAGAATATGATACGGTTTGTGATTAGTGACCCAATTGCATTTATTATAAACACCATACAGTACTTCCTTACTTAAAGTCTGCAAACAGCTTTAGTAACTTAGCATTACCTCTGCGTAGACTGGGTCGGTTTACGCAACGTGCTTTCTTGCGACTAAAATATCTCCACTGCGGCAAAAACTAAAGTCATTTTTCTTAAGCATTATCATTCATCTTCCGAGAACACTACGTGAGAATTTTTCCATAGAGGTTATCCCCTTACGGCCGAAGACCGTTTTATATAACGGTGTTGCATACCGAAGAGAGTGAACCGTCGGCTTCGGCTTCGGCTAGCTGTTCCCGTCCGCGCGCAGTGAACTTTCGGTAGGCGCTTCGCTCACGCACCTGACGCTCATTCACCTTGGCATTTCCTGTTTGCAGACAAATCCTCAATCGTCGATTGGATGAATTAATCAGTTTCTTGAACCAGTAACTCACTACTTATGAGAAAGGTGGGGAATTTCGTAATTAATTAGTTACAGGAGGGCCTACAAGGAGAGGGGGGACCCCGAAAAATTTCGGAGGAGGCGAAATTTGGGGAGCGGGGCAGAATAAGACTCAATAAAATGTTCTTTTTTTATTCAATTGTGATTTTTTAAGCTCCGAGTCAATATTTGTGATAATTTTAAAAAAATCATCTTGGCTGAGAAAGTTGGGGGACGGACACATAAGTTTTCCTAGGATCTGTGAAATCAATGGGTGGTACTAGATGGATGACCAAACACTGACAATAAGATATTTGTTGTCGAACCCTCCAGTGACAAGTCAAATTATTTGCATAGCAATTAAAACACATAAGGAAGGTTATGGTATATCAAATGCGATTAAATTATTATAAGTATTTTGACATGCTTTAAATTTTAATACAGTTCATAAAGTAGTATTCATTTGGCAATTAAGGAGTTCATATTAAAAATTTTGAAGAGAGAAGTTCTTATATAATGTTTGACGCATGTGATCCAGGAATGAGGACAATCATTCGCAGTTGATGAAATGTTAGTATTCATTTTAATCGTCAGCTAAGTTTTACTTTCCAATAAAGAAAACAATTGAGTTCAACCCGGGCCCTTACTACTCTAGTATGTTTAGAGCCTGATATATGTTGATTCCTTAGGAACTATCAGTATAAAAATGAAAATTGTTCAAATTTTGAGTCACCTCGACTTGAAATGGAACTCAACTCCTTTTTTCCGGTTCACTCGCTCTAAACAACTGATCTACCGAGGTAACCTACAGTATAAAACTTTTCCTGTCAAAATAGTTAATTTAATCGCATTTGATATACCATAACCTTCCTTATATGTTTTAATTGCTATGCAAATAATTTGACTTGTCACTGGAGGGTTCGACGACAACTATAAAGCTGTTCCTGGAGTACGATGCATTACCCCGTTTTTATTACTTGATTGTCGTCATAACACATCATTACCTTATTATGTCGGTGATATACTCAGCATAGCAATGTCACCTGTAGGCAATTGAGTTATTAAATACTATTTCTACGACTTCACAATCACACGTTGTGAAAATTGAATGAAATCGTACATAGTGGCAATATAATACAAAGGGCGACATTTACCGTTTGAAGCATATTTTCGATTATTATTGCCACCAGAATATTTAATTATAATATTACTTTATATTTATAATAATTATATTAAAATTTAATATAAAAATTACAAAAAAACAATAAGGGATAAAAAACCTAATATTAATATAAGACAGACTTGCCAAATAGATATAATCTCAGACTGGGTTCGAGAAAGAAGAAAGAAATGGAACGAACATATAGACAGGATGGAAGAAGACAGATTGGTGAAAGTGACTAGAGATAGAAGACCGGAAGGAAGGAGAAGAGTAGGACGTACAAGAACTAGATGGAAAGACATTTTGTGAAACAAGACAGCGTGAATAAAGTGCCAATTTATAAATATGACTACATAAATGTAATGTATTAGTTTTTTTTAAATTTTAATTAAGTATCCTTTGTAAAGAAACAGACTCTAGCCTAAAATAAAAGTAAGAAGAAGAAGAATATTATTACAATGATTGGCGATGAGATAATAAATACTCTACATTCATACAAAGATTCCGATGAAATTAAATTCTTCGTCATGTTGGTAGTTCTGTTTAATTCGGATTTGCTGGCCCTTTGAGCGTTCGCGGCGCTGCCGCAACGAGAGCGAATCGGTGTGCGGCACGCACTCTGTGGCCTTGGCCGCCCAATATCCTAATGGCGCTGTGATGGGGGCGCGCTCTAACGCGGTTTTGACGGCGCCCTTTTTTGCCGCCCCGCGCCGCTCGCGGGCGACCGCGTGCCTACCTGCGCCCCGCGGCCTCTCCGCCTGCGGCCGCGCGCGGATCACCCGTTTCGCCAGTGGCCGCCCACCGCCCGGCAGGGCGACGACCTCCACTCTCTGCCGCGTTCTTTTTTATTTTTTTCTGTCCCGATCTTTTTTCTCCTCCTCCTTTGTTTTGTGATTCTCCTCCGCATTTATCCTTCCTCTCCTCCTCCTCTTCGTTTTTCTCCTTCTCTTTCTCCTTCTCTTCCTCCTTCTCTTCTTCCTCTTCCTCCTCCTCTTCCTCCTCTTCCTCCTCTTCCTCCTTCTCTTCCTCCTGCTCTTCCTCCTTCTCTTCCTCCTTATCTTCCTCCTTCTCTTCCTCCTTCTCTTCCTCCTTCTCTTCCTCCTTCTCTTTCTTCTTTTCTTCCTTCTCCTTCTCCTCCTTTTCCTTCTCCATCTCTTCTCTCTCTCCCATTCCTTCTCCTTCTCCTCCTTCATTTTCTCTCTATTTTCCTTCTCTTCTTCTTCTCCTTCCCTTCTTTCTGGATCTTCTCATGCCCTTTCTCTTCATTCTAATTTTTACGTCACATTTACTTCTCTCTTCCTTACTATCCTTCTCCCCTTTTTGCATGTATTCTCCGTTTTCCTGTTCGTCCTATCAAGGTTTATATCGCGCGACTTCTTCAAATTTATTTTACGAACTGCAAATTCCTCTCCTTTCTTCTATTTTATAGCTCTGGAGTAAATAGAAGTGAATTTGCGAGTGTTCTTTCCTCATAAATGACACTATTTTTTATTGTATTTAAAGAACATTCCAAACATTTCTTTTACATTACTTCCATTGAATTTTTGAATTTTTTTACTGTCGTTTATATTGTTTTTCTTTATCGTGGATCAGACGTTTTGGAATTATTCAACAGAATTGGAAGTAAGGTGGTGATGTAAAATAGCCAAGTATTTTTAGAGTCGACTTTTCAACTGGAAACCGCTCAAGATGATTTTCGAGAATGACAGAAGTCTGTATCTCGTAATTTGATGGAAAGAATGCCAGAACCTACAGGTCCGTACACTATGTCCAATAGAAAGATACGAAGGGTCGGATAAGGTAAAATTGCAGGCCTGATCATTCCGGGATAGGATTCTAGAAAAATTGCGACTTGTACGCTGCGCGTCCAGTGTCTCTCTTTTTGCTTGCTTGCGATGATGTTTGGTGGTTGGAAGGCTCCTGGATAGTTGCCTGTAATACGATTTTCACATGCACAAAGTTCCTCATTAGATTTTATCCTGAGAAAATGCAAACCTGCTTGCTGGATGCACCACGACTTTCGGCTTGTTTGCTTCATGTGGCTGGGAGGCGATCAGACTCGTCAACATTAAAATATGTGTATTTCAAAGCAGATCATCCAGAAGTCTTTTATCATATCATTATGAGTTAGACTTCGGAGGGAATAGCCGACTGAACAATCTGCGTTCCTCGGCTTGCAAACATACACGTGCTCTTGATGAAAAGACTCCAATGCAGATCTCCAATGCATCAATGCAGACACTACAATGCATCAATAAACGATGATTCAATAATTGAGAAGGGCGGCGGAAGAAAAGTGGTCAGACTACACACGTTCCACTGCTGGAGCCAGGTCTCCATCTCGGACGGATCCAAGTGGAATTTGTGGTGGAGAAAGGGGTTTCCAGCAGGTGTTCTTGGGGTACTTCATTTCCCCTGCCAATATGTATTCTGCCGGTGCGCTCCATCATTCATTCTTTTCCCTATCCTATCATTAACCAGAATCTCTGCGAAGGGCTGCGGTTACCTCAGCAGGTTATCGATAGATGGAATCCCGGCCTGGTAAACTCGAAAGAGAGAGAGAGAGAGAGAGATGAGGGCAGAGACAGAAGCAGAGACAGAGTCAGAGGGGTAGAGAAAGGCAGAGACATGGAGAAAGCAGAGCGGAGAGAGAGAGACGAGAGAGTCGAGGAAGGTCAAGAGAATAGAGACAGAGCACATCAGAGAGACAGAGAACAGAGCAGACGAGAGACAACGAGAGAAAGAGAACAGAGAGAGACAGAGAGAGACAGAGAGAGACAGAGAGAGACAGAGACAGAGAGAGAGACAGAGACAGAGAGAGAGACAGAGAGACGGAGACAGAGAGACAGAGAAGGAGAGACAGAGAGAGCGTGGAATGGTGAGGGAATAGTTACGGTTGATAGAGAGTGGATGTAATGCCAGGATGGGCAATGTGCATAGCTTCGTTGAAGTTGGCTTAAGTGGGGAAAAACGTGTTAAGTTTATTTTTTTCTTCAATCATTGAGAATTAGGCTTTCGGAGTAAAATCCCCTCTGGATACTCAAAGCCCAGTGTCTCTTGAGTGCGATGATGCTGGGAGGTGGGAAGGCCTCTGGACCGCGTGGCCTGACCTTGCGGGAGGCGGCTGCACTCGGCGCCGCTAGCTCCTAACGGTGAACGCCATGCGGGATATGTATGCGATAATAAATGCGTGACAGAAGTGCAGGAAGTACGACACTATTCCCTTCATTTAATCATTCCGAGATTTGTGGTAACTAAAGTAGATACGTCACATAGTTAATCTGCGGTATTTGGGGCCTGTCAATAAGGTAATACCTGTTTTAACATGCATCTACTTGATTTCTCAACGTCTAAGAACATGAGAAAGTTGTTGGTGTACGAATAGCGGCTGCGCAATGCAAAGGCCAATGACTTTGCATCTGGGCTTTTTCCGACTTTTGAGATCGGGTGAATCCACCATTCGAAGTACATTTTATCTACCTCATCAATAATAATAAAGATGAGTAACATCCACTAGCTCAAATCGAGTAATGCGCGCATTTCTTTCGCACAAAATACAACATATTAACAAAATTAAAAAATCCACAACATGTCATTATCTTGAAATAATTAACCATTTATTAGAGGTATGTTAGCTTTCTTCATAACTTTCGATATCCTAGTTCCTACTCTGAGGAGCCTTTTATGGGAAAATGAAATTGACATGAAAAGGATCCAAACTGTTAATTGACGAATCTAACTTCATTAAATGCTTATAACAAATTACAATGACATCTGCAACTCACGCTATTTCCCATGTCGGCAAGCATACCGATTAACACGTAATGGCAATCAACGGTGGCACTTGCCATCTAATACGACGTCTATTGAACATAGCTGAGCGGCGCCAAACAGCTATCTCGAGGCATCACGTGGCAGGGGCGGGCCGCGTCTCCCAGGCAGGTGGCCGGGCTACGGCCTCGATCTGCTCCGACGGCCGCCCGGCATTGCCTCCCAGGGTGCGCATTAGATAGGCGGAGGCTTGGCGCGCAATTACTTGGGCTGGATCTCTAAATAGCCGCGTCGCCACGCGCCGATCGGCCGCCCCGGCCCCGCTCCGCCCCGCCGCATCCGCGCACCGCTTCGCCTCGCCCCGCCACGTCAAGACCACGCGCCGCCTCGCTCCGCTCGCGCGACATGATCCGAGCGTTTCGCAGGTTCGAAACCCCTTCGCGTGAAGTGCCTCGGCATAGGGAGGCATTTTTGCCCACTGGAGGAGGTATAACTGTAAGTTTCGGGGTTGGCAGACCTGAAGAGCGAGTTTTTATGTTGAACACGTACTTTATGGATTATTATAGTTCTACATACATAATATTTTGTGAGGAATTTTGTTAGGAATACTTTAGGGATCAATCATCGCAATAAGTTTGAAACTTTTTTGAATTTAATGACACTACTCACTTATCGTAGATGCATCTACGTTTTGCCAAAAGACATTTTCATCTCCATCCGAGCTTTTGCTACAGGTTAGATAGAAAAGTAAATTAAACATTAAAGTTCAATAATGGTAGCGAAATGAAAAGACAACTGGACAATAATATTTAACTAGATCTGTAATTGGTTGAGTCCGCAAGATCATATCCTAACAAAATAAATTAATTTTCGCTTTGTTCAATCAAGCAAAGTTCATAAGAAAAAATATTTCTGGAGCCAAAAAGCTATTTAAATAAACAGTATATTTTTTTACGGAATATCTTAGAAGTTACCTTTGAATTAAATTTGTTGAATGAATTAATTGACGCTTGCAGTGTTTTTAAATTGTCAACAATCATGAAATAGATTACGATAATGAAAAAAAATTTATTTAGTGGTCTTCTGCACTTTTAACATAATTATAACAGTGGTGATCGATCAAATGTGGTATTGACACTGTTGACAAACTTACAACCTGAAAAAGTTTTCCTTTGTTTCTATTGATGAATCTTGTTCTCTATTCATTTCTATCATTTATAAATATATAACTTATCAAATCAATTAAATATATTTTACGATTATGTATTAATAATGAAAGATTTCATTGTAATCAAAGGTTATATAACGCGGTAAAATAATGAATGAAGGGGGAACAGTATTGAGCTAAAACAACCCTAAGGTGTCAGATGGAGAGACTATTATATTTACTGTCAAGTGCACTAAGCTTACACTTAACTGAGAATGCCAGGGTTTCATTATTGCTAGACAGCCAGAAGGGAAATTCTCCCTCGCGAAACCTAGAGAGTTGGGGAAAGCCGTGTGTGCTGACGAGTAATTTTCCGGAAGCACATCATTAGCGGCGGGGTGCAAGGTCTCAGTTTACCACGCACTGGAGAGGTGAATCCACCTTTTCTGTGTCAGTCACAAGAGTTTCCGCTGCAGCGAGCCGCGAACGGTTGCGGGTGAAACTCGGTCAGAACATCGGGGCGGATCGGCGCCATTAGCGAAAATCAGCATTCCAACCCCGCCCTTCGTCGTCATGACCTACTCGATTTCCCAACACCACAACTCTTTTTCTCTACTCACCTCTGTGTCCTTGCTCTACCCTATCCCCTGATTGCCCCCCCCCACCATCCGGCTTGCCCCCGTCCTGTCGTTACACATGGGAAACTCTCTCTTCAAGTGAACTCTCTACTTGGGGTGACGATCTGTCACGGTACACTGCCCTTGTTTCGTCTTATTACTAGGCTCTCCGGGTGACGCGCGCGTCCATGCGAAAGTGCCGACTGTTTCGGTCGCGCATTCTGCGACCTTAACCTCGGAGCGTTATTGCCATTTAAATACTGATCCCGGCCGCGGAAGCCTACGCTCTCCTGTTTCGTTCTGTCAGTAATGACCCGTAGTAGTATTCCTTTGTACGTTTAATGTGTTTGATACTTGTAAGTTCTAAAAGTTCTGAGTCTATTGCGAGAGTTATGTCGTATGTTGCGAGATCAGTCGACATTTTCTTTATTGAGAATCATGCCTTTCGCGGTCACCAATCCTTGCATAAACATCATGATTCGGCATTCTGTCAATCAGTGACTTGGCGCAAGCAGTGATCGAAACACCTCCTGTTCTTTTAGTTATTATTATTAATTATTATATTATATATTATTATTATTATTATTATTAATTATTTATTAACCACAGTGCGAACAATTCTAATATGTATGACAGAAATCAGCGATATTTGGGCTTATGGAAATTATGATACAAGGGTCTACGGTCAACTGTTTGGAAGTAATTCTCTCAAACGCCAAAGAGTTTATCTTATGTGGTATTATTGGGTTATTTTCACTTGATATTACTATGTATTTTCTTTGTGTCCTGCACAGTCTCGCCTGCGTGTCAGTGAGTCAGCCCATGACGACGTGTCTCTTAAAATCGTCACCCCTTCTTGTTCAACACCCACCTCCTCAGCTTACTTAGGAAGGTCGCATCAACCTCTCGTATGTGAGGAGATGTCCATCGGACTTAGTTGGTTTTATCGGTAGTTTTTCGTGTTTTTTCGCATCAACGCCGAGGCGAACGTCGAGCGAGTACCTTAAATAAATGAGCTCATCGGACTTCGCGCAGTCTCTAGCATGTTTCTCTCTTTTTTTCCTTTGCTTCTCCCGCGCACTACAAACCTGTTCTACACTCACACACATGTCGGGAGAATCAATCGGGTACTAGAGCTTGGCACCGACTGGCGTGCCCCATGGTGCAAATGAGGACACTGCTGTGTAGCAGGCATCCCGATAGGCAACCGCAAACGCAACGTAGACTTAAGGTGTGGTCGCCGCCTGCATTGGCACCGACCGGAGTAAACACGCCACATCATGTCAGTTTTCCCGACCTACGTGCCATATACTTTGGCCTACACAGCCCCTCACCTAATACACCATCTCACTTTCTTACGGGCGCCCTCGCCAGTACACCCTCCGCAGTTCTTTCATCGCGAGAGAGGTAAGTAAAACGAGCGTTGAGGTAAGAAAGCGAGGCGGTGGTGGGAAGAGATGGCACGGTGTGTGAAACCGCCGCGCGCGGCGCCTCTGCGGCCTCCGTGGCGTGATTTGCGCCCACTTAGGGCGTGAGTGACATCAGTTTCCGGGAATTATGGCGGAGGAATGGAGGATGCGCGCCAACGGGAGCGCTAACGACGTTCTGCTTCGGCGCGCCCGTTTCACTTGCCCAGGGGACGATCCCTGATAGCCTGGCGCTCCTTTTTCCCCATTTGCCCCTGTGCTCTGGCGAACTATAACAGGCGCTGTTCATTTTCTACGAGACTCACAGAGAGGGAGGAAAGTATATGGAGGCCTAAGTTTTAACATGCATTTTGCTCCTGCAGTAATTCGTGCCTCACAATTTTCAAGTGTAACACAACATTTTTATGTTATACTCTATACCGCTGCTTAACATTTTGGAAGAGTGGCAGGATGAAATTAGCATTGGGAAGTTCACAGGTACATGCAATATCTGGTATCGTGTAAATAACAAAACTATATCACTAGATTCGCGCTATCTCATTTCCAATTAACTCACAGACCAGCATCCTTACTTTTTGTATTGTTTTACGGTAAAGGAACTTGAGCACTAACGTCATACGAAATGTATTGTGATACTGCTGGAACGGTTTTCCACGCAGAATATGTATACGAAGTCAAAAAGGCTCAATTTTACAGTCTTGCCGCATGTGTCGTTCACGGTAGGCTGTACTGCTATATGTTTGTCTGACTCTGAGCGAGGTAATTCTTCATTGCGGGGGGATAATGGTAACACCGGTGTGAAGACAATCCCTTCCTTTGTTAACATGTACTATGGCTAGTTATATAATTCTGTATTGCACGGCATTTAATTATGACTTATCACGGTATAGTGGTCCCAAACAACGTGGTACAGCAAAAGCCAGCAGATTACGCTATCTTTACATGCGCCTACCCAAACAAGACTCGGACAAACAGAGCTATTTTCTGCGAGAGAGGTTGCTAGGCTGCGGAAAACTGAGATATGAATAATGATTACTTATTCACCATTGACGATTGCAAACACTATTACTGTATCTTAAACCCCTATTGCGATAATACGATTAATAGAGAGATGCTGGTGATAGTGCAGAAAGTAAGGAAGTATTCGCATCCTACTAGAAAAAGCGCATCGTCCCTAGTGCAATGCACAGTTAACGACTTAATAGATTACCTGCAATTGTCATATTGAAAATAAATTCAACTCATGAAACAGAAAAGCTGACCATACCAGTTGTATCTGCTGTCATCGGACATTCTCACTTTTACCGTGCTTCGCAAGACACTTTTCTCTGGTTAAGCGGTTATAAGTTTCTTTTCACGAATGAGGAACTATAAGTATAAAATTCTTAATATTTTTTAACAATGATAATTTAATGTTTTCTCCTACAATCAGAATTCCTGAAAAGACGAATGTTACTTTTGTTCCAACTGAACTGCTCTAAATACTATTTCTACGCTTTAAACCTGACGTCGAATTAGCTCTATTCTAAAATATCAAATAACTTCACTAATTTTTTTTTTAAATCTGTCATAATTAAACTTCAAAAACGAGGAGGCAAGGTACTCATCGGATAAACATTGTTGACCTCGACAACAACGTCATCTACAGTGTTTCCCTAACCTCGCATTCATGGGCGGTCGCTTTCGAGAAAGAACGATGGAATGAGCGGACGCATGACTAGTAATCTCGCTTACTGAATTCATCACTTGTGCGCATCCTAAGTGCGATATCAGTGTGTCGTTGGTGGTTGCGGGTGCATGAGTCAGGGGATAGCGCGCACGCCGCCTTGCTCCAGTGGTATACAGCATCGCCG
>BOPP01000006.1:10469943-10480537 GCA_017312745.1 Gryllus bimaculatus
ACACTAACTGGTGTTATTTTTTAATGTCAAATAACTTCACAAAACGAGAGGCACGAGTACTCACTGAAAAGCATTGTTGACTCGACACAACTCATCTACAGTGTTTCCCTAACTGCATCTCATGGGCGTCGACTTCCGAGAAAGAACGATGAATGAGCGGACGGCTGATAGTATCTCGCCTTCCTGAATTCATCCTTGCTGCGCTCTAAGTGCGAAATGAATCGAGTGTCGTCTGGTGTGTTGCGGGTGCATGAGTCAGGGCGATAGCGCGCCCGCCTCGCCATTGCTCACAGATGTGAACCAGCAGGTGCCGGCATGGCGTTACCGTTAGGGGCTAGCGGCGCCACCCAGAGTGTTGCGAGTGCGCCCGCCTGCCCGCAAGGGTCAGAGCGCACGGCGGTCCCAGAGGCCGAACATATCGTCCACCCCTCCCAGGCGGGAAGTTATTTGAATTTTAAGAAGTAATGCGACGAGGTTTAAAGCGTTATGAAAATAATTTTAAGGCTTTCTTGGAAAAAAGTAACATCGTCTTTCAGGAATTCGATGTAAGAAAAAGATTAAATATTCATTTAAAAAAGTAAAAATTTTAAACTATAGTCCTATGCGCAAAAGAAACTTAACCGCTAACCAAGAAAGTGTCTTTCGAAAGCGGTAAAAGTAGAAATGTCCATGACACAGATACACTGGTATGGTCAGTCTTTTGTTTCATGATTTAATTATTTTCAGTAATGACATTTACCGTAATCTATTAAGTCGTTATGTCATTGCTACAGACGATGCGTTTTTCTAGTGAGGGATGGCAATCTTCCTTACTTTCTGCACTATACAATCTCTATCGTATTATCGGTAATAGGTTTAAGGATACAGTAATAGTGTTGCAATCGTCAATGGTGAATAAGTAATCATTATATCATATCTCATTTTCAGCAGCCTGCGTACCACTCTCTCGCAGAAAATAGCTTGGTTCTTCGATCAAATTCGAGCTCTGTATTTGGGGAGCGCAGGTAAAGAAGCGGTACATGGCTAATTCGTGCTGTACACGTTGTTTGGACACTATAGAGAAAAACCGTAATCAAATGCGTGCAATACAGACTTTATATACTACCCGTGTGTTACAAAGAGGAGGGTATTACAGTGTTACCATACCAGCGCTAGAAATTACCCGCTCAGATCAACAAACATAATGCAAAGTACGCCTCCGTGAACGACACATGCGAAGCTAAAATGAGATTTGACTTCGTCATACATTTCGTGAAAACAGTTCCATCAAATCAAACGATACATTCGTGACTGAGTAGTGGCTCAATTCCTTTACTAAACAATACAAAAGTAAGGATTGCGGGTTGTAATTTGCAAAGAGATTAGCGAAGTTAGTGATATATTTTTTCGTTATATATAACAGTAAACAGTATATTTGACCACGCGACGTTTCCATCTAATCACCTACTTTCCAAAATGGTAAGAGGTTTCAAATTAACTAAAAACGTTGGTTAATTGAAAATTCGTGAGAGCAAGAATAACTTAAACAAAATGCATTTTAAAAACACCATAACTTCCCCCTCTCTGTTGAGTCTCGTAGAAATGAAGAGCCCTTTTAAGTTCGCCAGAGCGCAGGGGCAAATGGGAAAAAGTGAGCGCCAGGTTGCAGGACGTCCCTGGGCAAGTGAAACGGCGCCGACATCAGAACGTCGTTTAGCGCTCGTTGGCGCATCCCCATCCCTCCGCCGTAATTCCCCGGAAACGATGTCACTAGCCCTAAGTGGGGCGCAAATCACGCACGGAGGCCGCAGAGGCGCCGCGGGCGGCGGTTTCACCCACCTGCCATTCTTCCCCCACCCCCACCCTTTCTTTCCTCGTAACCGCGGGGTTCTTACTCAACCCCCGCGTAAGAAAGAATGCGTAGAGTGGGCGGGGCGAAGGGGAGGCGGAAAAATGAGATGAGTGAATGAGTGAGTGCTGATTGTAGGCAAGTATTATTAGCATCGTAAGTGTTACGTGACATGAGGTGGCGGTGTCTCTATCTCCGGTCGGAAAGTGAGGTCCGGCGCCAACTTACACGTCAGCTTGCCTTTCGGTTGCCCTCTCCAGATATTTGCACCATCGGGGCACTGATCCAGTCGGGCCAAGCTCTAAGTACCCGATTGTTCTCCCGACATGTGTGGTGGGGTAGAACAGGTTTGTATGCGCGGGGAGAAGAAGGGAAAAAGATGAGAAATGGAAGACTGCGCGAAGTCTGTGGACCATTTATTAAGGTACTGCTCCGACGTTCGCCTGGAACTGATCGAAAAAACACGAAAAACTACCGATAATACCAACAAGCCGATGGAATCCTCCTCAATACAGAGGTTGAATGCGACCCTCCTAAGTAGCTGAGGAGGTGGGTTCGTGAACAAGAAGGGGTGAGATTTAAGAGACACGTCGGCCATGGGCTGATCACGACACGCAGGGCGTGCAGGAACAAAGAAAATAATAGTAATATAAGTGAAAATAATCCCAATAATACTCACAGCAACTGGTTTGGAGAATTACTTCCAAACAGTTGACCTAGACCCTAGTATCATAATTCCTAAAGCCCAAATATCCGTGATTCTGTATACATATAGAATTGTTCGCACTGTGTTAATAATAATAATAATAATAATAATAATAATAATAATAATAATAATAATAATAGAAAAGGAGGTGTTCGTACTGTTGCGCCAAGTCATGATGTGATCAGAATGCCGAAATCATGATGTTATGCAAGGACGTGGATGACGCGAAAGGCATTGATTCAATAAAGAAAATGTCGACTGATCTCGAACATACGACAATAACTCTCGCAATAGACTCAGAACTTTTAGAACTTACAAGTATCAAACACATTAAACGTACAAAGGAATACTAACACGGGTCATTACTGACAGGACGAAACAGTGAGAGCGTAGGCTTCCGCGGCCGGAGTCAGTATTTAAATGGCAATACGCCCTCGAGGAAGGTCGCAGAATGCCGACCCGAAACGTCGGCACTCTTCGCCAATGGACGCGCGGCGTCACCCGGGAGCCTAGTAAATAAGAACGAAACAAGGGCAGGTGTACCCGTGACAGATCGTCACCCCAGAGAGAAGTTCACTTGAAAGATGAGAGTTTCCCATTGTGTACGACAGGAGCGGGGGCAGCCGAATGGTGGGGGGGGCAATCAGGGATAGGGTAGAGCAAGGACACTAGAGGTGAAGTAGAGATAAAAGAGTGTGGTGTTGGGTAAATCGAGTAGGTCTGACGACGAAGGGTCGGGGTGGAATGCTGATCTTTCGCTAATTGCGCCGATCCGCCCCGATGATTCTGACCGAGTTCACCCGCAGACGTTCGCGCTCGCTGCAGCGGAAGACTCTTGTGATGTAACAGAAAAGTGGCATTCCCTCTCCAGTCGTGGTAAACTGAGACCTGCACCCCGCCGCTAATTGAATGGCTTCCGGAAAATTTACTCGTCGCACACACGGCTTTCCCAACTCTCTATTTCGCGAGGGAGAATTCCCCTTCTGGCTGTCTAGCAATAATGAAACCCATGGCATTCTCGTTAAGTGTAAGCTAGTGCACTTGACAGTAAATATAATAGTCTCTCCACTGACACCTTGGGTTGTTTTAGCTCATACTGTTCCCCCTTCAATTCATTATTTACCGCGTTATATAACCTGTTGATTACAATGAAAATCTTTTCATTATTAATACATAATCTAAAATATAATTTAATGATTTGATAGTTATATATTTAAAATGATAGAAATGAATAGAGAACAAGATTCATCAATAGAAACAAAGGAAAACTTTTTCAGGTTGTAAGTTTGTCAACAGTGTCAATACCACATTTGATCGATCACCACTGTTATAATTATGTTAAAAGTGCAGAAGACCACTAAATAAATTTTTTTTCATTATCGTAATCTATTTCATGATTGTTGACAATTTAAAAACACTGCAAGCGTCAATTAATTCATTCAACAAATTTAATTCAAAGGTAACTTCTAAGATATTCCGTAAAAAAATATACTGTTTATTTAAATAGCTTTTTGGCTCCAGAAATATTTTTTCTTATGAACTTTGCTTGATTGAACAAAGCGAAAATTAATTTATTTTGTTAGGATATGATCTTGCGGACTCAACCAATTACAGATCTAGTTAAATATTATTGTCCAGTTGTCTTTTCATTTCGCTACCATTATTGAACTTTAATGTTTAATTTACTTTTCTATCTAACCTGTAGCAAAAGCTCGGATGGAGATGAAAATGTCTTTTGGCAAAACGTAGATGCATCTACGATAAGTGAGTAGTGTCATTAAATTCAAAAAAGTTTCAAACTTATTGCGATGATTGATCCCTAAAGTATTCCTAACAAAATTCCTCACAAAATATTATGTATGTAGAACTATAATAATCCATAAAGTACGTGTTCAACATAAAAACTCGCTCTTCAGGTCTGCCAACCCCGAAACTTACAGTTATACCTCCTCCAGTGGGCAAAAATGCCTCCCTATGCCGAGGCACTTCACGCGAAGGGGTTTCGAACCTGCGAAACGCTCGGATCATGTCGCGCGAGCGGAGCGAGGCGGCGCGGCGCGGGGCAGGGCGGGGTGAGGCGAAGCGGGGTGGAGCGGAGCGGGGCGACGCGGCTATTAGAGAGTCCAGCCAGTAATTGCGCGCCGGCCTCCGCCTCTAATGCGCACCCTGGGAGGCAATGCCGGGCGGCCGTCGGGCGATCGAGGGCTCGAAGCCCGGCCACCTGCCTGGGAGACGGGCCCGCCCCGCCCACGTGTGCCTCGAGTAGCTGTTTGCGCGCTCGCTGTTCATGTGCGTATTGATGGCAGTGCCACCGTTGATTGCCATCACTGTTAATTCGGTATGCTTGCCGCCATGGGATATGAGCGTGAGTTGCAGATGTCATGTAATTTGTATAAGCATTTAATGAAGTTAGATCGTCATTAACAGTTGGACCTTTTCATGTCAATTTCTTTTCCCATAAAAGCTCCTCAGAGTAGGAACTAGGATATCGAAAGTTATGAAGAAGTACATACCTCTTAATAAATGATTATTATTCAAGAAATGACTTGTTGTGGATTTTTAATTTTGTTAATATGTTGTATTTTGTGCGAAAGAAATTCGCGCATTACTCGTTTGAGCTAGTGGAGTTACTCATTTTATTATTACTGATGAGGTAGATAAAAATTGTACTTAGAATGGTGGATTCACCCATCTCAAAGTCGGAAAGCCCAGTGCAAAGTCCATTGGGCTTTGCATTGCAGCCCTATTCGTTACACCAAACTTCTCTGTTCTTGACGTTTGAGAATCA
Organism: Gryllus bimaculatus; assembly: GCA_017312745.1. Lineage (NCBI taxonomy): Eukaryota > Metazoa > Arthropoda > Insecta > Orthoptera > Gryllidae > Gryllus > Gryllus bimaculatus. Next base: position 10,475,266 of record BOPP01000006.1, read on the forward strand.
AGTGATGATGTTAACAGGTATTTCCTAGTGCCAGGCAATACCTGCAGATTTACTAGTGACGTATCTACTTTAGTTACCACAAACTCGGAATGATTAAATGAAGGGAATAGCTCGTCGTACTTGCTGAGCACTTCTGTCACGCATTTATATCGCATAATATCAAACTTGTACATCATTAATAAATCCATAAAGTGAAGGTAACAGATTGACAAATATCAATAATAATAATATTACATTATTATTGAAATTTTCTATTCGCTATAGATTCCTTGCAAAAGATCACGCAGCGGGTATATGTAAAAGCTGTAGAGTGCAGTAAGCTGCCTCTTTCGAGACCCAACACTCAAGAGCAAAGAATAATACTCGTAGTACCACGTATAGTAGTTGTTAGTTCGGGCAACGTTAGTTGAATTTAGGTCGCTGATCATCTATTGATTGCAAGTTCGATTATTTTGTTACGCAAGATATATTGAGGAGAATTTCAAACAATAGGGATGAGTCGTAGTTTATACATACGTAATTTGTATTGGGAAACATTTATAAGCATTTTATAGTGGGTTCTTAACTTTGTTAAGCAATAAAGAATTCGAATTAGTATGCCTTTTTCGGTCTCTGTAATTCTTTTGCGAAAGATGACTTATATTAGTTAATTCTATGTTGTATAATAATATTTTACTGTCATATTTTCACGTTAAATGAGACATATTTACATAAGTAAGTAATTTAATTTTAATGAAACTTGTATATTCTTATTTGAAAGCGACGTTACACTTTGTGAATTGTGTGTTCACCTGTCTGGAAGCATACGCGTCCCAACCACATCGCTTCTCATTGCAGCCCGAGTAGCTGTTTGCGCGGCGTTTAGAGAGTGGTCGCTATTCAAACGGGGATCGTTGGGTTTTCATCGCCGTTGAATCATTGGTTGCGAACTCCATTGATTCGTTATGCATGAAGTTATGCATCCTAGTTATGGAGTGTGTATGAAAAAAAGAAGGGTGAATTGCGGTTATTACGTACGTAATCTGTATAGGCTTACAAACCATTTGCAGGCATTTCATAATATCTTCCAAACGTTGCTAAGGAATAAATAGACTCTGTTTTCTTTGTATGTTGCCTGTAAAGACTCTTGTGGTTAAGAAATTGAAAATATAATTACGAGGTTTATGAGGTAGTTAATTTCTTGTAATGTATTTTAAAATTACTTATTTTATCTCTGTATCTTAATATAACGGAAAGAGACATGGGAAATCTCTGTATTAATATAATTTATATTTTGTATTCCTGTTGTGTTACGACAGTAGTTGAAAATATTTTTGTTTATTTTTTCTTCTGACATGTACACAAAGTGATCTCAAACAATCTTGTGAAAATTTACGGGTATAAAATTCAAATAAATTACTTTTGTTTTTGGTTTAATTAAATTTATATTACAGTTTGTACGGTTGAGATTCTATGTAGAAATTTTGCGGAATAGAGTATCATCTCACTACAGTAATTATAGCACGTTCTGACACACGACCGTTCCGTGTCCTCGTTCGTTGGTTAATGGTCGCAATTACAGCTTCTGATCCGATGGAGCGGGTTCTGAACACATCCCTCTTGACCGATGACTCCGCAGGGTGATTGCAGCTCTGCAAGTAATCGAAGGCCGTGAGTACTCGGTGCGACTGGCTCTTCCAAGTACAACTATTGGGGATCTGAAGTCTAAATAGTGGAGTAGGAGACGCTGTGGTGTAACATTTGCACGGATGGAGAGTAGTACTTCGGCTTGGAATTTAGCCATCACCCTTGGCCAACATTCGTATGAAAATTGCTCTTCTCAGCAGATACTCTTCAGTTGTGGGTCAGAGTTATGAGAATAACTTTATTATTTGTTTTCTTTTTCATCTTCTTCATTGTTTTCTTCTTCAACGGTACTTCCAAGTACGAGACGAACAATACGACGATTTTCTCTTTCTACGTGACCTTTAAAATTTCACTGCATACTATTGTTTCATTTTACTTTGAACTTTAATTTTTAAGTTCATGTAAGCTATTTTCTCCAGTAGATTCTTTTGATGCTATTTTGCCCTACATTAATAATCCGAATAAATGAAAGTAGAGATTTCAACCCTCTTCCACAACTTGCACATCAGACCACACATGCTATTTCATGTCTTTCTCCGAATCTCGTTTGTGAACGTCCCGGCATGTGTTATTGTGTATTCTTGTATTAGTGAATTCTTCTGCTCTCTGTTCATCTTCTTCCATTTTTCACGCAGAAAATACGTTTCCTAACTTATTTTCATGTATTCCGCATTAAATAATTATTCAGACTAAACATGTATGATGCACGTTTCTCAACGCAATTCTACGTGTTGCGATACTTCACGAAGGAGAATGGCGTGTGCTATAATCAATATCTTGTAGAATGTTCACAAAGTTGCGTTCGTTTTAACTCACCAACACTGATATAATTCCATATTTCTTGATTATTTTTTTACTGAAATGAATGCTAACAAAATATTTTATTTTTACTAGTAAACGTTTCATTAATGAAGTTTACAATAGAGACGATGTAAACACATTATCTTCGTCCACGAAATAAATCACTCCAATCATGATAAAACCGCTATCCCACAAAATTTTGGGACGGGTCACTTCACCGTGTGCAACGCCCATATCAATTACAAGAACGCTCGTTTTCTATTAGACACTAAACGATCTTCCATACCCACCCGTTGAAATGTCCTAACTTCCCAAACGCGTTGACTATCATACTCGAGGATTAAAAGCATTTCTGAATCTCCCACTGATCTGCTCTTTTATTTGGCGTTGCCCAACCTGGCTCACTTCGCCAGCTTTCGGGGTCCGCGAGCTGTTGCGTCACAAAGCAGAGGTTCCGAGGTTCTGAGGTTCCTCTGGCGGCGGCGGAGGCGCGCGCGCCTGTCGATGTCAAGGACCCTGCGGTCGCGGCGGTGGCAGGGGCAGGGGCTCCGCCATTACGGCCCGACGTGACCGCCCCGCGGACGGCGGCGGCGGTGGCGGCGCGCGGCGTGATAACAGGGCCGCGCCCGCGCCGCGCCTCCCGGCCCAAGCGGCCCGGCGCGGGCAGCTGGAGAGGACGGCGGTGGAGTTGTGGGGTGGACAAGGTGGGGGCCAGGGCCCGGCAACTCTCCATCAAAATTGGGGACAGAGCTAGAGGGTGCTACTATAGGATGCGCTAGTGTCGCCGGATACAGCTGCTGGTAAAGCTCGCCTACTTTCGCACATACACATTGGTCAAGAAATACGAATACACTTTGATTGTGAGCGATTTCTGAAATAAATTACAAAAGAAGTTAAATACTATGTGTTGATCTTCTAAAATTCATTTATTCATAATAATACACGCATGAAAGAAATGGTAGCGCGAACACCGGCGCGATCTTTTGTATCAAGCGCGTGTGTTTGCGTCCCGAGGAGCCACGTAAGTTTTAAATAACGTTGGTAGCAGTTCGTGTTTTAGTTCGCGTAAAAAGGTGATTCAGCAGAGCGCGCCATCGTAATGGTCCCCACCACGTTATATGGGAGTTATAGGGCCCTGGTGGGGGCAGGGGAGATGATGCGTGCGTCGTTGATGCGGAACATTTGTGGGGACCGGGCGCGATCTTTCCTTCCCCTTCCTTAAGCACACACGTATATGAACCAAACTGCCGCATTAATGGGGTCACCTAAGGAAGGTATTTTGAATACTAAATAAGACCGGATTACATGACACAGGGCATCAACTGATGTCAATGCAGTGCCTCTTAGGTTCGAGTGCCGACAGTGGCAGGATTTTCGACACTACTTAGACAGCTAGGTCGAATTCAGAGACTTGTCTTGGGAGGAATTCTAGCGTCGGACTCCTCTGATCGGTATTTTTCCGTGATTTCTCCGATCAACGCCAGGCGAATGTCGGAGCAGTGCTCTAACAAACAAAACAAACGCTTGTACGGAAGGCCGAGATCGTTAAGGCAGTAGTGCCGTTGCGATCTCGGACTGAAGGATCGCGTGTTCGAGTTCCACCACGAGCATGGGTGTACTATGTTTTCATTTTACCCGTTTTTTCATGTCATCTTCACAGTTATCATACCGTTAAATGCAATAGTGGTCGTCAGTGTCCTAGATGTTGATTAAATAACGAAAGAAAAGAACGAAACAAGGGAGGCACCCTTTTCTTTCTCTTCCTTGCCGTACCCTCACCCCTTGCTTACACGCACTTTCACTTAAATTCACTACACTACCTCACATGTCGGGTGGCCAGTCGGTAGTTCAGACCATGTCCCGGTTGGAGTGGGGCCACACTGATGGGAGATACCTGGTTGTGGAAAACCCCGGTAGCCGACAAGTAGATTGGCGCCGGAACTCGCCGTCCCCCGGGGCTACGACGCGTGGAAGACAAGAATAAGTTTGGAAGTTGCAACACATAACAATGATGAGTACGTAGCAATATCTGAAGGGGTGGTGGAGACTCCCGCGGCGACAGTCGGGTGTGGCTGCGACAATGATGGCCATGAAGTTGACGACAGAAATAGCAGCGATATCATCGTTGGATGGGCGAAAGAAGTGGTAATGTTCAGGAAGTAAAAGGCAACGAAAAGGAACGTAGCAGAAGTAATGAGGGCCAAGGTGCCGGCAGAAACTGTAAAATTGGCAGACACGGTGGAGGTAACGGTTGCAATAATGAACCCAGTGTCTTTCTAGGAATATTTTGATTTCGGTGGTGAACCCGCATCCAATGCAGGTGGAGGACAAGAATGTAGGGGCAGAGGCGTAGGAGACGGAGGTAGTTATAATGAAGAGAAATGATAGTGATGAATAAAGATAAAATGAGGTCGGAATGGATGTGGAGGCGGAAATGGACTCGATGAATGTGGCAGAAAGAAGAATGTAATGACAGAGGCACACGAGTCGGTGGCGGTTAGAATCAAAGAAAACGTTAGCGATGAATGAAGATGATGGTAGGGGAAGCGGAGATGGATGTGGAGACAGAGGTGGATATGGAGGTGGGCAGGGAGGTGGAGGCAGACATGAAAGTGGAGATGGACATGACGATGGAGGTGGAGATGAAAGAGGAGATGGAGGTGGTGGCGGAGATGGAAGTGGAGTCGGAGATGGAGACTGACATGAAAGTGGGTGCGGACATGGCGGTGGAGGCGGTGATGGAGGTGGAGACGGAGGCGCAGGCGAAGATGCAGGTGGAGGCGCATGTGAATATGAAGGTAAAAACGCAAACGGAGGAAGAGGTGGAGGTGGAGGCGGAGATGGT
>BOPP01000006.1:10482202-10515280 GCA_017312745.1 Gryllus bimaculatus
GCATTATTTTTCCTTGCTATGTTTTAATCAGTTGCGAATGTGCAAATATTCAAAAAGAACAGTGTGTACTTCTGCATAATCTAAAAGATTAAAGGACACAGAAAAGAGGAAGCCTTATCTCAAAAAGTGTAGTAAAATCATCAAGAGATATTTATTTAGAATTAAGGAGACGGCTAGCCCATCCACAACATGGTCACAGAACATTTGGGAGGCTGATGAACGAGGTGTTCAGTGACAGACAAATGAGATGTGTTAACGTTCCATCTATTTTGGTACTCTTTTTTATAACTTCCTATCTCTAATCCGGTCGAATGTTTAAAGGTCACAAGAGAAATTTACACTTAATTCCGTCACACTCAGACTACAAACTACCTTTGTCGACATTGTTACTCCGTGATCATTACTGTTAATAATGTATTTGCAAGATCTACATTATTACTATGATGCCAAAATGTCCCACATTTCAATACTGAAAATATGTTTCTTCTAATTAAAAAATATACAAACTATCATTCTTTTTAGTTCTTTCTTCGTCATTTACAACATATATGAGATATTGACGACCAAGAAAAAGAGAACTTATTTAGAATAACAACACAATTATGAAATGTATTTCAATAAACTTCACCAAATGCAAGGTCCGTGCTGCGATAATCCTTAATCTTGATATGCATGCATAATTATAAAGGGTCATTAATACACGTCAAAACCTTGTAGTTTCTCATGATCGTCTTATATTTTAATTCCATTCTCAGGCTTCTCTTTTCAGGAAGAATGGTAATAAATAATGTATTCATCTGCTTACTATACCTTTCATGCAACCAATATCTTGAAATGGATAAAGATGTAGAAGCAAATAAGTTAATTGATCTTGATTCATGCAAATTGGAAATTTTATTTCATAGCTAATACTTGTAACTTATTGAAAACTTTCATATATCTTTTGTAATCCTTTGTATGGAACTGGATAAAAAGTAACTAAATGTTAATTCCAAAAATAAAGCTTGCTAATTGCAATTCGACTAAAACACCATTATCATTGTTCATCATGTCCAGGGATTAATGCAAAGTATACTGTTCGATATTCTCTTCTTTCATTTACCAAGGCAAGTAGCTGTTACTTGTCCAGACATTTCCATAAATAACAGTCAAATATCTTGTTTACTTCCTACTCGGAATTGCTAACGAGCGATTCCCAAGCCGCCTGTGCCCACCCACCGCTCAGAGACTCACGCAGACCTCGCCGATTGGATTGCGGGATAACGATCGGGTTGCTTTTAACAACCATCCGCACGATAACGGGATCGCGTCGCGGGGTCAGAGGTCGCGGGCGGAGTTGGACAGGGCGCGGCACACCGTGAGGCGCCGCAGGGGGGAGGTCGGGGGTCAAGGACGTCGCCTGCGTGCTCGCGGCGGGACAGTGAGGGGGGTTGCGTGGGTGAAAGCGGCGCCGGGCGCGGGTCTTGGCACGCGTGCTGGCGGCCGCCGCCGCTGCCGGATTCGCGGCTGACGCTACCGCCGCCATCGCCGCCGCCGCGCCCCCCGCTCGTCACTTCACCCCGCATCGTCACCGCCAACGCAACCGCTACCGTCACCGCTACCGCCACGCTACCGACATGCTACCGCCATGCTGCAGCTTCCGCCACCGCTACCGCCACGGCTTCCACCACCGCCACCGCTATCGCCACCGCTACCGCCACCGCTACCGCTACCGCCACCGCTTCTTCCGACCGCTACCGCCACCCCCACTGCCGCAGCCACAGCCACTGCCTCAGCCACCGCTGCAGCTACCGACGCTACCACCGCCGTCACAGCTGCAACAACAGCCACCACCACCATTGCCGGTATCATCTTCATCGTCATCATCGTTGTCATCGTCACCGTCTCTTTGTTGACATCAGTCTCTTCGTACTAGTCATGGCTTTTATTTCACTTGTTTATATTGGTATTGACGTAGTCATTTTAATGTTGTTTTGGTTGTTATTCTCGTCGTTCTTATTGATATCAGTGTTGTTATTGTTGAATGTTTTTGTTGCTCGTGCCGCTACTACAGCTGCATGCGGTAGCAGCTACTACAGCAGCATGGTACTACGAGTGCATGCTGAGCAGACAAAATAAAATCTACAATACTTTGTTTTTCAAATTAACGGCAAAACGAATTGATGTTTCATAAAATGAAATCAAAATTTTGAACACATGATTTCGTGGGTATGGTGGTCCTTTCATTATAATAATAAATCTCAGATTTAGTGTGTAAAGATTTTTCAAGCAAATCTGATTTCAGCAAATGCAAGACTTCAGAATAATATCTTTAGAAAACTTCAGTGCATGTAGTAGTTAGCAGTCAATTTCTTTAGTTCGACAGATTCTCGTCCTCAGATGTCATTGCTATGTGAAATTTGGGCTCGCACATAGTAAGTTTTAGTTGTACAAATTCTTCTTTCTGTATTCAGATTCTGCAAACCGCAGCCAACGCGCTTAAGAGCAAATTCTCTCAATTTTTTCAGTTGGAAACAAGTGAGAGCTCAAGAATCATTAGTTGTCGGTATTCATTTATGTACAGATTCTTACGATTTTGCGTTAGTTCTCCTTCATTAAGAAATGAGGACAAGATTACAGTTATTTGTTTTCTTCTGTATTGTCGTGATGCCGACTTGTCAATTGTATACCATGAAGATTTTAATATTTTCCAAAACATCGTCACCAACTTTTCTTGATGTGTATTTAGTTGCTGCCGACTTATAACTCGACTATGTAACTGCAAATTCCTAGCAATGATAGTCGTAACATCGTAGTGATTCTTAATGTAGTGTATATCCCGTGAAATTGCAGCGTGTTCGTGGTGCGCCTAAAGGCATCGTACACATAAGGGTTGCAGTGAACATGAAATGTTGCTGAAAAAGTTTCGTCTTTACCGAGTTTGTCGATGTCATCTGTCTAATTGTCCACCAAGTTTCCACAACCAGTTATACACGCACCGATATCATCATTAAGAACTTTACAAGTTCTTTAAGTTTTGTTGATGGCATTTGAACTACCACGCGCGTAGGCATTGCTGAAAGAATTTTTGTTTTGTAATTTAATTATTTGGACGACGACTCTATCGATGTTAAATTGTCATCATCGGCACTTATATTTTTCCATCAATTCTTGGGATGTAAGTGACACAGCCGCCTTGATGTTCGCATTATGGAGGGCACAATTATCATACAATGGTAGATAGGTGCATTGTCTTTTGTTGTCTTCATTGTACTCATCATTCCTCATTGTTGACGTAACTGTGACATACATTCTGCAGGGACTCGAAACCTCGAAAAGCCATTTCATGCGGGTATACTTGTTCTTTTATGGCGCTTGCGTGAGAAAAAGCATTGACATTACCACATTCTTTCTTTGGAATTCTTCAAGATTTCAATCCGATTTCTCTTTATGGAACATTAATCTAAGATTTATTTTGGAGATTCATTTTAATGAAACTATGTCGTGTTAGTAAATTTAAAGTAGTCTCCCAGTGATTTTTTTAGTACAACGGAAATAAGCAAAATTTGTGAAATGCTGATAAATCTTGAAATTATTACAATTTAAATTGCTTTTCTATTTTTCAAGTTATTTTTAATGTTCATTTTCTTTGTAATCACACGTTTTGCAACATTTCAAAACATTTCATTCTTTATTTTTGTTAGTTCATGTTATGTCCCAAAGCTTACGGTTTCCGTTCCTAATCCTATTTTATTTCTTCCTTAGTACCCCCGTTGTCTGTTGTCGTGCCAACTTACCGACAGTGTCGCCTCCTTAACGCCTTGCTATCTCATTCTTTCGGCGCTGCACATCCGCCTTCTGATTTGTTATGCCTTTGTTCGGCAGGTCGTTTATGCCATCTGCGACTTTCTTTGGCCTACTCCGACCGCCATTGCGTTTTGTTCACGGCGGGGAGGCTGGGCGTTCCTTGGCTGTTAAAGAGTGAAATTCGGAGCCGTGAGGTGAAGTAGTGTACAACACAGCTGCACACTTCGCGCCGTCGACGCTCTAACGTGCTTTATCGACAGGCAGCCAGAAGTGCATCGGGGTTGCAGGACGAGGATGGAACTCAGTTGTTTTTAAATATGTTTATAGATGGTTGCTTAGAGACGGATATTGATTGATTAATTTGTGATTTCTATCGCGTTAACTGATAAGGTTGTCATGTCAGAAAGATGCCGACGTACAGGTCGGCTCTCGGGGTTTTCCCCATCCAAGTATCTCCCACCAGCGGGGCACCGCCCCACCCAGGAAAAGCTCTAAGCTCCCTACTGGTCTCCCGGTATGTGTGGTGGTTTTAGTGCATGTAAGTGTAGGTATGTAAATAAGAGGTGGAGATTCAAAGAAGAGGGAGGAAATATTGTGCACAGTCCGTGACTCGTGTGTTAGAGTTGTGCTAAGATATTCTCCTAATATTGCTCCGAGAAACAAGGGAAATCTACCAATCAGAGCAGCAGCCAGACACTAGTAGCTAATGTCCCAAATCCTGCCACCGTCGGGTCTCAAACTTTAGGACTTCACGATCAGAGGCACTGCCGTGACATCAAGAGAGACATAGAGCTTTGCTAGAAAATAGTAGACTACTTTTGATGAAGGTATTTTATTTTTAAATATTTTGTGTAAGTAGGATATTATCACTGAAGTCCCTTTACCTTTTCTGAAAATGCATCATTTTTCACTTGTACATCATTGTATTAGTAATATACAAATTCATATGTTCGACGCGTATCTTTAACCTTTTTTTAATCGAAGATTCACCAAAATTGGCAAGGATAACGGGGAGGATGAAGCACTGCCCACCTTGCTTGAGTGCAGAAGTGTTAGCATCAGAGTGGATTCACGATGTTGAAAATCTGAGAGCCACTTCACCGAAAGTGACGAAATTTTTAATGAAAGATTCATTTTTCGATACTACCGTGTTTTAACTCCAAACACATTAAAATTATGAATTTTGTAATAAGTATTTTAAAATGATATTTTCAAAACAAATTCAATCTAAGAGAAGAAAGTTAGACATTGCGTTTCAGAGTTTTCATTTTCTTATTTGATTGCGTTTAGTTTGCAAATCTTGTTCACAACTACTCTCGTTAGCTAAAAACTTAATATCACACATTGCAGTACCTGGTTCGTTGCGTAATAGCACAAGATTAGAGTGTACCTTTGAAGAATGTTTGCGAGAGCAATTGCAACCTCGCAAGGTCAGATCCAATGGGGCATTAATGCCACTTTGCCAATCATCTTTTTCTTTTGAGTCACGCATTTCGGTTGCTGTGCTTTATCTTCTCTAAAAATACGTAAACGATTTAAGATGTAAATATCCTATCAATTTCAGAAGTAAATACGCCCAACTGAATAAATATTAATAGTCGATGTATTAATGCTAATTATATTCAATACATGATTTTTATATCAAATATGATTTTTAATTTATTTTTGTGACTTAAAGGACATGTTCTTACGTTTCTTTTCAAATAAAAGAAGTGATATATTTCAATTCATTACTTGAAACCCTCCACCGAGTAAAAAAATAGATTATTTTTTTTCAATATAGAGTCAAGAAAAGCAGAGAACTTACGTCTGTTTGAAAATGCGGGTCGAAGAAATTGGTATTTATAATAAGATTAATTTTTATCCAGTTTTTATTGAAACAATCGTATATGAATCTCCTATATTTCATAATTTTAAACACAATCTAAAGAATGTAAATATGAAGTTTTTATTATTATTATTATTATTATTATTATTATTATTACAATTATGCACATCAATTTAATGTAGTAAATAGATTATTCATTTTAGTTATTGTACTAATCATGTATATCTCGACTTAAGAGGTAAGGGTTAGCCAGCCTCTCGCAAATCGAATTTTCGAAGTCGAGAGGATGAGTACGAGTAACTCAGTGTGTTCTGCCGACCACAGTCACGAGTATAGAAAGTCAGATTGTTTACAATTAACAAATAATAAGATAATAATATTATACTTAATTGTCGTAATATGCAGTTTTTTTCCTTTACGTACCTTTGGAGTATAGTGAGGATTTCTTCCATTTAGCTTTTATTGACGACCTCGCTCGACTCACTGAATTCTCAAAAGTCAGGGCAGCCTTTAATAAAATGCATTCGCAGGTTACTAACTAACACAAACAACGATTTTGATTATTTTACTTGAGATTTATAAAAATTCTTAATATTTTCTTCAGTTCATAAATAACAAATGGAATTAATTTTATATTTCACGGAGTACACTTTTGAGATTTACAACAGTGTTTAAAAATGTTTAGATTCCGTTTTCATATAGAACATTACACAATAATTCTTGCTTTAGAGTATTCACGCCAACAGGAACAGCAGTCCACGAATAGCATCGCGATATATCTCCATGGAAAACATTTTAATATACATATAAAAACTGCGAATGTTTTTAATGTGACACACCGCTAAATGAAAATATGAGCTGAATAATCAATGACAATATGTATGCATATGCATACACTTCTCTATAACAAGAATAAATCCAATGCCGGAAAAACGTATTGTATGCTGGTACTATAGATCGTGTTCGACCGATTGACGCAAGTCTAATGAGATTCATGAATTTGAAACTTTAGCTGCGACCGACCGACTCCGCCTTCGATGAACGGACATCCGCGTCCGCCGCAGACACTCCGCGGAGAGCAGAACCGTCAAACCCTCACTCCCTCCCCACCCACTTTCCTTCCACATCCCGTCCCGCCGCGCCCTCGTCCCCGGGAGCCATCCCCGCAGGCTCGCCTCCACACGCAATCCTCATCGTGGGTCCCCGCCTTGATCCCGTTCCGCTGCCCCTATTCTCCGCCTCCGCCCTCGTATTCCGCGCATCCTTCGCCTCTGCTCCTCATGTCCGCCCACCGCCCTCGCTCATGCTTCCATTCCCACCATCTTCGATCCGCTCTTCGTCCCCACTCGCGTCCATCCCTCGTCCTCGCCCTCGTCCCCCGCCCTCGTCCCGCCCTCGTCCGCCTCGTCCCCGCCCATCCGTCCCCGCCCTCGTCCCGCCCTCGTCCCGCCCTCGTCCCCGCCCTCGTCCCCCGCCCTCTCCCCGCCCTCGTCCCCGCCCTCCGGTTCCCCGCCCTGCCCCGCCCCTCGTCCCGCCCTTGTCCCCGCCCCTTCGCCCGCCCTCGCATCCCGGCTTCGATCCCGCCCCTTCGGCCCGCCCGTTCGTCCCGCCCTCTTCGCCCGCCATCGCCCCGCCCTCCCCGCTTTCGCCCCACGCCTCGTCCCGCCCTTCGGCCCCGCCCTCGTGCCCGCCCTCGTCCCGCCCTCGTCCGCCCTCGTCCCCGCCTGCGTCCCCAGCCCTCGTCCCCGCCTCGTCCCCGCCTTCGGTCCCCACCAAACGTCACCGCCTTCGTCGGCCGCCCTCGTCCTCGCCCTACGACCCCGTTCTCAGTCGCCCCATCTTCCCCTCGTCCATCGTCCTCACATCGTTTCCCATCGCATCGTCCTTCCAACCACCGTCCCCATCATTCGTCTCTCTACCATCGACCCCTCCCTCGCCATTGTCCTCGCCTCCATTACCCGGCTGCCCGCCAAAGGCCCCGTCCACACCTTCGTCCGTGCTCCGTCCTCTCCCCACCCCTGGCCTCGTTTTTATCCCCAGCTCATCCCCACCCACGCTCTCGCCACGCCTATGCCTCAAACTTCCCGTCGCTTTCGCCCAAGCTCCCCGCTCTCGTCCCCGAACCCGCCTCTTCCCCGCCTCCTCGCTCGCCCTCGTCACGGTCTCCGTCTCCTCCACTTGTCTCCTGACTCTCTCTATCCCACCCCCACCATCGCCCTCACCTCCATAGCCCGCATCTAGGCCCCGACCTCCTCCTCGTCCCTGTCTCCGTCGCCGCCTCTGTCCCCGCCTCCACAAACTCCTTTTTGCCTGCGTCGTCGTTACGTTACCGGGAACTCGTAACACAGTCACCTTGAGAGCAACTGCGCCTTCTCTCCACACTCAACTTTTGACTCGACTTTCAGCGTCTCGTCGTGCAGCTGCGCCAGATTGAACTGAGATCGCGAGAGAAATGCGGTCTCATTAGCAAATTCTTTTACAGTGTTTGGCCCTTTCTTCAGAAATATTCGTGTTCTCATTACATTTATTGTGTTCAAACATGTTTGGCGTTCGCATTTATTTAGAGGGTTTTAAACACTCCAAATTACTCTCGTTTGTGATTAATGTATGTAGTAATGTAAACTTCGTTCTTTTATTCATATGACGTGAATGATTATAAATGTCGCTTATTAGTTTTACACAATATTTGTTGATCACCATCTCTCTTTAAACTAATTGATCTGCTCCAAATAGTCATGTCTAGTGGTTGAGCCAGCTATAAAATGAATAATTTAAAATGAAATTACCAATATTTGTTCACAGTAAACTAACAAATTCTACACTATAATATTAGAAGAGATGTGAATGTGGATCAGATTGCCCACGAACAGACAGGTGAATGAAAAGTGTTTTTTTTATTGTAAACATATCATATACGTCTGTTTGTACCTTCTATAAATCAATTAAAATATTGATTCGTTTAAAATAATTTTATATTGCTTGAAATTTCAAACTAAATAATGATGACACCAAAACAATCAAGGATATCAAATTCGTCTGATAATCATTTACATATTTTGAACCGATGTATTAGGAACTTATTTTATAAATATTGTTCACTCTTTACGTATTTTGCATCAGTAAAACAAAAAATACATAGCAATTTTACAGGTTCATGTATTTGGTAGAAACAAACATTAATGTATTTTCCAATGAAGGCATATTTTAAATAGGCGCAGAATACACTGGTCAACACTGACGACTTAAAGAGACATTTTCAGTTAGGAGTGTGTATTATTTGCAATTCCGTCTCAAGAATATCACAAGATTCCCCAGATCCCCAGCACAACCCACATAAAAAGAGCGTAGACCGCTTTCAAACATCCTGTACCCGAGGTCGCTAAATAAATCGAGCACACGCCCCTGGCGAGTGGCGCGGGAGGCGGGGAAAACAAGCGACGCGCGGCGCGGCGCACACAGCCGCCGGCCGGGGGGCGTGGCGGGCCAGCGCGCGGCGCCGCTCGCTCTGATTTGCGACGCGCAGCCCGTCATTACGCTCCAGGACTCGACGTGCGCGGCTCGGAGGGAGACATTCGCACCCCCGACTTGGAAACGGGGATTAAAACTCCGCGATCAATCGATGCCTCTTCGCACAATGCATCAATCGATGTTCTTGCGACAACGCGATCAATCCACGTCCTTATTTAAGAATGTTTTGCTGCCGCCCCAGGACTCGACGTGCGCGGCTCGGAGGGATACATTCGCACCCCCGGCTTGGAAACGGGGATTAAGACTCCGCGATCAATCAATGTTCTTCCGACATTCATCAATCACGTCACGTACTTATTTAAGAACGATTGTTTTTGTTTGCCCTTTTGTACTTTCAGAACTGCGGGTTTAAGTTGGTTAGTGTTAGAGAATCTTAGGAATCCTCTTTTCCTACCTTTTACATTGCTATAACCCACTTCTTGGCCTTGTGAAGAGCAAATGCACCGGATATTTCTAGAAGGTATTATGACCAGGTTTACCAGATGCTTCGTACAAACATCCGCCGTAAATCCGCCCAATTCCACCCAATAAGAAGAATTCAATATTCCAAGAGGGAAATTTGAATTTGCATCAAAATTGAATTAGAAGTTTTTATTGAGAGAGTGAGCATTTGAAATGTTTGTCTACTTTTATTTATTTATTTATTTATTTATTTATTTTTGTGAACATTGTAAATAATAATATTATGTAAAAACGTGTACTTTTTGTAATATTGCGTTATATTTTAATATTTAAAAATTCGTTATCTCAGTTCTTATGATTACAGCAAATGGGAATACAGGATATATTAATTTCCCCACTGTCTCATTTTCACTCTCCTTGCTCCTCTTAAATAATCTCTATTAAAATATTACCTCAGAAATGCTTACATATGCATGCTTATTCCCTATGGCTTAAAGGGAAAATGCTGACAGTGAAACCGCACTTCCAAAAGAAAATTTTAAATGGCGTGTTCTAAAATGTATAATCAATCGTAATTCGTTTTGCCAAGAATGGCAAAAAACCACTTCAAAACATTTAATTTCCGACATACCGCCAGAAATGTCAAACTAGAAGAAGAATGGCATATCGAATACTTGTCTTGCATGGCACCTCAGCCTTCTTCAGTGACCGAGATCCATTGGGATATTATATTGCAAATTATAATGGTGAGAAAAATAATATTTTAAAAACAACTTTTAGCAAACGATTCGCTTTTGAATCATACCATTGTAAAAGATACGAAGGGAAATCACTACAGCCGATAATAAGTATAATGATAGTCCAGATTCACTTCCGCGGTCAGATATATAATTTTACTGTGACATACCTTTGCGTAGCCACCAGAAAAGCTATTGTCCACTTGAATAGAGGTTATTCAATCTTTCTTCAGATTGTTTTGCTGAAACGGCCTTCGTTAACACTATGCTTGTTCAAAGGCTATTCATTTGTAATTGTACTCCAAAAAATAATGGCAAAGCCTAGTGGCTTCAAAAAAAGCGTGTCATGTTTTTCACGATACAGATGTTAGACATTACCTGTTGTTCACGTTATTGTTATAATAGTTCTACGAATTTAATTCCTCAATTATTGGAACTGCTCAGTTTCTTTTGCTTTCATAACAGCTTTTCTTCGTTCCTGGTTCAAATGAACAATGGTTTCACGGATAGTCACGGCTGGACACTATTATTACTTATCTTAAAAACTAATATAAACGCAACCAATTCTGACACATCTAGTTTAATGTGAGTATTAGCAATTTTCTATTTGGATTTACTGGGATATTCATTAGAAGTGACTTGAAAGGGACTGTTTAAAAAACTTCACGTTTGTCGTGATACTATTTGCAATGCGAGGTTCGTCATTACTTAGGAAGATGCAAATGCGTCATGCTATCTCGCTATATTTAATTTATGGTTAATAAAAAGAAAAAAACTACATTTTTCAAGAAAAATGCCCCGAGTGTCTACGAAACTATCATCCATTACCTTCTGTAAAGTTGCAAATGATAATTGATAATAAACACTTAAAAACAATACCATTATAATAGTTACTGACGCTTTTCAAACACGTAAAATCCGACTAGGTTTCATTAGTAATAATTGTACTACCAAATGTACTCCAGGGAGCCTTTACGCTCTCGTCCATATTGAGATGATTCCAGTGGTAGTTTATCATTGCCTCCCACTAGATGAATGAAGATCGCGAGACATTATAAGTTACATAGAAAATGCCATATTTCATGTGTTTTGAAGTTAGTTCTCTGTGTTCTCACCAAGGAGATGGTTTATGATTCTTACGAATTTGGTGTGAAAAATTGGAAACGTATTGGTGTGAAGTGCCTTGGCCTTTCACGGCATTTGAACTCTCCACATTTTGATTAACAAAGATACGATTAACAGAGATTCGATTAACAGATATACGATTTTTACCACTACGGGTTTAAAACATATTTCATATTATAAATAATTAACCAGCCTTTTTTGGAATCATATCCAATCTGTACAGGCTCTACAAAAACGAAAGATTTTCAAAATTTCGAAAAATATAGGAATATTTAATTCCATTAAATTCGAATTAAATTTCATTCCATAATTTTCTTACCTGCTGTGCCTCTAAAGACGGAATAAGATTCCTTAAACAAGTGTCTGGTTAATTATTTATAATATTACATATATTTTTTAAAACATTGCGCTAGATATCACTTGTATCCTTGCTAATCATTATGGGCTACCAAAATGCATCTGCTGCCACCATGCAATATAGTCCAACATTATGTTTAGCATATTTTGAAGTATCTCTAACCTTTGTGTCGCCGAGGAGGGCAACAAATACATTCCACGACATAACATAACAAAGTATCACATATACACAAAAGGTATTTCATTTAACAAGAATCAACAATTATCTTTTCCCCTTTACATAGTAGTGACAAACTACTTACAGGGCGCAATATGTGGACAGGACCTGCGACTATCTTCTTGATAGGTTTACTCTAATGAATAATATTTACGAGCAGCTTCCACGACGTCCGGGTAGTGCCACCAGGCGTAGAGCGAGGGGCCCAGCGAAGTGAACGGGAAGGAGTGGTACGATGCAGGATGTAGATGTTATCTGGGAGTAGCAGTTGGCTCCAGCGACCCGTCAGATGACTCGTAAACTCAACGCACTCGCGATATCGAATTGTAAGTGGTCGGGTAACTTTCGCTTTTAGAAGTTGATGCTTTTGGAAGGGAATTGACGGTTAGGTATTGTGAATGTTGTTTCTTTTGTTGTTGTTATCGCTAATGTTGTACTTGTTCCTGTATAAGCAGTATCTCATAGTTTAGAGAAAATCAACTATGCGTTTTACTTTCTACGCTTCAAGGCACGTAACAAATTGCCTTATTTTTTAAACTCATTACTGTGAACTGGAAAATACCGGTTTCTAAACAATTTTAATGTTACAATTATGAAGGATATTTATTATAGTTAAAAAATGAAAGGAATTAATATTAAATTACCATTATTATAAATGACATTGCTAATTGTGTTTGGCTAGGCTTTCTCAGAGCATTGTAGAGAAAATACAATTTTGTATAAGAACAGTGAAAACAGGTTGATGGATTTTTTATGTTGCTGTAGAACATCTTTGCGCAGACATCGCACCAATATCAATGTACAATTTATTTGCACATTGATTAACAAATTAAAATGGTTTACATTTTCTACAAATATAATTGTATTTATTATCGGTTTCATTCTCTTAATTGAGAATAGTGGCCCCTTTTTCCAATGGCGAGATGTCATTCGTAATGCAGTTTGTGATTTGACATTAGTTTAGCTCAAAGAGCTTTAATTCCCTTTTCTCACTTCATTGCGCAGCGATATTCCTTTTTTCAATTCGTCATATTTACAAGAGTGTTGTATATTCGGTACCTCGGTAAACGTCTGGTATATTTATTTCAAGAGCATTAATTCTACGAGGGTGCAGACCTGAATGGCTGAGGTGGCCAGACCGTGTTCCGAATCATCCCCTTGGTCGGAAGGGTCACGGATTCGAATCTCACCATAGTCATGGATGTTTGTTCCTTGGTTTCCGTGGGTCGCGGAAGGCCTTCTGAGTCTGCTGCCCTAAGACCGAGGAGTCCACAAGTGTTCCATAAGAAGAAAAATCACATAAAGAAAAAGATTATACGAGGGTCTTAGCATCAAGAAAGTAACCAACATCTTCTCTACAAGGATCGTTGTTGCCTTTGCTGGTGCCAGTGCTAGTGCCCACGCTGCTTCTTACAGTGATGTTTCCACCGTCAGAGTTATGTTATATTAGTGACTATAGTCACTATACCCACTCAGGTATACCCACACACACTTAAGTATACCTGAGAAGCCCAAGGAAGATAACTGTATGGCCTATTACGCATATTTGGTGTAAAGTTTACAAAATTCTTTTGACACGGCGGCTAAACATTTACTTAATGTTGATTATCAAAAACCTTTCTTGTTTGTCATAAATCCAGAAAGTATCCCTTGGGTTCTATCTAGCCCCGATCTGTGAGACAATATTTATTCAGCCAAGGCATTTATTGTGTTTCGTAACCATACGTCTTCTGGTGCATTTAAATCCAGAAAGTCGGTCTCGGTGTCAAGAAAGCTGCCAACCCGTGCCCCACAAACGCTATTGCCAGAGCAGTCGTCACTGCTGATTTAGTAGTATTTTCTGGAGCCGACCAAGAAATGTAATATCAGTATTTTGGGGACAAATTAAGTGTTTATCGCCTACTTCACTTACTCCAAGAAGCCGGTACTGCAGATTGGTCAGAAAAGGCAAGGAGTTTTCCGATCTGTCCTATTTCAAATAATAATTATTTATTGGGATAAGACTTTCTGTATATTTCGTAACCACAGACTTCTGGCACATTTGATTTGCGAAAGTCTGTCCCGACTACAAGAAAGTTGGCAACCCGTGCTCCCACAAGAATGATCGCTGCCCTAGTTGGCGTGCCCGCTCAGTCAACACCGCCGCCATGATTCGTTGCATTAGATATTAGTTTCCGCAGAGGACCAAGAAAGGTAATTGCAGAATCTTTCATACAAATGTCATGTAACGTTCACCATCTACCCTGCCTACCCCAAGGATCCGTCACTGCAGATTGGTCGGAAAACGCCAAATTATTTCGAGGAGCCAGAACTATCATATTTCAAATACGAACTGTACGTATGCCAACACAATTATTCATTATACCGAGCCTTTCTATTAACTGCTTAACCGAGAGACGTCTGGTACATTTAATTCGCGAAAGTCGGTTTTTAGCATCAAGAAAGTTAGTATTTCATGCTGCCACAAAAATTGCCGTTGTCCTTGTTAGTTACATTCGACATTTCTGAAGAGGAACAAAGAAGGAAATTGGAGAACTTTTAGCAAGTTTCGAGGGGCTTTTGTGACGTACCTTTCTACCCCAAGGATCCTTCATTGCGTATAGGTCAAAAAACGGCAAATTATCCCGAAGATACATAACTATCCTATTCCTAATACGACCCATACATAACTATAAACTGAGCTTTCTACGCCCTGCATAACCGAGAGACTTCTGGTACATTTAACGCGCGAAAGTCGGTCCCAGCTTCAAGAAAGTTGGCAACCCGCGCCCCCCCCCCCCGCCATAAGAATCGCTGTTGCCCTTGCTGGCGTGCCAACGCTGTCGTCTCGGCGGGACGCCTGC
Source organism: Gryllus bimaculatus (assembly GCA_017312745.1). Taxonomy (NCBI): domain Eukaryota; kingdom Metazoa; phylum Arthropoda; class Insecta; order Orthoptera; family Gryllidae; genus Gryllus; species Gryllus bimaculatus. The sequence continues at coordinate 10,497,026 of BOPP01000006.1, forward strand.
CAGACGCCAGGCGTCGAACGCGGCGTCGGCCAGCGGCGAAAGTAGAGGACGCGGTGAAGCCAAGGCCGATTCGCGGCTTCCGACTGTCTACGGCTCGCGAAACCGGCTTGCCGCTGCTGCCCACCACACATAAATCATGTAATGCATTACGCTGCCCGGAGAACGACGCTCGGTAAGCACAAGCGGTTCTGATTGGACGTCGCGGAAAATGGGACAGCTATTTTTAGCCCTTCTGAGGAGAGATTTCGCTTCTACTGGATGTGCAATGTGATCTGTACTAGCTGCAGCCTCAAGCATAGAAATCGTGTAGTGGAACTGATGTGTGCTTCAGTGTCGCTTTCAACTAGAAGAAGTAAAGTAGTATTTTCAGTAAATATATTCAAGTTTTTGCCACTTAGAATGTGGTGTTTATTACAACCTCAATTTACTGTTCATATTCATACACTTGACTTACAGTTTACATTCAGAAGAAACTTTCTAATATACGTATTTCATCTTAGTTTATTTGCTTCTCTTGTCGCCCCCTAGCTATCTTCCACTTTTATTATGTAGGAGTATAAAGCCGAAGTCATGTCTGCTTTTTCAGCATGTTGTCCTTGATGGCGGTACAATTGATCTTGTTTGCTTGACAAATTAGGCTAACATGTTATAGGAAATTTACTAGTAAAGATTGAATCACTATCTCAATTTACATTTTATAAAACAATGCTGAATATGCCGTTGTTTTGGGTTGTTTACATAGACATTTTTTTCTTAGATCAGCATTATACTACATGTTGCCGGAATAACTCAAATATCATGTTTGAAACATACCTCGGAATTGCTACGTACACAGCCCACTTTTCGATATTTTTATCATGGTATTCTGTTTCTTAGTTGGTAGTGTATCAACGTTTTTGCTGCTAAGATAGAGACTTGTGATTATATTTTAATATGCGTCTCCTTTTAAAAGATACCTTAATTTGGCAAACGTTCAAGAAATATGTCAGGATGAAAAAAACGGTTGTCGTTTCACAGTAGTTACTAAAGATCATCGATAAGATAATTACGATTGCACAACAAAAAATCGCCAACGTTAGATAATCGGCTTCTCTGACACATGAGCAAATGATTCATTTTGGATTTCACTTTATTCAGTTATGTATGTACCCTGTTATTGTGCCGGAGTAAACAAAATGAAACGACATTGTGAACTATATAATCCCCTAAAGTATCATTAATTCCATGGTCCTTTGCAAAAACCTTATATAACTGTAATTCGGCGCCAAAAATATTAGTGTGTATTGGAAATTCATCCGTATTCCGTTAGAAAAGTGCTATCGAAAGATGACATTGATGAAAAATAAGTAAAAAAGGAGAAACATAACTAAAGGAAGAAGAAAGGAAAAGAAGAAGATTTATGAGAGTTCCGTAATAGTAGTTTATGCATTTACTTTATAATGTTAAGCTTTATTGCATGAGTAAATGTTTTGAAAACGAGCGACTTTAGGAGCGAGTTTTCAAATTTGTACGAATGTAATAAAGCAACATTATAAACGAGTTGCATACTATTTTTTTGTATAACAGCATTATACATTTATAAGAGAATCAAACTTAATTTTGCGAAACACCTTCCCAGTAACGACTCGGGTATTTGACACCGTGCGAGTAAACGGTGGTCGGCTGTTCCGTTTAGCACTACCTCCACCCGATTCTCTCGCTACGATTGGCTGAATGTGTGATGACGCAATCATTCGTGACATAAAATCTAATACGCCATCATTTGTGCCGTAAAATGCCCGATTATGAACGATTTCTTGCAACTGAAACGGTTCTTTTATAATGCTGGAATACAAAAAAGAATAATATTGTATCTTGCTTATACGTAGTCAAACATTGTATGTCAGTTCTACAAGCGAGCATGTACCGCTTGCGGAGGCCTACACAGCGAACACTTGAACAGGCCTACACTCGAAAGCAGCGCCTGAATGGTTGCTCGAGGTGGAGTGGCAGAGGTCGCGGGGCGACTGCGCCCGTGAGCTTTTGCGGCGGCGGCGGCGGTGGCCTCCGTTGTGCCTCCGTAGGAATTCCCGTTTTTCCGCGAGGGAGCCGGCCAACTTCGCCGACGCTACGCCTCAAGCTGCTCTCCGGCGAGGGCCCATGCGCCGCGCGCGCCTTTCCACGGGCGGGCGGGGCGGAGGTTGGGTGAGCCGGTAAAGCAGGGGCAGGCGGGGTGATGGCGGCGGTCGTCGCGCGCTTAAGCAGAGGCACCGCGTTGGCGAGTCGGCGCGGTGAAGAGAAGATGAATAGCGAGGAGGCAAGACGGGAACGGGAAGGGAGGAAGCGACGCGTGTGAGAATTGGCCGTTGACAGCGAGGACGGGCGGGCGGGAACAAAACGGCGGGACAAACGGCCGGACGAACGGGCTGGACGAGACAGGGTGAGGACGAAGGTGCGGGGAAGGAAGGCGCAGGCAGGACAAACGAGTGGGGTGAAAGGGGTGGGTCGATGGGCGGGGCCGAAGGGAGATGCAGAAGGGGGCAGGACGAAGAGCTGGGGACCGAAGGGGCTGGGACAAAGGGGCTGGACGAAGGCGTGGGACGAAGGGGTGGACGACGACGAAAGGGCAGGGGAGGAAGGGCGGAGCCGAAGGGCGGGACCGAAGGGGTGGGCCGAAAGGGGTGGGCTGAGGCGGTGGGGCCGAAGGGGCTGGGACCGAACGGCGGGGCCGAAGGGGCGGGATCGCAAGGGATGGCGCTGAAGGGAGGCCGAAGGGGCGGGGAAAAGGCGGGGGACGAGGGGCGGCGCGAACGGGCAAAGTTTCGAGCAGGCGGAACAACGTGGACGGGGCCAGAGGGGGAGCGAATCGGGGAGCAGGGTGAGCAAAGACGCGCTCTCGTCCGTGTGCGCGTAGTGAAAGTGCAGAGGTGGAGTAGTAATTGCGGGTAGCGCAAGCGATGCAAGCGCAGAGGTGTGAACAGGCCCTAGTGGCGTGGGAGCTGGCGCCTCAAGCGGATGGTGTGAGTGCGAGTCTTTTGGTTGTTGGGTGTGCGTGGATAGGCAATGCACGCAAGCGGTGGCATGTTGCAGTAAGATGCTGGCGGATTGGTGAATTGGCAATGCGGGAAATCCTGCATACGTGCGGGAGGGTTAATGGGTGAGCGTGCGGTTCAGTGGGCGAGCGAACGATTTAGCGGGTGTGAGGTACGACGGGGTAGGCATGCGGACAGACGGGGAACTGGGCGGTTGGATAAGCCGACGGTGAGTGGGGATGGCAGACGAGTGAAAAGGACGAGCGACGCAGACGGGAGTGGACGAGACAAAATAGACAAGGGGGTCGGTAGGTGATGCCCATGATTGACGCGGGAGGTTTGGCGAGCCCGTGTCTGAGTCGTACGGACGAGCGGGTAAGCCGTACAAGAGTCAGGTAGTGCAAGAGAGTGGGAGGATCTGGCTGTCGAGCAGCTGGGAATAGCGCCGGCGGAAGAGACGCGGTGGGAGCAGGTGGGACGAGCAAGGGAAAGGATATACACGAGCCGCAGCAGCGAGAAAAGGGCGTCTGTGTTAGCACTCTGCTTTGGCCGCATCCAAGCGTGCCGGAGAGGGACCGGTAGATGTTTGTGTTTGCATAGCAAGCAGCACTGAAAAGTAAGGGCGCTTTTGCGGGCTTAGGCGGATTTTCAACGCTTTTCACGACGATGTATGCTGGAGTTGCTTTTATTGGATATTAAGCGTTTCTAAATATTTTTATGGATACATTCGGTTCTGACACTTTCATGACTTAAAATGTCGATATTATTTTTTTTTGTATTTTTGGTTCGGTAGTCTTGAATATTTTGTATGTGCTCAAGAAAGCTATTTGAAGTACTATTCATTTACTCGCACACAACATTCAGGACACGAAAGGTCCCCAAGAAATAACTGATCTGGTCCAGTTACTTTTACGTAATACATTATTACAGAAGACATCATTTAAATAGCATGTTATCAGTTTGGTACACAGAAATAAATAGTTTTCTGATCATAATCGGCACATAGTATGTGTTCAGATATAAGTTCATGGATTTGAAAAGAATTAGGTACATTCGACTGATATTCGAAGGGAAAAGTGAAGCAAAATACGCTATGAACGTGTTTATGTCAGAAAATAGATCCTTAGACACCCGCTTGTACCTCCTTCATGGGACCGCTCAGTCACTCCCACCTGCTAAACCCCATCGCCAACTTTTGCCCCCACCCTTCCCCTCCTCCACAGAGTATTAAACCAGTACCCGGGACGCGGCGGCCTTGACTGCAACCAATAAAACTTACGCAACCGCGCTCTCACGCCCGCTGGCAGCAGCGCATTTCTTCAGCAAAAACGCGGCCGCCTCCTATTTTTTCCCCTCCTTCGCTCCTCGAACGTGTTTTCGGTTTTCGCAACGCTCGTCTCGTGCGTGGAAGACTTCTGGCGGAAGCGGGTCCTCCCCCGCCTGCTCCGACGGATGTTTCTGGGTCACGTGGGGAGTGGGTGCGAGCGAGAGGAGTTTCGCAATTTGCCACCACGGTCGCTGGCGGCCACTGTGTGGCGGCCATGTTGACAATGTCGGTCGCCCGGCCGTATCTGCGAGCTAAATCTGTGTCGCGATATTTATGTTCATCTTGATGCTGGGGACTACGAATACATTCAATGTTTAGCCTGTTTCGAAGCATTTTATGCGTTTTATCGACGATTTTTATTGTAGTTTCTAGGGCGTGGTTTTTGTTGTAGCTTGTATTTGAGTATTACGTCGTCTCTATTGTGAAGTGGTTACGACCTTACATTAAAATAAAGGAAGTCTTTCTTTAAGAAATGTACTGGGCCAATCTGACAACAACAACAATAATAATAATAATAATAATAATAATAATAATAATAATAATAGTAATAATAATAATGTCAATAGTGCAGAAATCTGTGATATTACTAACCTATCATATGTAAGAAAATACTTGCAAGATTGGTTTGAATGAAATTGACATATTTTCTACCCGCCAAGTTAGAAAACACTGTATTTAGGCTCATACAAATAAACTGTAAAAACCTTTGAGGTACACTGATGTGGACGGCTTAATAACGGAAGAGATGAATAATTTGTGATAAATGTGTGACTGTTAGTAAATTCTAAATTATTTATTTTTTTATTTTATCATTATTAGATTATCTCTTTGTATTTTACGGTCTCATTAGAGTTCAAAAATTACATTGATGAACATTATTATCCCACGATTTTTAATTTTGTAACATTACAAGAACCAAGGAAATCTTCAATTTCGTTTTAGATTGAAGATAACTCGGTATTTTTAGTAAATTCGTGACATTTTAGTTAATTCGTGACATCTAAGTATATATTTTGAACAAATATTTGTCTTACGAATAATTCCTAATAGTTATAATAACTTTGCGGCAGAAACAGTTTGTGAAAGGACTCTCGACGAACTTTAACTTTGCTGAGAAACTTTTTAGGGGAAGACATCTCATAATATTGTGTTGAGTTTTTCCAACGCGCCCTAACCTTTTCCCTTTTCGTCAGTGCAGAACTCTCGCCGAACTACTTCGTCCACAGCCGCCTAACTTTCTCGATTATTTTTATAAGAGAAAGCACAACGGTTGAAGGTCATGCTGATGACTGTCTATGTGATACTGCCCGCCATTTAACAGGGAGGAAGGAAAGCTGTCACTCGTGGTATCCGAATGATCGTATTTAATGTGCCGTACTAATTGTCTTGGTAAAATGTAGGTTGCAATAAACGTAATAGCGGGCTGTTTATGAGAGAAGGGATCCAGTGAAGCGGAACATTTTATGGAACTTCAGTTTTAATGAAAAACTAGTGACTTGGCTGAGTAATTGTGAAATGTCAGTGTTTGAAATGAATAGAAATAAATTAAAAATTGAACGATTTGAAGAAGTAACAACAGTATACTCTTCTCTCAAATCTAAAAGTTCTGAAGACAGAAATTCAACATCAAATTACCACCTTTTTGATTAAGAATAATAAAACTACAGTTCATAATTATTAGAATGAGAGTTTGCTTCCAGAAGATCCATTTAGAAAACTTTTGTTAATCAGTTTAAAATGGTAAACTAAACAGATAGTTACAAATTTAAAATCCATATCTTCCAATTACAAGTACAATTAATTACTAAATTTTGTTTCAAACTAGAAAATAATTACGTAAAACGAGCTTCTGAGGTTAGGAACGAAGGAATCTCTTTACAAGAACTAATGTTTAAGTAATATTAGCGTGATCGATACAATGTTCATGTAAATAGGGTCTTCCATGAGACCGTATTCATAGAAAATTTAATATAAGTATGCAATACGAATATATCACCGTATTTCATAATCTGGCAAGAAATGCTTCATTGAAGCATATGGAAATAGTCGAAAAAAGTTATGTTGTTCATTTCAAAATTAAACGTCATTTACGCAAAGAAACTGTTTTTACGAAGCATATTGTGAGCTGAAACAAAACTGTGCTACTCTCAAAAGCACTGTCGCATCTTCAGTTCTCTCTGATTGCGAGTCACGTAGGAATTCGCAAGACGTTTCACTTCAAGGTAAACCTTGGAAGAAACGGTGCACGCTAACAGTATTACAAAATCTCTAATTTATAGAGACATTCCAATAGAGATAATCTAATGGAAATCTTATCATTGATGAACCTACTAACTTAAAATCCTGGTGTAATTATTACAATTTCCGGCATTAATTGATACAAGTCTTATTTTTCGCAGTTATGTTTTCTTATATTACTTCTATTTTATTACATCTTACATCTACTTACTCATGTTCTGCCCTTTCCTGATTTCTATTATAACTGCAATTCTCCTCTACATCGATAATACCCACCAGCCATGAAAAACAATGAGCATATTATATTTTGTATTAATATATCTATTTGCATGGAGTTGTGCGATACATTGAAAGATAAATTGCGATATACGATGACAACCATACCGAATGAGTGAATTATAAATGAATAACGTGTCCACGTGGGAATAACCCCTGTACTGCCAAGAGCGAAGCTGTGGGCAGACCACGCGTCCTCTCCCATTAAAACGCGACTGCATCCCTTGGGACGATCACAACTGGGCGATTACACAACAAGCCCAGGACAAATTAGTTTTACGATGTACACATCACATCACATATGATGTCCAGTGATGGCAAGTACTGCATCCTGGAAGATTTTCTAAATTCAACTAGCATTGGGGAAGGAAACTAGTATCTGTAATAACCCCGCCATTTCCAACTTGGTGGAATCGCGTCCAAAAAAGATTATATGCACATAAAAATAATAGTAAAAACATAAATAAAAATAACAAACGCTATTAAAAATATTTATCTATATCCCGCTCAATCGTATTTCTTGTGTAAAGTATAAGAGCGTTCAGGGCGACTTTGACTACCTAGTGCTCCTTTGAGTTGAGGTGATCAATTGTGGGCAGGAGTTATTTCGTCGTGCTACCCGAGTCACGGACTCCCCCCAGTGTCAACAATATTAACATCAGTTATCTAGTATCTTAGTGTAATGTGGTATAAATCGTGAAGTTCTCTATTTGCTTCTTAAAGAGCAACAGACAATTTTGGAAGATATTCGTTCAGACCTAATGCTCTACTTTAACTGGTGGAGATAAATGTGTTATTTTCTAATATTGTTTATTATACTAGCACTCCAATACATTATTGGCAATATTTTTATTTTTCTATGTGTGTATTGGTATTATAAATTCCATGACGCATAAAAGAATGTCTCTTCGCAGAGTAACAACAATTTTCTATCATAATCTATTACGTATCAGATGTAAACAAAGAAACATTTATAGTAAAAAATATTCTGAAGAAATATTTGAAATGTTATATGTAACTTCAACACTTAACATACCATTTTTAAGGGTTCGTATTTTCGTATTTTCGTTCGTATTTTTTTACCCAAGAAAACCTCACTCCAGGATGTGTGGTACAGTAAACGTTACTGGGGGTGTGGTGGATATAAAATTAGAAATACGTACCAAACCCCACGGAAGCTGTCAAATAAAACACTGTACCGAATATATCCTGAGCCGTCGCACGGCCAGCGTGAGAGAGCAGCTAACAACTCTGGACCCAAGCGTCGGATGCACCTCTCGCCGTAATATGCACACGTGACGTCACGGCCGCGCGCAATCTCGGCCGCGTAATGCGAAGCGATTGGCTCTAATTAAAGTCCTCACCGCACTGCACCGCACCGCGCCACGCCGCCCTACGCCATGCCGCCACCGCCCACAAACAACCGCCAGCGCTGCCCACGACGCCACCGCCGCCACCGCCACCGCCACCGCCACTATAACATCTCCACATCCACCTCTGCCGTTGCCGCCACCACCACCGTCGCCACCGCCTTCGCCACCATCGCCACCATCACTACCACCATCGCCACCGCCACTGCAGCCACTACTGCAACCGCCACGGCAGTCCGCCACCGCCTCCACCACCGCCACCGCCACGCCACCGCCACCGCCTCCGCCACCGCCACCGCCACCGCCACCGCCACCGCACCGCCACCGCCTTCCACGCCTCCACCATCACCACCATCACCACCATCACAACACTCACCGCCACCATCACTACATCACCGCCACCACCACCATCAACGACCACCACTACCATCACCATCGCCACCGCCACCGCAGCCAATACTGCAACCGACACCGCAGCCGCTCTCACGCCGCTGCCGTCGCCACCGCCTTCGCCACCATCACTCCCACCATCGCCACCGCCACTGGAGCCACTACTGCACCGCCACGGCAGCCGCCACCACCTCCGCCACCGCCACTGCTCCCCACCACCACCGCCACCACCGCCGCCACCACTGCCACCACCGCCATCGCCACATCGCCGCCACCATTCACCACCATCACTAACTCACGCCACCACCACCATCACGACCATCACTACCACACCATCGCCACCGCCACCGCAGCCAATACTGCAACCGACACCGCTGCCGCCACCGCCTCCACCGCCGCCACCGCCGCCACCGCCGCCACCGCCGCCACCCCGCCACCGCCGCCAACGCCGCCAACGCCGCCACCGCCGCCAACGCCGCCACCGCCGCCACCGCCGCCACCGCCGTCACCGCCGCCACCGCCGCCACCGCCGCTACCGCCACCGCGCCGTGCTGTTTTGATGGGGAGAGAGCGGTGAACCAACGCCGCGGCTGGCGTTTGCAGGCTTTGCGGTCAGCTGTCGACCTCGGACGCAAACAGTCCCTGGCACCTGAGCCACAAGCGCCGGACCCTATGTTAGGAACTGGGGCTCCCTTGGTGAAATCCTCGAAAAAATCTCACAAGGTAAATACTTGACCGTACTGTGAAGATTTTGACTGTATCATAGCGATTTTGGTTAAAATAACAAAAATTGTTTATATCCATATCGGTTATGCCACTCATCCATATCAGATGTCATTCATGCGTTCGCTGTTAATGGGTGATGCAATAACGTCTATCACCCCAATTATTACAGTACCGCTTTTTATATCAGTATGCTGATTTTGATATTGTACAGTTGAAGTAATGGCGCACACGATGAAGCATTTGTTTCCAATTTTTTTCGCTATGGGGCTTATTTCTTTTAAAAAAATTTATTACAGAATGCGTGACTGCATGGCTTTCGCCGCGGAAGCCGGACTTAACTCAAAACGACTCATGTCCATTGCATTCGTTGTCAATATTTGAAAACTATTCCAACAAATGACATTGTAGGTTTTGTATGAAGAAACAACGTTGCCTAAAATGCACTTGCAGAGAAAGTGTTGGAAACAAAATAAAGTGCTTTTTCATGCGCTCATCTACGTCGCGTATTGAATGCCCAAAACCGTTTATAATATATTAAATAGCACAAAATGTTTAGAAATCAGATAGTTACTATATCATACGTTAAATTATCAGGAATTGACATAATATTGATAAAATATGAAACAGTTATATTTCTTTACAAAATGCTCTATGTCATGCCCCAAAATTCCACCATGTTTTTCCTTTTTCAGATTTGAAGACATTTCTAATACTGACTTTGTGTTAAGAGTTTTTTTAGTTACAAAATCTTTGAAAATTGCCATTTCAAAGGTAATTCTCATTTTAAAATAAGTTTTATCTTCTTTGACTATTTATAGTTCTAAAACATATTTATCCTATATTGTCTTAAACTTCTCTATAAAAACAAATACATATTGCATTGGGGAGTGAAAATGAATTTCCTGCACGGAACATTCCCAAAGCGAGCTCTAAAAACGTTAAAACTGGGATTGAGAATGAGATTTACGTACGATTTGTGCTAAATATAGTAGCCATTCCGTTGGTAGTTTGTTTGTGGTAAGAAACATTTGTGGTGTGAAACATTATGTTCTCAATGATTTATTGCCTCAGCTTAATGTCGTAATACCCACAATAACATATTTTGTGAATTGTTTCCTTGTTTAATTCTTATCAAAGTATATATTTATTATTTGCATACTTTTTACTCTCAAGTTATAAATAATTTTTAGAAATACAACCCTTTGTTATCTTCGTTGGATTCCGTCTTTTGCAATATATTCTTTTTAAACAGCATTTACATCAAGGACAATTATGTGCACAATCCACTGAAATCTCTGTTGCTTAGTTTAATTGTACTATTCTGCATGCGCATAATTGTCGGCAAAAATTTCCGCCTTTTTTATTTCGCATGTTTTATGTATGAATGCGTAATTCTAGGGCTGCAATGTTTTTACTGCACAACTGTCCCCAGTGGCTCGCTTTACCGGACGGTGGTTTGTACTTCTGGAGCGATATAATGGTCGAATACACCAGTTTAGAATCGCTAAGAGCGAACGTGGTTTTTTATTAGTTTTTAAGAGAGATTTCTCCTGTGTTTCTCCAGTGCTATGCAGTAAAGACAAAATTCGGTCGTAATTTCCCAAAGGAAAAGAGATGGAAATAGGTATTTCCTTCTTAAATCCATAATGAGAGCAATTCGTGAAACTTTGTAGTTTTTTAAATATAATATTGTTATTTTTTTACAAAATAGCTATTTGGACAGGTAATGTTTTAAATACGAGCTTCGTGTCATTCTAACCATTTATTTCATTAATTTTACAAAGCTCGATGCGGTAAATGTGATATGCTGCTCTGAGAGTTGTTCGTACGAGTATTTACTGTATATTCATTATTTCAATTACTTATGGTTTAAAATAATTAAAAACTCAACTAGTACATCGATCAAAATCTCATGTATTCATGCCACAACCGTATGTACTATCTCCCTTGTTTGTTGTTATAAATAAATTACATACTAGATGGATTTATAAAGAGTGTATCTTTCACTTTTGAAATACAGGGGAGATTCGTATAAGAGGCTCGACCTGTGAAACTCGAATAAAATTTATATTAAAACATGTGTTTTGAAATCCAACTATTGTGAAAAATTGAACACACAGGAGTTCGTTCGTATGTTCCTAAAACTGAGAAACTATTTACCATTCCAGCTTCAAATATACTGAAAAGGGAAAAACACTATTCAAACAAAGCAACCCATATCATGAAAATTGGAAATTTTAATGTTCCTAACACATATATTCTTTAGTCTATGGAACGTTACTACTCGTGAATGAATTCAAATAAAATGACATTTCATTAAATAACGTCTTACTCTATAATAATTCCTTTCATTTCCTTTCCTCGATGAAAATATGACCAAAAACATTCAATCAACAAAGGAATGGGACACATTACTGTGTTTACAGTGGGTGACAGTAGAACCATTCTGATCCAAGTGACATTTTGTAATCTTTTGAGCTTTTCGCTTGTATACATAGGAGAAACTATAAATGTTCATACCACAGTGATCTAAGCGCAAAACCCATCATTCCCTATAGGAACTTCTCAATCTTCCACTTCCCTTCTCCTAATCCCGCGTTTCCCTCGTTTTCTCTAAATGACGTGAATGCCACTCGGATCAGTATGATTCTCTTCTCGCCAATTCTCACCGTTCACCATTCTCTCGCGACCGGTGAAAACCTTATCTGTTCCGAGAAAATTAAATTAACATTCCACCATTCGTTTGCATGATCATCTTCGTCACCACAGCCATCTAAATGTCCGGAAACATGTGCTTCAGACACGATAGAAGACCAAGGCTGAACATCACGTGGGAAACTGCCAAGACGGGTGACGGAAGTTGTCAATCTTCGTAACGATGCGACTTCTGGTTGCAGAACTCCGGTCAATGCTGGCTGGCTTTCTCGTCGTCTGCTTTTGCGAGTTCGTTCGGTTTTTAGAGACATTACTGGCGAATTAGCCCTCTTCGCGGTGACATTTCGTGACACGGATGTCTCCACTGCCACGAAGCTCATGCACTGCGCTTTCCCTCAGTTCCCTTCTGCTAAAAATGGTTGAGACACTCGTTCCTCTGTGAGTGACCGCATATCGTCCATGCACAAGGAAAGTGATATGTCTAAAAAAATGTTATTTTGCTAAAGAAGTATCTGTCTCCTGAACACCAACTCTTTATTTCGAGACTAAGGACGAAAATTCTAGCCTATGTAAGGACTAGAGAAATATCTTTATTTGGTTTTCCTTATAAAAGTGGAACATTCTCTAACTAGATTTTATTATTTAACTGAATGGTGCTTTCTGAAATGTGTTACTTCTTCTTACACGCCAACCTATGTGTTTGATAGCATCAAAGTACATTTTCTCATACCGTTATAGTTTTTGTTTTTTTAAGTGACTTTTTTTAACTACTAGGTCATTTACCGACCACTGTGATGGTTTACATTGGAGTAACTGTAAGGGGAACACGACACATAAGGACTACATGAGCACACACAAACATACGTGCCCGAGACAGGATTCGAACCCGCGACTCTTCGAACCGAGGCAATAGGCCGCATACGGCCCAACATCCAGAGCGACCTTGGCTCTCCTGATCAGCTGTTGTCATTTCCTTTATATATTTTCTTAATTCAATTGATTTCGGAATTTTAAGCTATATTTGGAGAAAATTGAATTGATTTTCTGTTTCACAAACTGGTGTTCAAAATAAACACATGTATTCATATATCCAAATCTCTTGGATAAACACAATAAACACTTAAAATATTTTAACTAGAAGTTCTAATGACTAAACATCCACGTCCTGCAATTTCTAAGGAAATCATGAAATCTTGTTGGCGAACACAAGTCTCAGGTTTCATATTTTTAACCCACAAACAAAAAAATACTCTCGTAATGAGGCTATTTAGTCAAAAGTTACGAATTCGTGTATAGATATAATTATGTTACAATGATTAATGGATAATTATTGTTTATTTAATGGTTTTTAACTTGCCCTCCACGTCTTCCTCGCCAACCTGGAAGATATTAGAACATGAAATACTCCGCCCACTCGCAGTGAACAATATGCGCTGCCTTTTAGAAATCTGCATTGGTTAGTTCTAATTTTTAAGGTTCACATCATCTCTGAAAATACCCACTCCTAACAACAGGAAAGCAATATGGGTAAGCGTTGCACTATCACATTTTGCAATAAATAAAAAAATTAAAAATATTTTGCTAAGGAAGTTTTACGGAAAGTTTCGATGACTCAGGTGATGGTCTAAGACAAATTAAACTAATACTAACAGAATTTAATTAACCGACAGATGATATCAACAGGAGACTTGAAGGTTGTTTTACTTGAAATCATATTATAAACAAATTCATATAGTCTCCTCGCAGAGTAAGTGCACTTCATCCACAACACCCCACGTAAGATTGTCTTATTTAATTACTTGTAATATTACTGAACGACTAAGTAAAAAACTATTTAGATAACATTGTTAGGAAGCCATAATCAAGGAACTGATGGAGCATTTATTGTATACCAATAGATTCCTGAGGAGATACTGTACTCACTTCTCCAGAGTCCCGCAGTGGAACAATGACGGGAAAGTGTTACAATTAGATTACGTCCGCCGATTGAAGCAGCAATTCTTCGAGTCATTACGGGTGAATTAACCGCGTTCCACAACAGCAGTTCGCGATACGCGCCGCTTCCTTGGCAGATGAGGTGGCGAAGACGAGGGGGTGGTAGGGGGGCGAGAATGGAGGCGATCGGTAGGATGAGCCTTGCAGAGCTGGTGTTGCTTGCACCAGACTCTGGAGATCTGAGTTTCCCTCTTTCTGAGCGTTCTGAGTAGCGTAGGGGCTTGTGGCATTTTCTCACAAGTACGCAGGTTGCAGGTTCGACTTCCGTGAAGGGAATTCACATTGTGTACTTGGCATGACTAGCATTCCTAGCACACACACATGCACTCACCACAAGCCCATACACACTCACAGACGCACGCACACGCACAGTCGCGCACCCACATACATACACACACACATGGATATTCATGCAAACATATCACCCTTTATTGATAAAGTTTCCAATTGGAAAATTTAAGTCAATGAGATTTGTTTTTCACTTTTTCTTTGAGAATGTAACATTAAATAAAAAGTGATAAAATAAAGTGTCATTTATTTATTTCAATTTTACACCACTTTTCGGAGATCGAGTGTCTCCATTTTTCAATAAAACGAATTACAGACAATCATAATTTAAGTGGTAAATATCACCATTTAACCAAAATTTTTTCCTTAATTTCTATTTCTTCTCTGGTAAGTTGTCAGCGTAGATAGGTCCAGATGAGCCACAAACGACCCGCTGCGTCTGCACCATCGCCACCTTGCTCCTTCGTCTAATACAGCTCTGTTGGCCCATGAGCTGCGCTTTCCCAGTACAGCATGTCCATTGATCGACAAGGGTTCCCGAGCCTCATCGGTACGGTAGAAATCACGGTGGCTGCATCTGGAGGAAACAGCCTCCAAGCACGGTGATGTAACGCCTGTAGTTACCGAAAGGCGCAGAGGCGTAAAATAGGAAGACACACATACCTGAGTTTAGGCGACAGTGCGTTAGACAGCGATACGCATGTTGTAAACCACTGCGAACAGCGCTGAAGATATCTGTAGGACAATGAACTGCCCTCCCTTTCCTGGGTACTTTTGAAACAGTCCAGTAGGCAGAAGATGCTGAATGTAGACTATTGTCTCTGTCTGTACGAGAGAGAGAGAGAGAGAGAGAGAGAGAGAGAGAGAGAGAGAGACGTGTTCTAGTATATATTGCGAAAGATTATAAACATAACATTTTCACCACTACCTACCGCTTACGTAGAAGAGATAAATTTATGTAATCCTCCGCGAAAAAACGCAGAATTTTAGCCGGAAAACTGTTATTACAGTGCTCTGGTAACTGGATAAATCTCGTTGCTAAAGTTAGGGAAAAAATCCTCTAGCACGTGGCTGGTGAAGCCATAATCATTGTTTCGTGGGTCCTTAATACCCAAAAATTGAATGTCAGCAAAATGTCCGTTCGTCTACACTATTGGCCAAACCGGTCAGCCGATTTCTTCCCATAATTGATATTTACCAATCGATTTTACTTGTGTCTTGGCCCTTTGAATTTCAAACCGATATTTTAATTTTTACACGAAGCCATTCAAACAGATTCGAAGATGTCAAAAAATTGCTCCAGTGTTTTGATTACGTGTTGTTGCACGAAAGTGTGAAGGACGTTTAAGAGAATGGTGCAGGTCTCATGTTCCTTGAAAACCTTGATTTTTCGAAAATTGCAAAAGTTCAAAATTGTTTCTGCGTCTTCCTACAACTAAAATATTAAATATAGATATTTTCTCATAATTAAATCTCTTTCTTAAAGATATATTTTGACATAAGGTCGCTTAAAATGTTTCTAAAACTTGAGTATTTTTCGCGTAATTTTGCGTGAAAGTACGGGCGAGGAAGTACGTGCTGTTTTAGTTTGTTTGTTAGCTTGGTAGTTGATTCGCGATTGCGATCACTGGTCGCCGCGCTGCGGGGTCTCTGAACACTTGGCGAAGTCACCACCTGCTCTAATTTTATCTAAATTGAACAACACTCCCCAAGCGCACGAAGGCAATGGTGATGGATATAAGAAATATTTAAATTTTGTTTTGTTATTTATCACAACGTGATGGGAAAACATTATATTTTGGCTATTTCAAAGAGCCATTTTATAATGCAAATTACTCGACTTAGTCTTTCTCAAGCTAGGAGTGGACGGTATTGACACGAGTGTTGACAGCTGAATATTTTTGTGTTGAAGTTCATGCACCGAGGCTAGATTCTTATTTTTTGCCGGACAGATAACGTTACCAGTTTTAGAAGGTTATCGTAATTTTTTATATGTTAATATGTATTTATAATAAAACATAAAGATTTGTTGCTTGTACAGATAGATACATGGATAACGCAATATTTCTTACTCGGTTTTGTTCACGGATGTAACAAGAACATCTGATCTGTAATATCTTCCTCATTCTGCAATCTACACAATGTTTAAGCTTATTATGTTTTGTACTCTTTTGTGATATAATGAGCATATCCTTAATTATATCAAATCTAATATCAATCTTTATTCTGAGAACACGAAAAAACTACATTCGTAGAGTTAAGAACTGCAGACATTCCTGTACTCTCACTCTTCACGTTCCATAAAATCCGAATAATTAAATACTTAACAAATTCAGTGGTTTGAGGGTTTAAATAAAATACAAATTTTGCATTCACTTCTGAAGTTCTGACCTTCCGTGTAGCGTTATGTATCTTCAATGCTTAATAGTTGGGTAAATTGGTATAATGAAGTTCATAAGTGGGCCTATCAGAAAAAAATCAGCAAAAGAAAAGAGTATATTTGACCTAAATTCCAGAACTTCAGATAAATTCCAGAAATCTAGGCAAAAAACTAATTTAAAAAAATCATACTGCTCTAGAATGTAAAGAGAATTCAGCACAATTGTAAAAATCAGACACCATTACCTTTTTCAAGGAAATATTGTAACATTTTATTTTACCATTGAAAACTATCAACAATCGTGGTCATGTGACACAGCATGCCCTACCTAGCATATCGATAAATCACGACTTGCGGCAAACGAAAGTACGTGCACCTTTAGGCGGGAGGGGCGGGCGAGGAAATCGCTGCACCACGTGACGCGCAGATCGGGCGTGACGGAGTGGTGCGGCGCTGGGAAGACAGAGGCGTCGCTGCGACGCCGGCGTAACGAGAGCCGCCAACGCTTTCTCCTCGTCTTTCTTTCCCCCACCCTTCCCCCACCCTCACCCCTTCCTCGTCATACAGGGCGTTGGTTCGCAAGTAAAGGAGGCGGGGGGAAAAGTAAAAAAAAATATATATTGGAAAATGTTTTGTAAATTCCTTCATGTTTCATGCATTTCAATGCACATGCAGTCTAGGATTTCCTGAACACGAATATGAGGCTAGAATTTGAAAAAAAGAAAAAGAAAAGAAAAGAACAGATGGAGTGTGGATAATTACAATGATATTACATAAAATGTGAAAATTTATTTTTATTCCATTATTTGAATAGTCTTTATTAACAAAATGTTAATCGACATAATATGATTGTTTTAATGGAATTTTGTATCTTAATTATAAACAGTCAACAACTTCAACATATGTATTAATACGATTTATTTTATTAAGGAAGTTTTCTTTATAGTAATAACATTTGAAGATTCCCTGTGTTAGAATACGTTCCGTAAAGAAATAAATCATACTATACCATGTTGAAGTGATTGACTTTCTATATATAAGATGCAAAATTCCATTAAATTTAAACGGACGGTCAGTAGAAAACTTTTATTCAATATGATAGTTGTTTCAGATTCGTTTTTTGTATGTATTTTAAGTATTATTCGGAAGTTAATATTTAATTTAAATGTTGTAGAGTGAATCTTATACAGTGAAAATTCTGTAAAATACACAAAATCTCGTTTGAAGTCCAAATACTCACTTCAACATACTTTTATTGTTGTTTTGTTAATGTTTTTTTTGTCTTCCTTAATGAACATGCCTAATTCCTTACCCAACAGTAGCTGTAAACATCAAATGAAAGTCGGAATTCATTAAATATAACAGCTACTAAATAAATAGTGAATTTACAATGTGTTAATTTTCATTGTGTGTGTTTGGTAATTAAAATATATTTATGGAACTTCTCCGATGCCTCTCTAGAAACCAATAATTACTCCCGCCCCATACACAAATTAAGAAAACAACAGACCATGATTGGCGCATGGTATTAATACAGGACATTAATTGCATGAGGAAATCAATTCGATCACATCCCACAGGGGCCCCGCCCTCCACCTA
>BOPP01000006.1:10523312-10588935 GCA_017312745.1 Gryllus bimaculatus
CGGTTTGCAGTCGTGGCCTCGTCCCCACTCCCACCCCCGTCCCACCCCCATCGGCGCCCTCTTCTGAGAGCTCTCTCCCTTCTCCTCTCTTCCGAGCCATGTATGTCGTCTTCTCCCTGTGATATAACGTATCTCGCATTGTTTTTTACATATTGGGAGCTTAGAAGATTGTCCCGGCTCTCCTTTCTTCAAATCCTTGTCTCACTCTCTCTTCCTCTATATTTCTTCCCCAATTCCGGAGTTTACAGCTTGTCTCAGGTTTCCTCTCTTCCAATCCTTGCCCCTATTATTCTTATCAGACATTTCTCACATTCCATACAACATGCTGAGAGAGTTTCCTGGCTGGGACGGTGCTCCACTGGGAGAGTTACCTTTAAGAGGGAAAACACGTGTAGTCGGCGACGCGCGAACCTGCGTGGAAATAACACCGCCCCCTCTCGGTATATAGCGTGCACTGCACTTGGGGTCTTATGGCAATAATAGTTGTGTTCGAAAATGCAGAATAATTACTGACAAACTCTTGTTATTACCGTTCCACCGTGACCCCTTACTTACATCCCTTGTGCCCGCTATTCCTGTATAGTTTTACCAACTCCGAACGCGACTTTCATTCTCCACCCTTCCCTTATTCCAGTCTATTGGAAATAACCTGAACATATTTAACACTGGTGTTAACTTTTAAACACTTAGTGAACACTTCTATTGACGTGTCCTAGAACGCTGATACATTCCAATGATTAATTAAAGATTCGGTTGATGATTTTACATATGGGGCATGAAATATTTAATATTCATAATAATTTTATTGAAATTACTCATTAATTTGCAAGACCATATGGTATGTAATGGAAGTAGTTTTAAGTTATTCAATGTTATTTAACTGCTAATGAAAAATAAATTTACTTGATAATTTACTGGATAAATGGTTAAGAAAATCCTCAAGAAAGTAAAAGTACTTTAATGTATGTTCATTAACGTTCGATTTCTACGGTAATATCTTTTGCCATATATTCTCAACCACTTACGAACGCAATTAGATAATATTATCTATTCACTTAAATATAATAATTAAGTTCTCTACTTTTCGAAACCAAAAATAAGGCAATATTGTTTCTTGATAGGCAGGCTCACTGAACAGCAACGTTCTGAACAAGTCCACCGGATCAAGCAAGATTACAAACCGGTTGCAGATGAATCTCCATTACTAGTTTACCAGGTGTACAGGTTTTCCATACGAAGGAGTATGATTACAAAATGTGCATAGTGCAAGTTGATATCATGTTTTTTGGAGGCGACATTCTGCTTTACTTAAGCTCTCAGGGCGTAATCGTACAACGGGAAACAGTTACCCTCACTATTAATTCAGTTTCTTCCATAACGAAGAGATGATTGTAGTGTAAATATTCTAGAAACTTCAGACAAGTAAGGCGTGGTTTAATTATCACTGCAAACTGAAATGTATGTTAATATAGGCAACGTAAAAACCGTACAAATGTTCTTAGTCTGATTTCTTGAATTTCATTATACTTCTAAGACCTTGTGTTCAATCAGCAAGCAGACTTACGAAAACATAATTTATTTCCTGCGATGTAAATGGAGATAGCGAGAAGCGAGTCGTACGCTGAGAACGGCATTGAAAACATTCACATATTGCTGAAGAGAATGAGGCGTATGGAACTACAAAAATAGCAATTTATGGAATATCTGCCCTTTAAAATTCATTCAGTAGTTATTTAAGTTTCCAAGAAAATTAAGATTTTATGTTTTCGAATCCAGTGTTACCTGAAACATGCGTTATATAAAATATAATCTTATCCTCATTCCACTTGGCTGCCCGTATGGCCTTGTAAAGTGGAATATTTGTTATATTTCCAACCGGAATCAACACATCACATAATATTCTTCCTGTACTTTCATTCTTCTTGGCAAAATAAAATTTCCAAGAATAAATGGAGTAGGATTAATGTTCCAAGTGATGATAGAGTATAATATAACTCTGGCAATTAGCCAAGCGGATGTCCAAGCAGAATTTTCAACAGAGAGCTACGCCCAAATTCTCCTCCACTCTGTGCACCTACCCCTTCTTAGTGTCGATATGGTGTGGTCCCTTATCCACAAATGCCCCTTCCCTCCTCTAAATCCTGAAAGTACGGCGAGAACGCGAATATCAGGGCACAGTCCAACTTAGCTACTTTCCCATCGGAGAGACTTATTATACACTACATCGTTCTTATATTCGTAATCTTCTTCTTTCTTCTTAGGGCTTTTCCAGCCGACAGCCGGTTAACCTTTGCGTTCCGGAGGGTTACATATTTAACCTTCCACTAGACATTAACATTGCTCTATTGATCTGTGGCCATCAGAACGCGAGGCCCTAAGCGAGATTACATTCATGAGATACAAGGGATAAACAACCATTCGACCACTTCCCTCTCAAAAAGAAAAAAAATAATATTCAAGCTACAGAGATGAAATTTTTGAGGAGAGTAAAAAGTTGTATTTTGCTAGACAAACAAAGAAACGACGATATAAGAAAAGAATTAAATATATTTAGTCTAAATGGTTGTATAAAACTATACGAACAACACTGGAAAAACATTTAGAAAGAATGGAGCACAATAAGCTACGTAAACAAGTGCTGCAGTACAACCCAACAGGAAGAAGGAGAGTAGGAAGACCACGCAGAAGATGATTTGATATGTGAAGACGGAACAGGCAGCCGCCTAATCCGTGAAGTGCAGAAGAAGAAAACCATTCGAGCCCAAGGACGGATTCGAACCCGCGCCCCTTCAGACCGAGTCGGCACACACTTTCTAGCCACCTCGGTCATCCAGATCGGCTTAGATTAATAATAATATATAAAATAAAAATGCTCAGGTGGCTCATAGAATAGGAAAGTTACTCATGACGTCAAGTGACCTCGTGTGCGGCTTATCCTCAGCACTTCTGGTTATCTTGACACGAAGATGACTCATGCAGTCACGAACCATGAAGGTTACAACAATTCTCTTACGTCGCACACGTTTGAATTATTTATTGCATTAGATAATTCGAAGTAGAGGAACATGAAAAAACTATAGTTACGTAAATACATCTTGAAGAATAACAGGTTCGAATTGCAAGTGCACTAATGCATGGTGACTGACGTTGCGTTGAAGTTTCCCGTTTCTGCTAGGAACGAACATTCAAAGCAGAATAATGTCGTAAAACGAACACAAAGGACGCAGAAAGGAAGATAAATAGTCGACTGGCAGCAGAGCAGAAATCCTGTTGGGCGCCAAACGGTCTGATTATCTTGGTTTGTTTGGTGTAACGTAAGAAACGCCCCAACGATTCAGAGTTGAATTACGAATGCAAAGCATCACCATTCCACATTGTTTTCCTTCCACTTCGAGGAAACAACTGATTAACTGCTTACAGTGCGTAGAGCCCATGTCGAAAATTTCCGAAACATTTCATTCTCTGGTAAATTCGAATGTACTTTTACGGTAAAGAAAATTTGAAATTCAATAAAACACACGGTTCTTAGCAAGTAGTACAAAGTAACACATGCTAGAAGAATCCAGAGCATTTCTATGTCGTTCAATGATATTGAATTTTGAAATTAAACTTCAACAGACCCAAGTACTGTGGAATCTTTCCTTCCTGGTCGTGTTCCATAATTACAAGACACGAGGAACTTTTAGACAACATGGAATACTTGGACTAAAATGCGTTTTTAACATATTTCTCATTGCTTGCCTACTATTTCCAAAGAAGGTAGAAGAAAAAATAGTTCAACATTTTGTAAAAAAAAACATTATTTTTTACCTTTTGCTAAAACACTTTATGAATTTGAAAGATAATCTTCAGTAAATGAAGTCTCACTTCCATTTCTCACGAGAAAGTAAATATTAAATTAACGAATAAATTGCAAAACTATGTGCTTTTAAAAATATTTTATATTTGTATATTTATGCTTAAAACGTATATTTATGCTAAGAAAAGTGATACCAAATATTTAAGAGGAGGTAAATAGTAACAACTCTAGCCGTCGAAGTTTTAAGTTGTTGGTCAAATCTGAACGCAAAAAGAAGTTCACTTATCGGTAATGATACGGTGCTTCTCTAAATAACTTGATATAAAATTGCAGTTGATAGACGAAACTGTTTTAGTAATTAGAACAAATTCGGTTAATTTTGTTCATACCACTAATTTTACCGCAGAGAAGACCGATGGGCGAAAAAAAGTCAAGGCCACTTTTTAGTACTTTTCTGAAAACTTGGCATTTCCTCATACATAAACGCAAAACTTACTTTACTACACGATAGCTAAAGAGACGACCATTTCTTGCTACTTATGAATATTTTAAGATTGCGCACCTGTGATAGCTTTTGTCAGAAGGCATTTATTACATTGAATGGAACTTTCCTCGACATTTCTTAACTTATTTCTGCATATTTAACAATTTATTAAAAGGTAAAACTACTTTTCTGTATGGTTGCTCCGGGAACGTCACATTTCATACAGTTTACTTGACGAATTATTTGATTTAATCAGTGCAGTAAGTATCAGCATACTTATTGAAAAGTCAATGTTATGGAAGTTCGAAGTTTCCTTTTATGTTAGACAGTTCTCAAAGACTGTAAACAAACACCAACCTTTGCTAAATATCAAAACACAGAAACGCTATTTTCTCCAATTTTTCTGCGTTAATGTTGAATTGAATTGAATTTGCCTTATTTTATGTTCCTCCAGAACAAATACTACTCTGGAAAGGGGATTATAAGATGTTATTCAACATTCATTTGGCGCAATCTTCGCCCAACCCAGTTTAAATTTCCTACCCTCCCCTTCACCAGCCAAGTTAGTATGATCAGCTACTCCGAAGATGCAGGCTCAGCTCGTCTGTCTGGCGTTGGAGCTCGCAGTGCACACGCATGAGGAAGCAACCACGTAGCGTGCGCGAGGCAGCTGTCGGTCAGCGGTCGGGAGGCGAGCGTTCAGCGAGCACCGACGCGCCGGCCACTTAACACCGCAGCGGCCCTGCGCTTTCTCTGAACCACAGCGGGGGTGGCGGACAGTGGTCCAGAGCGAATGGGACGACCCTTGATATGACTTGGCTTACAGCGCTGGAATCTTACTGGAAGTTCGTCGTTTTCTTTTATTATTGACAGTTCTCTAAGACTGTAACCAAACGCCAACTTTTTCTAAATGTCAAAATACAGAAACGCTATTTTCTCCAATTTTTCTGCGTTAATGTTG
This sequence comes from Gryllus bimaculatus, assembly GCA_017312745.1. NCBI lineage: Eukaryota > Metazoa > Arthropoda > Insecta > Orthoptera > Gryllidae > Gryllus > Gryllus bimaculatus. Next base: position 10,528,557 of record BOPP01000006.1, read on the forward strand.
AATTCAATTGAATTGAATTTGCCTTATTTTATGTTCCTCCAGAACAAATACTACTCTGGAAAGGGGATTATAAGATGTTATTCAACATTCATTTGGCGCAATCTTCGCCCAACCCAGTTTAATTTTCTACCCTCCCCTTCACCAGTCAAGTTCCTATGATCAGCTACTCCGAAGATGCAGGCTCAGCTCGTCTGTCTGGCGTTGGAGCTCGCAGTGCACACGCATGAGGAAGCAACCACGTAGCGTGCGCGAGGCAGCTGTCGGTCAGCGGTCGGGAGGCGAGCGTTCAGCGAGCACCGACGCGCCGGCCACTTAACACCGCAGCGGCCCTGCGCTTTCTCTGAACAACAGCGGGGGTGGCGGACAGTGGTCCAGAGCGAATGGGACGACCCTTGATATGACTTGTCTTACAGCGCTGGAATCTTACTGGAAGTTCGTCGTTTTCTTTTATTATAGACAGTTCTCTAAGACTGTAACCAAACGCCAACTTTTTCTAAATGTCAAAATACAGAAACGATATTTTCTCCAATTTTTCTGCGTTAGTGTTTCTCCAGAATAGTTAATAGTATGGAATTCCGGTTTCGAAATACTATTAAAATTCCAGTTCCTACATGTGGAATTTGTGGTTAACAAAGCAAAATTTATTCACGACAGTTTTTCTCGGGGTTCTCCCATGTCTCCTACCTTTCATTCCACCTTTGCATCATTATTATTCACTTCGACTGAACTATAATAAAAGCGTCCGCATATTGGACAGAAGTCAAATCCCAGTATGTCTGGGTAACAGGCTTCAAATCCCGGTCAATATTGTGGGATTCATGGTGGGCAAAGAGGGTGCGCCGCAGTTTTTCTCAGGGTTATCTCGTTTCCCCAACGCCACACCCTAATGTTTCATCATCAGCCTTTCATAGTCGTCTATCCTTCAAAGCATTATTCCGTTCCAGGTGTTGCCAGAAAGCCTAGGCACTGGGATCTTAATAAAGAAGTTCCAGGGTGGGTGAAAAATTGCGTAGGATGTTGCTTTCGTTCTCTTCCCTGAAGTATACCGTTTCCTGCATGGGGAAGGGTTAACGGGTTGGGAGCCAATCTTTGTAGATGATTGGACCTAAACCACTTGAATTTTTGGTGGTACATCGTCGGTGCCAACGAGATTGCAATAGGGAGGCGAACAGTAATACCCTGACACATTCAGGTGGGTTCTCATGTCTCAGAGGCAACTGAAACGGAATAAATCCCGACTGCACGGTGTGTAGTACTGAGAGTTGGTAGTCTCTAGCTCGGTACGACGGAGACCTACCCGAATTTCCTAAACTCTGCTGGTGAAGGACGTGGAGCGCCCAAGATCTCTAGCATTACTGCATTAATTGAGATTCCAACCTCCATTCGCCATTCGGAAGGGAGTTTGAAAATATCTTACAACCATCTAGTACACAGATATGCAGATAGACCCAATAGGTGAACATTATAAAATCTCTCTTGCTTTCTACATGTGGGTATCGTTGTCCAAATCCCGGTCGATTCGTGTGAAATATGGAGTGGACAAAGAGTATTTGCGACAGGTTTTCTCTGGATTCTTGCGTTCCACTTGTGTCCATTTCACCATTTCAGCCGTTGATCGCATATATTATCAAAATGGCTTCGGATAAGACTAAAGACTGAATCAAAGTAAATGAAGAATTCCGTTTCCCCACAGTAGGAGATATTGGACTAGAATCTCAAGTTCTGGGCACAGAAATGAAAGATTATAAACGTCCACCTCGTTTTCAAACCAAAGACAGGTATGATAGCTCTTCCTTTGTGCATCCTCCCTGATCACTAGGCCGAAAGACATGAGTTGATGTGACCTATTGAAAATATCGTTTAGGATTTATCTTGATTCCTTTTGGAGTAGGCGTGCGCTCTGAGGGGGATTAAAATGCTATCCATTTATTGAACGAAAAGTTGTTTAAATTATATAATTGTAGTTATTCTGCTAATAATGATACAAACACAATATTTAATATATTTCACCAATTTCTCACGTGACCAGAGCGTATTCTACAACCGCCAGAGGCTCTTATCTTCTTAAAATGTTTCGAAGAGTTTAGTGTCTTGATAGCTCAAGTGATAGAGAAACTGGGCGTATACCGAAGGATCAAGTTTCGATTTGTGGCTGCGGCAGTCAATTCTTTGAACAGACAAAATAGCCAACTGCAAACGAACGCATTAACGAATTGAGAGTATTGATGTAACCTTCTGTTATGTTGACAGAAGGTTGGCTCAGGGTGTAGCGCGCTGACTTCGCATTCAAAAGGCTCGGATACCGGTCATCCCGACTGGGGTTTTCGTGATTTCCCTCGGTCATCCAGCTACCCTCGGCCACTCTAATGCTGGGTTGGTTCTACTGAACGACCACGATCGCGAAACCGTCATCGCTAGCCGAATATGTTAACTTCTGAAGTGACGAAGGTCAAGCGAATGCGATACATCGCGGGTTGCTGGTTGATTTGACTGACTAGGAGCCCCGAGATGTAACGGCGCCGAGGCCGATTGCGGGACGTGTAAAGGCTGAATATATATGCATGTACTTTGGCACAACAACACTTTACGAACTAAGGCCTAACCAGCAACGTCCCGGCCTTACGGCCATGAATTAAGGGGTACGTGTGAGGGTACGTAAGGGGTACGTGTGGTTAGTACATAGCCATCTCTACGCTTTATTCTGGTCTTGTCAACCTGAGAAGTGAGCTTTCTCATCGCCACAAATCAACATATTCTGGGACATTGCAAGGAAAGCGCACAATTAATTTTTGCCCAGACCGGGTATCTAACCCGGAGTAGTGCCGCAGAAAGCGAGCCGGCTAGGCATCGAACCACCGAGGGCACTATAATGGGTAAATATAAATACAAATATGTTGGCAGAAGTAGGCAAGCAGTATCTGTTAAAACGATCTTAGTGTAACTTCTCTATACCTGAGTGAGAATGAATACCTGATAAAACTTTCTGCCATGCGCGCTATTGTTCCGGCGCACTGTGCGGGGCGGGTGTGGCTGCGCAGCGCCGTGGAGCGGCATCGCCGGGAGGAGAGCGGGAGGCGACTGCGACCAGGAAGAGGCTGCTCGCGTTGCAGCAGGCCCCCCGCATGCGATGCACGGGATACGGACTTATTATGTAAAGAACCGTGCGGCGGTTGGTGCTGAAATACTTTAGGTTCGCTAGAACAGACGAGTATTAGTATCGTAGAAACTTCGTTCAGTGCAGTGGTGCTTTCATGACTCGAAATTCGGGAAGTCTATTTTTTTTTAATTCGAATTTCTTCATTCCTATTTGGTCTTTTTCTCTGTGTTAGTAATTTGATGACTCGAAAAAAAAGTTAAATTGAAATAATTCATAATTCGGTATTTTCCCCCTTGATATTTTAGAAATCAATCTTTCAATATATGATTTGATGTCATATTTATTCTCAGGTCTTTTAGATCCCGGTACTTACTTGAGATGACCAAATTCATGTGTAACATACTGACACAAATAAATTTTAAAAAGTTTTAATTTTTTGTATTCTGCACTTTTCTCTATACTGGTACTTTGAGGTAAAATGTATTTATTAAAAGGGAAGGTAGAAGTGTATTTGTAGTGTATTTATTAAATTTTCTACGACTGTTCCTGTTTTCATACCAAATAAATTATGTGAATTAATAGTCATAATGTATGCCAGAAAATAGTGGATTAAGAAGCAACGGAAAAGCAATATCTCGATACAAAATGTCTATTTTTTCAACACAAGTATAGGTAGTAAATGATAGAGTACGCTTTCCACATTAGTAGATAACTCCAAATAGGAAATTATAATCCTTTCTTTACAATGCCTGTGAGTGTTTTCTCTTCTACAATAGTCAATGCATTGGTCGCTCAAGTGTTCTTGTATTGCGACATTTTGTATTATGTTAACTCCATCAGTGCCTTACACCCTTTGCTGGATATGAACTCGTAAACCCAGAAGCGTACTATGTTTTGTTTTGACCTAGTTAATGTCTGAACAAGACTATTTTAACCACGTTGATGACCATTAACACGTAATCAAAACTGAGGAAGTGTGGATCTTCAAACTGAAGACGTTGAAATTTCATAGTTTTTCTTGAAATGTCATTTCATTTAGCTTAGTAAATACTGAGCTTTTGAACTGTCTGGAACTTGGCACTCCCTATGCAAATGACGACCACTGAATGAAACCCTTCAATATCGCTGAGTGCTGTTAAGTGGTACTGAAGAGGATCGCTTTTTCGTTCAGGCAAACACATCTTGCAGATGTAAATTACAGCTTTATTTGTGTTTACAGTACCTCTCAGACTAGGTATTGACACAACTTTCACATGTTATTGAGAACATTATATTATTTTAAATCTGTGTGCTACTTTTGGCGAGAAGAAATATTTTAAAGTAAAGAAAATGTCTTAATTAAACATTGTGAAGGTCTGACTCAAGGGAAATAATTTATTGGAGCAGTTGTAAGCCAGCTTACAATAAAAGATGCACATCCAGATTTACATAATTGAATATTGCAAATAAAATATAACTGAGTTTTCGCCAGATTGCTGAGATACTATTTTGAGCTACAAAAACAATAACCAGATCGTTCTCTTTAGATGTTTATAAATCTATAATAGACGTTTATCATGATTTACGTTTATATTTTATATAAATGTCAGTAACCTCAAGTTTCATAAGCGCACCCATGCCAATAATTTTACAAGATTCATTGCAATACTTCATTTTATTACCATAAAAAACTATTATTTCTTAAACAAAAATATTTAAACAATGATGCTGCATATAAACGTAACGGATACGTACCATTCATTCTTTAACTCCGCCATTACTACCCACTTTATTGATTTTTAAGTATCTCTGTCAATTTTCAACCATTCCTCACAGTATAATAGATTGATTTCTTTAAAAAAAATATGTAAATTACTTGAAAAATTCAAGAGCAGCAAGAAAGTTTTCGGCCAAAAATGACTCTACAACCTTGCCGTATATTAATATAAAAACTGTGTACTTAAAAACTGAGGGTCACCACAAAAGTAAGATATCCACAACCGGAAAATCGAATGAGCTTTGACGGAATTGTTTCTCCACTTCATTCGATTGCGTCTGGAAGGTTGTCAGCTATCGGTAACCGAGCCCAGCGGCTTGCGAAGCACTTTCTCGTGCCTCTGCCGCAGCTGTCGGGCACTCCCCGGTCGCTCACCTGCATTAGCTTTGCTGCCTCGCGTGTTCGATTCTAATTAACGACGTTAACGCTGCCGTATATTTTTCCATGAACTGCAGCTATCGCACGGCGCTTATGATATAAGAACGAACGTCTGAAATTCTCACTGTATCAGCTCTTTCGACCGGTACAAAAGAGGCTATTAAGAAAGTAGTCAACCACGGGCATTCTGCAGAATGTGCCGTGTTAAATGAAGTAGGGTCTTGTTCTTATCAAATTTTGCTAGAAGTTATTAACTTTTATTACATACACTTAAGGTTTCTGGTTAATTAGACACATCGTCACCACCGCTGTGGTAAAGTGCAGAAGTGGTAGCCGACCTATTAATGTGCACACCTTTCTCAATAACATTCTAATTTAATTCCGCGTGCGTGCTGCATGCTAAATCTGATGATTGCTCCCGTTATGAAGGCTGTACCTCCAGTATTTTTTTTCTTTTTTCTTTACGTTAATATATTGAGCGGCCCGTAGTGTAGTGGTCAGTGGTATCGTTAAGAAACGAGGTTCAAATAATATGTGGTGAACAAAGGTACTTGCGACAGGTTTTCTCATAGTTCTCCCATTTCTAATTCTCATTTTATCATTTTTCTATTATCATTTTAATCCTTTCGTCTCCACTCATCTATCAAAACCATTAATGTCAATTTGTCGGCAAGGGTTGTGGATCACAACAAAATATCCTGGTATTATTATTCCCATTAATATTCTGCATTTTATTTCTCTCTCGAAATAAAAATCTTATTAAAAATATGTCAGATTATACTGACAGATTATACAAGCTGAGTAATCTTTTCTCTCGTATATGACAAAACTAGTAACTTCTGCGTTTTATGACCGAGTACACATGCAAAATTAAAATGTGAATTTTATCCAATTATCTTGTAAATTTACCTTTATTGGGTACATAACTCTAAAACGTAGTACTTCGAATACATAGGACAATATTTAATTTGCATTCATAATATCAATCACCGTCATCTAGACACTACCTATCGAGAGAACGTAAAATCTCTTGAGTTGGCAAGGATTCTGTTAAGTATGTGTAAGTTTAATAATGGTAATTACAATAGTAATTAATAATAATGATGATAAGGATAATATTAACATTAGCAAATTCTGAGTATGTCTACAATAGCATTCAATCCCAGGGCATTAAAACCAAGTTGAAAATTTACAAAGATACTAACGTTGCGGGTTAAAAGCAACAAAGTAACTGGGTAACAGTGTGCACCGTACGAGCTCAGGTCGAAATCAGGCTATCGTACGAGCTCAAAGGTCTTGAACCCATTCGGTGCATGATGGCGACATTTCGTTAGGGAGCAGCCTCGCATGTGGGTCCAGTGAAGAGCGAGTAGATGCGTGGAGACGCCGCTACTCGCCTGCGAGTTGCTCCACGACTCGTCGAGCGGGGCATGAGGTTCGTGAGGTTGCGAAGGCAGCCCCGCCGGCCGGGGCAACAAATCCAGCTGACAGCCCTCAGTGCGTAGTCACGAAACGAGATTATCTTTAAAATAAGAAATAAAACACGCAACTCATTTAATGGCTATTTGTACACCAAGAGGTTAAAAATAGTTTCGTCCAAGAAGAGGGAAATGGGGAGTCTCAGGCCTCCTAATGCGAGGGATAGAATATGTCCAAGAAATAAACAGTTTTTTAAAACTTTTTCTCATAATTTTAAGAACACAATTTCACATGAAGAAATAAACTTACTTACAAAAGAATAAATAAATGTGATTGTTGTGTTTGTGTTCAATGGAGTTACTCTATATTACTTTTGGCTAAATAGCCCCTTTAGTATCTATTTCTAGTAGTAAACAGGGTAATAACAATGTTTGAAACAAGAAAATTCTTATCTGCTAAGTAATATCTTATGTTTGACCAGCGCGTCCATGAGGGTAGTTTTGTAAGTTTGATATTTCCGCACATTTATTTGCGATTTCATTTGTCTCAGAAAACAAGCATTATTGTGAAAAGCTAATTAATTAATTAATTCTGCATAATAATGCTTGTTTTCATAGACAAGAAAAATTGTAATTTAAATATTTAAGATTCGTTTACGTTGTCCTAAGCATTGTCTGACGGTTTTAAAAAACATATTGTATAACATATTACCAAACAAGAATTCTCCAAAATGGAATAAAGGCCGAGATCATGTCTGCAACATTTATATGGGTTAGTTATGGGTGTATTGAAACGAATTGTACAAATATATTTCATTGGTTCCAGTTGGTTTAGTGCAATCAATAGCTAAAGCGTTCATAGAACAAACAATATGCTTATACACCGTGAAAGTTGGATCCCAGGAGAAAGATCTCCTGCTTTCTTGAGATCCGGGAAAATGTGCCTTAGATGCCTGTCTGAGCGAGTAGTTAGCGCAAGCATTCTTAACTGTGTAGTACTCGCGTCCCTGTTCGTAATGCAAGTGCTCGCGAGCTACGTACTCAAGATAAAATTACGATTTCCTAACCATTAAGAAATTCATAAAAACGTTCTGAACAAGTAGTGTGTTATCTAAACATATTTATTTCAATATTATGTGAAAGTCATTAAACTTAAACAGAAGGAATTTAAATCTACCTGTGTTGTCTCCCGTGAAAAGAATGGGGGTAAGTGTCGTTTATTTACATACGAAATATTTTATTTCTCCATCCATCATGATTCATTCAACAATCATGATAATAGTATGTAATATTATACAACGCTGATAACATTATATTGTCTTTTGAATTTCCTGCATGGGAAACTTCCTTTATATTACCCACAACAGCAGTGCTCGCGCGGTCTACAAATGTGTCCCAACCACATTTACACCTAATATTCCAATCATAAACCTATCTGACAACAAGAAGCTTGCAATGAAAAGCATGGAATCAGTCTGTATGGTAAGAGTAACATGCTATCATAAGTTACTGATCCTCCCACCACTATAAACTCAGTAGAGGTTGCGCTCCAGCTAAAATAAAAAGGCTGGTTTACAACTGAAGACCTAATGAGTACTCCAAGGTTAAAACAAATTAAAAATTTGAAGGAAAACTTCTAATTTCGAGCAGGATAGGCATTCCTACATTTGCCTTAGTGCTCTGAAAATCAGACGTCTCAAAAATCAGACGTGTTATCTGACGCTACTGATACTCCCATCACTCTAAACTTAGTAGAAGTAGCGCGCCAGCAAAAATTAAACGGCTAGTTTGCAACTGAAGCTTGCGTGGATACTCGAGGGTTAAAGTCAGAATAATACAGATTTCTTAGTTTGAATATTTTAACCTTGCGGCGTTTTATGCACCTCCCTGCCACGGGTTGTCGGTCGCTCAGGACGAGATGTGGCCCAGAGCGTGGAGTTGCGGGTCCCGTCAGGCGGTGGCGGGGTTTGAATGCGGAACTCCCAGACTGATGGGACCCGCTCGTCCAAACCGGTTGACGGGCAGGGCTGCGGCTCTTATGGCGCCTTCTGTTTCAAGGCCAGGGGGCGCCAGGCTGCCCCACAGCTACGGGCACTTCGCACTCGATAGGCTATAGCAAGTGCTAGGAATTCTAACTGCCTTCCAAGCGACTGCAAGTATTAGTTGCCCCTCAACTGCTTCAAACATTCGCATTTCGATATTTCAATTTTTATTTCACTTCGATTATTTATAATTCTACTAAATACAAAAAGAAAGATGGTGGGAGTTTCGGATCTCGTTCAAAAAGAGCCAAGATTGTGCTTCCGTTCTCTTACAGTCTTCACTGTTTCTTTGTAGTTAAAGAAATAATAATAATAAATAAAAATACATGGGTTTCTTTTAAATTTGGATTATGTCAACCCTTCTTTTATTTATTTGTCTGCTGACACATTCCAATTTCAGTCTACCTGAAAACGCGTATTTCTGGAAGAGCGAATATTGATTCCTGGCGCGACACATCATTACATCGTTAACTCCGTAGGTGTAGTGCATGTTATATGCCGGGACGTTTGTAGCTATCGTGCCCATTCGCATACGTCAGGGGTATTTCTGGATCGTGGAGATAGTTCTAATGGAGTTCGTCATTAAGATGTACGGGTGCAAATGTGTACATGGAGGTGAAGAAGGAATCGAGAACTATTCTTGAACTGCTGTTTATAGTCCTGCTCCAGCATCTACTTAGAATTCATGTTAGAAAATAACGTAAATTACAGATCACAGCATCCGTCCCTCTAGGATTCTCGTCCACACAGTGATGTCACCCAACCCAACCATTAACCCATTAAAATTAATGTTTTTTCTCTAATATGCAAAGCAGATGTAAGTTGTTGTTGAATCTCATGCGTTGAAGAGCATTATTTTGGTTTAAGTAGATATTTATCCTAATATTTCGAATTTCGTAAGCTAGTATTTCCATTATTTACGGTTGAATTTAGGTGTATTTCTGCAAGAAAAAATTTCTGAACATTATACTTTTTTAATACTTTGTACGATTAATTAATGTTTTTATATTTTAATTTAATCGATTGAAATGGGGAGATTACTCCACAAAAAACTACCTCAAATATAGTTGCATAGATTATTGTGAAGATTTTTTAATCTTTCGCAGTTCGTAATTGAAATACAATTCACCTATTGTGTATTATTAATAATAGAACCGAACTTATTACCTATTGTGTATTATTAATAATAGGACTGAATTTAACTTCGAAGCACCAAATCATTGTTTGAGATAACACTATATGAACATATCTACATTTTGACTCGTCGCTCCACCATAATAAATCTGGATGAACAATTATAATGAAATTTCCGCATATCATTGAATACATTGAACCACAATTAGATATTTATCATCTCTCGTTCCATGGAGCTCAACTATTTAATTATACTAATTAAATAATTATTTATTTACTACAATACACACCCGCGTGCTTGTAAGCAGTATGTTTTAGAAAAGCACAATTCAAAGTACATTTCTTCCTGATGTATGCCTTTCTATACACACGAGTCATGGATTCCAGTGCACTTTCACTCAGTAGATGCAACCTGAAAGAGAAGCGGAAGGTCGAACCGATGCATGCCTACGAAGAAGCAATAAAGCGCCACCTAACCAAGAATTCTTTACGCGTAGGACGATCAAAGATCGTAGACAACATATTGCACGAGCGGTGAAGTTATCGCACATGTTCGACCCCCGGGAAAACCGGTTGTGGAAAACAAAACGATTGAGCGTTATGTAAATGCCAATACACGGAAGAAATTCCTCTGAGATGTCGTATGTACAGTACATGACCAGCGACATATACTGGACATGAATATGTTATAGTGACAAACATATAGCGGCAAGATAACGTTAAATTCTTTTCGGTTGCAAAAATTGTCTCAAGATGAGATTGACAACTTAAACGAACTATTTCAAATTGTGAGTCTATCGCCTAGTTGTTCGTATTTAGAATAGCTATAATAGTTCGTATTTAGAATGTTCTTCAGAATAGCTATTTTTGTTATTTATCAGTTATCTTTACGAGAATACAGTCGATATCCAACATACTTTCTTCTATTAAATTAAATTAAATTAAATTATTAAACAATTAAATTATGTTAACACATTGGAATTTCACATTATGTTTACAGACTCCTGTAGAACTGAACTACCTGCCCTGTGCGGTTATATTGGCTTAAATTAAAAATAATTTCTATCGCATATTAATTAACTATTCAAACAAATGCTCGTAATTCATTCTCCCGCATCAGCCTGTATGTTCAGAACATCTCATGTGATATGAAACGAGCACGATTTCATGATTATTTGTATTGCGTGGGGAAGAAAAGTTAGGTGAAAGAGCTAAGAGTAAAAGATAAAACTAGCATTTAAAAAGAGAAATTTGCAGCGAACGGTTTTCTTTATTGCCAGAACAATCAAACGATCAAATTATTTTATTTGCCTCACGATTACCTATCCCGCATATTAGTAAATTAAGAAAGTTTATGTATATAATCTGAAAAGGTACATAGGTCATAAATACCTCATTCAAAAGATCATAAATCGATAATTATCTTAAATTATTGTTGTTTTTCTCAACTAAAAAATACATATAATTTTGTTTTTCATATAACAGTTAATCAGTCCCTCTCAACGTTTTCTTATCTCATCAATCAATCAGTTCATAAATTCAAACCTCGCCCACCACTACTGTGGGCAAAATCATAGTTATATTTGAGAAATAGTGATTAACTGCTCCAATTTTATTAAATTGTTTTATTAATTAATAAATTATTAATGCTTATCTAATCATGACAAAATAAAGGTTGTTATAGTGTAGTAAAATCATAAGAGGATCTATTTATTTTAATGATTACAAAATATTTTAAAATTAATTAGAAGTTAGACATGTTTCAGGTAGCTGTCAACCTCAAAATTAGGAAAAATCGTGAAATTTTATCTTTTTTTCAACTTTTATTTAGTAGTGTGCCCTGTCTTATTCTCTTTCAAATGCTTAAAACTATGTCTTTCTAGGTTTCTTGGTTTCTCAACAAATAATTTACTTCGAAATGCGCAAGTGTCATGTTCCCTATTGTCAACTGTCAAGCCCTTAGTGAGTGAACTTCAGATGTATTTTTCCTATATTGGGAATTTTCAACACATTCACGCATGCAAAACATTATAATGTATGGTTTCTGATTTATGGTACAGTTCTTCTAGCAACTTGTAACACATGATTAGCTCTAGAGAATGAACTAAAATAGGTCATGTGTCACTAAAAGTTTTAGTTAAATGAACTGATATGTCTATAATATAGTTTTAAACAATTATTTTGTCTGAAATAATCAAATCCTGGCACTTAAGTTTTCACAGAACCTTCACCATTGTAGTTCATTCTCGAAAACGTATATTTGAGATTAATTTACAAAACAAATTAACAAAATACATTAAGTAGTGGTGGAAATAGGATGTCTGAAGTAAAATTGATATTATTTCCTCAGGTAGACAGCTATCTTAATGTTACTTATTGTTTGTGATACGTTCGTGATCGTTTGCTTTATTATGAATAAGGCAAAAATTCAAAGTCGTCCCAGATCGTCAAGACACTAGGGCTGTAGCGATCTCGGACTCAAGGATCACGGATTTGAGTCCCGCCTCGGGCTTGGTTGTACTTTTGTTCGTCCTTTTTAACCCCTCACCATCATCATATCACATCATATGTTCGCCATATCGTTAATCTATAGTGGTCGCTAATGACCTGAAATTTAAAACAACTTAAATAATCCACATTTGTTCTACGGATAACCAAAATGTTCTCTCCAACCACCAGTGGTCCACTGATCTAGTTCACCCGAGAGGGCGCGCCTGTGGCGGGGAGTGACAGAGCGGAGCAGAGCGGGCAGCGTGCGGGCACGCCCTTCGCGTGGCGTGGCGTGGCGTGGCGTAGCGTGGAGCGCTGAGCGACTTTCGGATGAGGGAGGTGCCCCCCGCCCTGCTCATTTGCATCCGGAACCGCTGATCACACAGGGGCGCGGCCTCGACCTCCTGCTCCTCGTCCGACGCGGACTCGCCCTACTCAGGGCTGCGTCTACAAGCGAGCTGAGCGCCGTCTCCCAATACCCCACTCAAGGGGACTCTGCCCAAAGTCGAAAGCGATTATCGAAGTGAGCGGACTTCAGTAAATAGTTTGCGCGCGGCGATGGTGTAACGGTTCGGACTTATATACCCACGTTGGCGGGTTCAAAACCGATCGACGCCGTGGATATTTAAGGGCGCAAAAATCATTTGGAGGGGAAGTAAAGCCGGCTGTCCCATGTTAGTAGATTTACTTGCATGTAAAAGATCCTCAAGCCTAAATGACGCCTCTGAGCTAAATTCAAATCGCCGGTTTCTCGCCCAAGAAATACCTCCTTTCTCTGCTAGGTGGTGAAAGGAGCGTAGCGAACTTGTGTGGTCAGACGGAAGAGTGGGCCAGATGGTCCGAGTCTCGCCACGTAAAATAAGGCTTTAATTCAAATTAATTCAAATGTAAATATTCTGCTGGGAAGAAGGTTTTTCGTTCTAAATGGATTATTCGTTTCGACTGATATATTTTATATGAATATCTTGGTCAGATATTCATATAAAATAACTCGGTTGAATAAAATATATTTTATTTATTAGTAATCTTTAATTTTAGAAGAAAATTAAACAATTTTTTTTGAATGTAGGCATTTTTGGAAAGTTTGGTGTAAGTTACTAGATGTATGAATTAATGAAAAGTCAATTGAGTCATTATATTATGTTTATTATTGAAGATCGGCCTTGAGGTTGAAACAAACAAAAAAATGTTCACCAATTTGTCTTATATACGTGTAATTATGTCCACGGAAATAAGACATTACAATATTTCCTTATTCCCCCATTGTCTTCGTATTCGTAGAAAATTCTATCTTTTTGGTCATTTAAATGTTGTTACATTGGGTTCCTTAAATCTGCACCCACGTTCAATTTCAACGTGTCTGTAGCTATAAAATATAATGAAAAATATTGTTTTATATCTAAAAACCATTTGTTTGAAACATACTTTCAGTACATAGCAACTATACTTTGCGTTTAAATATTTATATCAAAATCACTTTTTTAATTGGAAATATATTTAAACTGTAAAGATTTGCAAAAAGGACGGAACAAAATTAACATTTCATTAAAGCGATAATTTTAGTTTTTTTTAGAATCCGCGGCTAAAATACCAGAGAAGAAATATTCGATAAAATATAATGTGTAAGTCAGCTAAGGCATCAACTGAAATTAAGTACGAGTATATACGCGTTAGTTTTGGTGACATATGTTAGTAACAAAACGAATAAATATATTTGACAGAGAATTTTATTTAGTATTTTTTTTAATTGGTACGTAGTTCAAAATTAGTTTTGCGTAAAAACTATGACAAAGATATCTTAACATTAAAATAGCTAGGAACAGAGTATCGTAATAGTCATTTATGCACCAAGAGCATTATAAAAGTCGATGATCGAGTGCCAACAAAACGTCAGTGGTACATACACAATTTTATTTTTTTAACTTATTTTATTGATTCATATTTACTTATTCACTCTTTAACTAGTTAACTTGATTCCGACACGTCTTTTCATATATCACTGCCTTAATTCCCTTTCATAATTACTTCTCACAATTCCTTCCGTAACGGAACATGAATCATCATTCAACTGTTTTCATATTTCCTTCGTAATCACAGTCCTCTCGATTCAGGTAAGTTATGCACCGTACATCGGACTAGGTATCGAAGGCAATAACAAGCTATACCGTATCAGTAAAAAATAAAGTACAATTTTTATCTTCAAGTGGCCCTGTTGATTGCATTTTACTCGGGTTGTTAACAGGTTCAAACCATGGGAAAGTACCTTGACTTTTATGTTTTTCACTCATTTGATTTTGAAATCGAGAAATGAATATAACTGGAGATACTCGTGACTCAACTTCTTAAGATGAAGATTCGGAAAACAAAATCTGCTTAATAACACTAGTCGTGTATCACGATCATAAAAATAACGGATATTTCTAGTGGAATGACTGATACTCCAGGCTCCAGTCCTTCCGTTCCTCGAGTATCTTAGTTCGTCTCTTCGCCGTCGTCGTGAATGTAAGCGGTGTATACAACGGTATCTTTTCAAATGAAAGACCCACGTTACTCTTTCGTAATGAAACAAATAGTCATCATCCTAATAAACGCTCTTCTGTTGCCAGAGGAAACTTGTCATAAAAATATGCGAAGAATCCACTGAATAAACGAACTACGTTGTCTCGTTTTACTTCCATATGACTTTAGAATGTATAAAATGTACTAGATTGGTGTATTGACATTGACAAAATGCATGTTTCACAAGAAAACCAGAAATGACTGGTCAAAATAGTCCGTTGCGACTCCATTGACTCGTGGCTGTTGCGTGCAACTCGGAAACATACTCATTTTTTTTTCCTAAATTAATGATATTTATGGAAATGTTATATTTTGTTTCAACCTTCAGTATTTAACATTCACTGATGTTTCTAATATTTAATGTTTAAATGATGACAAAATTATGTGTGATTACATTATTCAAATTTATGATAAAACATGTTTTTGTCGTGTTAATAACGATGATAATAAAATGTTAAAATTATATTTTTAAAACGCCATGCGCGAAACGCGTTTTCTCGTGCTTCTTTTCCGTGTGCAAAACAGATAATGTTTCCGGAGTGTGCGAAACATCGCGAAGAGTGTGAGAAACTTCTGTAACAATTCGCAATTATGTTTCGTCTAGACAACTTTTATTAATTAATTAATTAATTAATTAATAAAAGTATTTTATTTATTTATTTATTTATTTATTTATTTATTTATTTATTTATTTATTTATTTATTTATTTATTTAATTTATTTAATTATTACGAACAATAGTGTTAAAACAATGCTTAGAATCCATTTACTTTTGTACGAGTAAGGTATTTCTAGTTTTTTGATATTTAATTTATATTCCTTTACTAGACGCATTGCGTTTCGCTCTCGGCGTGTTACAAAAATTATGTACGCAATGCGGGCGCGAGGAGACTCTCGAACTCGTCCCTTTGTCGTCCTCGCTACGCTTGGACGACAAACCCGACTCGTGCGTGAATCTCCTGTTTTGCGCCCTTGTTACGTAAACTACTATTTTCATTTCTATTTCGGTGTAAAGTAGAACGACGTTGACAAAAAGAATGTTATTATTAGAAACAGCTTTACAAACTCATCAAAGTAGCATTTACCTGTCGTAATTTATTTCTGCAAGTAGATGGGTATTTTACTGAAAAGGATATTGGCGAAGTTTCTTATTAAAGTCCATGATGCCAACAGAGAGAGTTCCTTTTATTTTCAGGCTATTATGTTTTCCTAAAATTGCATAGTGTTGCTTCCTAATTGTCGACCGCAACTACCCCACGGTTACTGCGTAAAAGGAAGTGGCTGTTGACAGTCAAAAGAGATCCCAAACTACCTTTGCATCAAGGTTCTTATTGCTTCTTCTGGATGGCGGTATCGTGTAACCTTAGCGTGAAAGCCGGCAGTACAACGACTATTCTTTTGCTAGGAACACCACGTGCTATTTCTTACTCCCCTGATTTTTCAGCGGGATAAAAGAACATTAAAAAGTCAGAGCACCAGCCTGTTCCATGATATTCAGGTCGTTACGACCGGTGTAACAGCAATAAAAATATACGGCAAGGTCTGGTGATTATTTGTAGTTGTACAATGTTATGTTTATCAAGGGAGGAATTATTAAAGATAAGTATTGCCTTTTGAGAATTAATTAAAACTGTATTTTCATGGGCCTTAAGTATTAAGTAATATTTTTATACTTCTTCTAGGTATAATATACCTTCAGTAATATCAGTATTTTCTTTAATGATACATCAAGTCTGTATTATTCTCAATTATTTTTAAATGGAATTAAGTTTACATTTCTTCGTTATAGTCAGCTAATATTTTCATTAATAATAAATGTGATAGCCTGCGCATGAATATTTTTAAAAAAAGGTGATTATCTTGATCGAAGTAACACACAAATTGTGTCACAGATGAACACAATCATATAGTGAAATAACGGTCTTACTTTCCTAGGAAGATCCCCTCCTCCCATTTTTGCAATACGTTGTGCCATACAACTTTAAACGCTAGTCTGTTTTGTGCAGTGGGAAGATAGTCCCATTTAAACCTGCCTCGTCGTTGTTTCCGGAACTTCCACTTCAACTTACAACAAACGCTTTCCTGGGACCTTTTCTGCTCCTTCGGCTACTTTTCCCCCTCGTGTCGTCATGAAACCCTTTTTTTGCACGCGCTCACTTCCGCACGCTCGGCCGGTTACGTAGAGGTAATACTTCGCCGAGAAAGAAAAGAAAAAATGTCTCGTTGGTAGATCCCTACAAGGAGCAAAGTGGCTGTGTCAGGGTGGGCGCAATGTTCCGAGCCCCGTTGACACAAGCACACGCGTTGTGCGCGGTCTGTCCATTGCGTGAGTCGGTAGCCGTCTCAACGAGGGCTCGCAGCAACGCGAGACCAACGGAGGCGTTCGGACATGACGAGGCACTTCGCGTCTCTTTTGTCTTCAGGCTGCTGACGGCCGGTTGTTTCCGCCAGTGTCATGGCGCGTCGGTCAGTGGAGCATTGCGCAACGAGCTGCATTGAGCGTTTGCGCGCGGCGATGGTGTAACGGTTAGCGTATCGGACGGTTGTACCCAAGTTGGCGGGTTCCCGATCGAAACCGTGGATTTTTAAGGGCGAAAAAATTCTTCGTACGCCTTCCTTCGGAGGGGAAGTGAAGCCGGCTGTCCCATGTTAGTAGATTTACTTGCATGTAAAATATCCTCAAGCCTAAATGACGCCTCTGAGCTAAATTCAAATAGCATATTTCTCGCCCAAGAAATACCTCCTTTCTCTGCTAGTTGGTTAAAGGAGCGTAGCAAAATTTGCGTGGCCAGACGGAATAGCAGGCCTAATAGCCTGAGTCTCGCCACGTAAAATGAGGCATCAATTCAATTCAACGCACGCTGGCTGAAGTTACCGAGACAGAAAAATAACACCGATATAAAATGCTACTTTTTTTCACTTATTTACACAATAAAATTTCATATACTATTTGTGTATCTAAATGTTGTAGGAAGGAAGGTCAAACTTAATAACAGAATCGATATTTCTTTGAATATGTATTTTCACGAAATCAATACAGATATGCGCAACAAGGAATGGCTTTACATTAAGCGATTACGCATCTTTTGTGAGGTCGTCAAACGCATTCCAAAGAAAAACTTCGCTCACTATAAATAAATATATACTCGATTCATGAGGACCCTCGAAAGTTTCTATCGTCCCATATGGCTTATTTACACAGATGGTGATTCAGTTTAATTTAACTTTACATACATACGGTGGCTTACTAGCTATCTTTAATTCAAACTTAAAACAATTACGAAGGTTGCGCTTACCCATTGGGCTACACTAGTCGGGATTTAGTTCGCAGAAATTTTCGTAGAAAATGTGAAAGGGAAACTTATTTTGTTCTCTGCTTGCTTGTGATGGGATTAACCGAGTCTGTGTACTGATACTGAGCGGATTTAGGATATATTTGAGAAGTTGTGTAGCTGGTGATGTGCCTGCAGTATCTAAGTTACATTATTTGTGTAGTTGTTTATTTGTGATATATCAGGGAGCATTTGAAATTATTCTGAGAAAGTGTATTGACCTGTTTGCAATTTTCTTTGTTTGTTTTTTGCTGCATTTAAGCAGCTTGAACAGACATTAAATAGTAAGGGCTTGTGTAAGGTTGCTTTGTGCATTTGAATATTGTAATGTATGGTAAGTAATGTATGGTAAGCTGTGTGTTTTTGGCTTTAGGTGTATTAACTTGATTCTGACTTGAGTAATTTTGCATCTACATGCTGAAAGGAATGGTGGTATCTTTACTCGTACCATCCACGCTCGTGTTAGTACATCACACTCTATATTAAATTTTAGTAGTTGAACCTGTTCGTATATTCTGCACTTTTTATGATATTATTTTTAATGTGAAAATACTTTCGTAATGGAATTCAAATTAATAGAGCACCATTGAGCACCCCAAAAGTTCTCATTTTGTAGTTACGGCATAAGAAACACAAATCTTGCCTCATTTGGAACTCGAAAGTCGAAATGTTTCAATTGCCTATGGGTTCATCGTTTTCGAGTTATGCACGCTGGTAACGAGTTTTGTTGTCTAATATCGGTTGTGGCTTACATGTGATTCAGCTGTTTTCCTTACAATTTAATCGGTGACATCGTACATTGCTATATACGTAGTAAAAAGAGAATCAGTGAATAACAATTTTATCTATCCTAGAATGAGCGTATTGAATTCTTTGACATGTGTCTGGCAAAAAATAATTGTACTGTGAAATTGTATAGTTTATAGCATAACTAACGAATAAATGTAGACCCTCTCCCGATGGAAGGGAAGAAGCAGACTTATAACTGAGAATTAGCTAGTCCATTGGACCGTTGAAATAAGTATTTATGACCAATGTTACACCTAATATTATTATTTAATAGAAAAGAGAATTGTTATTAGAAAGAAAAATTGTAAAATTAAGAACAATATATAAGTTAAATCACAATGATTTATGTTGAACCTAAATCACTAAAGTATTACTAGTCGTAAATTATAGCTTTATCTACATTATATTCAGATGTAAACCACAGTTATCATGCTATTGGGTCGTGTTTTTCATTGGATATCATTTTAGTTTGCAATGAATAATATCAAGCAGTGTAGAAAAGTAATAAATCACGTTACAAAAAATGTCAACTTTCGTTCAGGTCTTTATGTCATATGTTTGTCATATAAATGAATAAGATATTTTTGTACATGAAAATATATGGAAACTTAGAATATATTTGCAGAAATAAGTTCAACACATAGTTAATTACGAGAAGAAATGGAACATAAATAATGTGTGTACGTACGTGCGTTTGTACGCGTGAGTATACGTGTGTAGAAACTACAGAAGAGATAAACAGAAAGTTGGGAGAAACAAGACGCCACTTAACCTCAAGAAAGAAAACATTTCTCCGGAGAGGAAGCAAGTACACTTTGCCTCGTGTTCGCCGCGTCGTAAATGCGGTCTGTGAAATCTGGCTTAACAAGTGGCGACATTCGACATTCCCAAACATACAAACTAACTAAAAAACAGAAAGTAAAATGTTGTCTCTTTGCAAATCATCACGTTCCTTGGGGAGAAATGTCAAACTGACGGACACGTAAAGCCCACACCATACACGTGCTTCAAAAGTTAATGAATTAGTGGCCATCTGAAAGCCATCTGGAAAGACGGAAAGTTTCGAGGGTCCTCATGAATCGAGTATATATTTATTTATTGTGGGCGAAGCATTTTTCTTTGGAATGCGTTTGACGACCCCACAAAAAATTCGTAATCGTTGAATGTAAAGCCATTCCTTACTGCGCCTATTTGTTTTTATTTGGTAAAAATACACATTCCAAGAAATATCGATTCTGCTAATAAGTTTGACCTTCTTTCCTATAATATTTAGATACACAAACAGTGTATTAAATTTTATTTTAAACATGAGATTCTGAGTTCTGGGGGTACAACATGTGGAAAGGATGAGTGATAGCAGACTTCTCAAAGCAGCTTTGTTATACGCGCCGAGAGGAAGAAGAGACGTGGGAAGGCCACGAAAACGATGGAGAGAAACTGTGAGGACGGAACAGGCAGTACCCTAATCCATGAAGTGAAGAAGAAGAAGACATGAGATTCTTTGAATATTTGCTTTTGAAATAAAATATTAAATAAGTTTTGTTACATTTATTAGGCTATAACTGAAAAAGAAATTTAGCATTTTTTTTCAAAAAGATAATAATCTACATTTGAACGATAATATGTAAATATATTTTAAATCATCTGCCACTAAGAGACTTTTTCTTGCCCCTTATTAATAACACACTGGTAAATATTCCTTTGGATCTTGGCGTCTTCTATCACGCATCTTCTCGGTCATGGCACTGCACGGTTTCTTTCCCGAAAGTTTTGGAAGCTAAACTTACATTTAGAATGATGCTTGTTTACTTATTTATTGTATATGTATACGGTACACTTGCTTTTTAAGAACATGTTTATGGTAGATTTCACAGCCAAAATTACTATTATTTTCATAAAACATATCATATCTATCTTGTGCACGTCATAATTGTATTTTTTTTTATTTTGCAGGTAAGTTCTACGGATATTCCTTCTTAGCGGCTATATGCATGGAAATTAAATGGTGAGTAGAGATCGATACTTAACTTAATCCAACTGTAACTGGAACTACTTAATTACGGTAATAACAGTATTGACTCAAAAATTATGTATAAAAACTATTGTATCCAATATCTATCTATTTGTTTACTTAACTTAAAAAACGTTAAAACTGGGTGACGTTCTATAAGAGGGAAATGTAATACGTATGCTAAAAATGTCAATATGAAGAATTTTCTTTTTAAAATAAAGAGTTTTTAACCTTCAACAGAATACAAAAGTGGAAACCCAATATGTTTTTAACGCTTCACGATTTTCATAAATCCATTCTACCATCAATGAGAAAAACATTCTTCGTTCATTCAAACATAAAAATCGCAAACTTGTTACACAATTTTCTCTTCCCTATTTAAGCGCCTTATTGGCAACTCGCGAAGTTTAAAGATCCGCGTCTCTGTTTTGCCTGCCATCGCATTTCACCGGCGCTCCGATGACGCAAGCCAGTCCGCCGCCACCGCCGCCGCCGCCGCTGGCGCTCCCAGTGGGCAGTGCGCCAAGTGAAACCGCCGGCCGCACGTACCCCGGGAAAGCGGCCGCCATCGGCGCCACGCTTCATCGACGGCGGCGGAGGCGGCCTCGCGAGCGGCGCCCCGCCGCTGGAGCCAAAGAATCAAGGATACGTGTGAATTACTGGGCATTTTTATTTTAGTTGTGCGTTGTTTAGTTGTGTGATTTGTTCTCGTAGCACATGACGCGTTGTGGGTTCTGAATGAGAGGGAATTTCGTGACTGGAGACAGAATATTTGAGAATATTGTAATGGCAATATGCTAGAAAACATTTCGCCAAAATGTTGAGTATAATTTCATATGGATATTTGTTGATTGATATATATTCGGGAAACGTTACGTCCTTGACAACTATGCCTAGGACGTGGCACTTTCCGATCAGACAAGAATCTATTGACCCCGGCCACCATTTTCAAGAAATTGACACATATATAAATTTCTTATTCTGAAGGGGAACAATTTTATCTTAGGCTAGTCCGTTTTCTTCGCAACCCAAAATAATTTTTCTACCTACACCTGCTGTCTTGAGACGTATCATTATAAACTTTTTCTTTCTAAAATATATTATTTTATGAACATTTTTCTTCAATTATTCGGAAAATCACAAATATTGAGATATATCAATTTTCTTATGTACCAATGATATGGGCCATAATGTAGCATCTTTAATCTGCCATTTATTGAAGAACAATTTTATAATGCAGACTGAAATTGCTTCGTTTTCGCCTTTTCGTTGTTTTATTACTCATTGCTTCAATCAACCATGTCAGAGACATGTCTGATGTCGTATTTTTACTAGGCGAAAACCCAACAACTATATTAAAATGTAATCCTTGCATCAAGTCTATCTCCGCCACACCGGTTGGCAGAGGGAAGAGCTGCAGGATGGCGGTGATTCTATGGCAAATTCTTTGAGGCCGGTGACGGCAGAGTATTCAGCATTGGAGACGGGCGCCCACGCGAGCCGCGGGTCGTGACGGTGGCCACCTGCAGAGAGGTTTGCTCGCACGGCCACACCGTCTCTTCTGTCTCTGTTGCCGGCCGCCATTTGCAACATCACTGGTGGCCGTCTCAGGTCCAGATTTTAGCGGCTAAACGTCCTCACCCAAGCGAAATTTGCCCCTTGGGAGGCGGAGATTGTCGACCACCCAGCAATGTTGGGTACAAGTATACTCACAAGTAAGTTGTTTGAAAAGATTGCGTTTGTTACACCCTTGGAATTTCATTCAATATCGTGCTAGAATTTGGACCATGCAATGCGTTTAGAAACAAATTACAGGAGAAAAATTATTTTTAATTGTTTTCATTATCACCTCTTCAGAAGTAATCATTATTGCTGACGTTTTGTTTACCTTTCCTCCTCCTTCTTCTTCTTCTTCTTCTTCTTCTTCTTCTTCTTGTATTTTCTCCTATTCGTTATGAAATATAATCCATGAAATAGTCATGGTGAATATAACCCGTACTTTCGAAACTCGCGGTACTACTTTTTATAATCAATTTATGATACTTGATACACCCTATTGTGCAACATCTCTCTGACATTTTACATGTCTGCGATGAATACATAAGAAGTTCAGGTGATTCTTTGATGGGTTACCATTATTTAATCCTTGTGAATTTATTACAACTGTTGAAAAATCTTTATGAGAGATATTATTACCCCATTTAAAAAAGGCTATAAGTAAACGATATTCCTTTGTTTCCAAAGACGTTAGTACTTGTTTCAGCAACTACTTCGTTGATGAACTATTATTACTACTGGTAAAAAGTAGCGTCAGAGAAGCATCTTCATAAAAACGTGGGAGGATTTCCAAACGAACATTTTCCATAAAAATCGAATCAGAGATGCGTAACAACAATGCTACTAGAATCGGTGCCGAGTTATTAACTTCGTAAATGAATTGACGGCAGGTGATTGGGACTGGACGAGGTGGTCTGCGGCGGCGGCGGCGGCGCCCGGTCCGTTGTCGTGCGCAGCTATTGGCCGCGGGCGCCGGCCGGCCGGCAGCCTCCGAGCACGCGCGCAGCGGCGGCGGACCGCGGATCGGCTCACCTTGACCGCCTGCGCTGCCGCCGCCGCCGCCGCCGTAACGGGACCCCGCCGTCAGCGCGGCCGCGGCCCGGTCATCGCGCCCTCCCCCGAGGAGCGGCTAAGGCGTCCCCCGGCACGCGACCCGTCCCCCTCCCCTCCACCTCTCGGCTTGTTCACTCTCCCAGCCTCACGCTTCTCCGTCCTGCCTCGCTGTGTCCCCCCTTTCCGATCGTGACATCCTCTTTAGTTCGCCCCTCCCGCTTCATATCGTACGCTTCACCTCTCGTTTCGCCCTCTTGGATCCCCCCACTTCGCCCCGCTAGCAGTTCTCCCCGACAGTTTTACCTCGCCCGCTTCACCACAGTCGCTTCGCCCCGCTCTCCTCACTCGCCCACTTCGCCACGACCGCTTCGCCATACCCGCTTCGCTACTCCAACTTTGACCCATCATCTTGGACTCCGCCAGTTTCACTCCTGCCGCACCAACCTACCCGCTTCATCCCACCGGCATCTCCCCATCCGCTTCGTTCCAATCACTTCACACCGCCCACTTCTCTCGGTTTGCTGCTCCTCGCCAGCTTTAATACATCCTCTTCCCCCCGCCCGCTTGAAAATTGTTCTTTCCCTTTCTACCACATCCGTCTCCGTTCTGTCCTGCTCGTCCCCACCCAGCTTTCACCCGCTTCGCTCTTTCCTCCTCCACTGTTCTGCATAACTCTTCTCGTCCCAATCCTCTCTATCCTATTTCTCTCCAGTGCGACCCCGCCAATCTCATCTCGCCGCTCCATCACGCCCGGACACAGCTCCGCTTCACCCCCACCTTGACTGTCATATCACACTCCACTCCACCACTTCGCTCCGTCCTTTCCGTCCGCTCCGTCCACTCCGATCACTCCCACCGCTTCCTCCACACCGCTCTCTCCTTCTGCTTTGTCCACACCGTCCGCTCCGTCTGCTCCGTCCCTTTCGCCCACACCGTCCGCTCATATTCTATTCTCTCCTTTCGCTTCTCATTTCGCTAACATACATACCGCCTTATTCCCTCGCCCTCTCCGGGGCTCTTGCGCGCGCCCGGCGACGCGACGGCCCGCTGCCTTCCGCCGTCACGCTCCCCGCCTCCCGCCTTCCGCCCCCCGTGCCGTTGCCGCTGCACATTCCCGGCACGCGGTCCCCGCCGCACTGGGGCACTTCGCTCTTCCTGCTGCCCTCCTGCGCTCGCAGGCCTTCCTCTTGCTTTCCTTGCCCGGCGGTTGCGCTCGTTCAGAATGGCACAGTGGAGTTCAAGGGCTGAGAAGAAAAATTTGACGAAGACGTTACAGGCAAAAGTATGATGAATGCCGATATGAAGTGGACGAAAATAATATAAAAAGATTAGTACAATTCCAAGAAAATAACAAGCAATTTGACTACTTGCATTTAAAACAGTTTTAGGTCGGTGTTACACGTGTTAGTGTACTGCTCCGACATTCCCTTGATGTTTCCGTCAGGGCTTCAACTGTTGTCACCGCAGAGCATCAGACCGGGGGATCCTACCGATTGAACCCAGACGCTGGGTGGATTGTTGACACCAGCCAGATCTGGAGGAGTATCGTCTCAAGAAGAATTCTAGCGGCCGGCTGCTCTGATCGACCAGTTTCTCCAACATGAAGCGAATGTCGGAGCAGTTCACTAACACATGTATCACGGACCGCGCGCGATCTATCCTTCGTCTTCCTTGTTCTATCTTCACTCTGTACTTACACTTCCACGCACTACGCTACCACACATGTCGGGAGAACAGTCGAAAGTTTAGATATTACACCGCCTCCTCCGGAAGCTCCGCAAGGAGGAGAGACTTGGGTGGGAAATCCCTGCAAGTCGAGGAGTCTCACAATCCCGCTCCGAAGAACACCGCCTTCTCCCGTGATAAAATAATAATCTATACTTACGGGATAAGTTACTCTAGCCGTTATTGCGCACGGACACACTAAATAATCAATCAATCAACTTTATAATTTTATAATTTTATAACACATTATCCAGACAATATTGACAAAGTCGTAAGGACAATTTTACTAAACGAACAGAAAAATGAAAAATAGGGTAAATATTAACAGCAAAATAAAATAATTTACGTAATGGCATCAAAATGTAATTCGCTAATTAATGAAAATTCATTGTTAATCACAGAAATTGGTATCCTATTGCAAAATTTAATAAGTCGTCTCCCTTAACATATGCCTGCCCTTCACGGAATAGGATTCCCCTATCAAACATTTCAAAAATTTATGTAAATCATTTGCAACTCAGAATAAGTTATTTTTATATATTTTCACTAAAATGTATAACGATCTTTCATTATTTCCCTAAAAGCAGTTGAATTCGATGAGGGCTGCAAATAAGTGAATGAAGAAATATTCCAATGAACTCATTGCATTTCGTCTGTATGTTTATAAGCAAATACAAAATCAATTTTTATCTAATAATACTCTTGACTGCTACTGCAATCTTGTTCTGCGAATAACGTCACCCGTTTTACAATATTTCTTGAGAAAATCTTTAGGCCTATTGAATTAAACCATAAGTCACGCGCTTTCTCTAGGCTTTGAGTTACGCCACAAACCTCCTGAGTAATTGCCTGAGTAATCTGCATAGATTACCGATAATCGCTGCCTACTTCCTTGTCGCCTTTCTTTCGATCTCCCACCGCCTATTGCATGAACCGCAGTAGCCAGCTGCTCCAGAGCCAAGCCAGCGATATTGCATATCGCCGCCGTCGGCGTCTCAGAGGCTCAGAGCAAAACAAGCGTAGGCATAGACGCTTTATCTCACGACGATGTCTGACAAGGTGCTACAACACCGGGAGCTTAGATGTTATCTAATTGCGTATGGTCCATAACACAATGAACCCCCGCCCTCCCCCCCCCCGCTATCTAAGGAAAGTAGCTTGTCGGGAAACAAAGGGGTTTCAGGCCTCATAAGCTCAATCATGGAGCCGCTTAGAATGACTGAATGATCGTTGCTTATCATTGCAAGAATTGCGAGTTTTCTTTCTAGAAAGCAATTTTATTTTCTTTATTTTTAGTGCCAAACTTTTATTTCTTATCAAGCAGGAATGTTGGATGTTTATCGTGTTTTGAGCTAAGGTAATTTCACTGTTGCAGAATAATGTATTAGTCAAACTTACAGTCGATAAATCAACGATTTGAACAGGAATTGACAGTCAGGATGAGATTTTAGCGCACACATTCAAATTTTACCTGAATATAAATCAAATATCTTAATTTATGTAATTTTTGAGACCCTCACTTTGTCTTCGGGAAACGTATCATCATATACAGCAGGATTTTATTAAATCAAAGTTCAGTTTTAAATAAATAATTACATGTTAAATAATGGAAAAATAAATACCATATTAATGGTATTCAAAAGGATTCACGATAATGGCATTTACCCATTTTGTTCATAACATTGTAGACTCCCTCCAGCCGATAGCTACAACTTCGGAAGCCTAAAGCGGGAGAGAGGGCTCTGTGCATCAACTTATGTCACTGCAATGCCTCTAACCCTTGGTCTGGATCCCTGGTCCTTGGTTCGAGACTCGACGGTGGTAGGATTTTCGACAATAGGAGACTTCTAGCGATCTGCTGCTCTGATCGGTAGTTGTCCGTAGTTTTTCCGATCAATCCCAGGCGAACTCCGGAGCAGTGCCATACCAAAGACCGCACACAATCTTTCTTTCCTTTCCCTTGTCCTATCATCACTTCTTACGCACGTCCACTAACATGCACTACACTACTTCACATGCCGGGAGACCCGTCAGGAGCTATGCCCTTGTCCCAGATGGGGTGGTGCCTCGCTGGTGGGAGATATCTGGTTGGGGAAAACCTCGCTAGCCGACGGTAGGGCAGCGCCGGAACTCACCATCAAGCGAAGATCACCTCCACCTCCCGAGGAAACAAACATGCACTACACTTACAGAACTAACGCTCTTAGCAGTTGACCCCCGGAATCACTATCAATCGGAAGCCTAAGACATAATAATAATTTTATCTTCATAAACATAACCAAAGAAGTTGCTTCTTTACCCGTGAGCGACGCTCTAGCGTTCATCGCTCCTTATACGACGTAATCGTGCTTGTTGAATCGCAGCCGCTGGCAGCAGCTGCCCGGCGCCGGCCGCTGGCGGCGCGGCGTGCGCGGAGAAAGCCCTCTCCTCGCTGCACTTTGCGTCGGCCGAGGCCTCCGCTGCCGGTACCGCTCCTGGGAAAGCGCGCGCCTTCCTTGCTCGGGGAGAGAACGTTGTCTGGCGCGGACTTTTACGTAAATGCGAGCAGACCCACGACCCCTCACTAATTCCCTCGCGCCACAAATCTCAGTGGATGTTGACGAGTAATTTTTTTTATAAATAAAAAAATTATCTTTTGTTTTTCCTGAAAATTACAAGGTCATTTATTAAAATTATTATTAGTTATTACTACCACTACTCCCAGTTTAGGCTTGTGAAGTTGTAGCCATCGGCTGGCGAGAGTCATCCATACACGAATGTTAAGAACAAAATGGGTAAATGTCATTATCGTGAATTCTTTTGAATGTCATTAATATGTTATTTATGGTGCTAATTAAAATTTATTATTTAAATGACAAAATAATAGGAAAATATTAATGGACTATGCTCCATTTCGATCAACTGATTTCACCTATTTGTTTATAGTTAATAATCGAATAATTAACGTACTCGTAGCGATAGATACCTTTCATGAAGGAAACTTTTTGTTTTGTTTTACTGCTGTGAAGAGTTGACACCCTTAAATGAACTGTATCTGTAACACACACTCATGATGTTTATTGGAAAGATCTTTTATTAGGTTCCCTTCCAGTTTTTTTTATAATATTTAAAAAATCGGAAAGGTAGATCTCATCTTTTCCAATTCATGAAAAAGTACGTCACATTTCAAATACGTTGTCCTCATCATATGTGTTGGATTGTGATTATTTGTTTGCCAGAATCGTAGGATATTCATAATCCTAACACAGTTCACCATCTGCCTCATTTAATTTTTTTTATTGATACCACAACTTCCCACGCTTGTAAGAGTACTAAAGAGATGGTGCAAGCCAAAGGTTTCGAACAGTGCTGGTATCGATTTCCTGGGGGTCGATGAAATTTTAAAGGGGATCAATGATGATTAAGAGAGATCTGGAGATCGATAGACAAATACATCGTGAGTCACTAATCGGTATAACCAAACTAAATATCCCACGAATTTAAGAAAAATAGTAAAGTTGCCAAAAAATTGTTTTCTTACATAAAGCTACAAAAAATCTTATATAAATAACTGGTTCATATGCATTTGAAAATTTTACATCATCCTCATTCATGAAAATTCAGCATTGTACAGTTAGATTCCATGATTTTGTTTCTAAAAACTTAGTAGTATTAAAACGTTTAAATGATAATAGTACGAGTACAAACAATAATAAAACATTCATGAAATAAACATGTTTCCAAAACTTTGTCTCATTTTACTTTACTAACTGTTATCTTTAAAGCATTTGTGAGTGATCATGTTTATTATGACTACGTTTTATATGGAGTGTATTTTTCAGCAAAAATTGAAGAAAGTCGATTAAAAAAATTCATAGGAAGAGTCGACGCAAGAAAAATGTTGCGAATCTCAGCTGCAGACAAAGTCTTCTACAACCCATCTTGGCATTTAATTGTACTGTCCACAACGTCGCGTTCTACTAAATAGTTCGTTTCGATTAATATTCAAGAGCTTTCATTCTGAAAACAAATTCCGCAGAATGTTACCTCAAACTGTGATCATCAGTAAGACTCTATATCATTTAAGTGCTCAGTTATTAAGTGAATATGTTTAACAGAGCGCAGCAAAGTATGTTTATGTTCATTAATTAATGTTATAGAATGCTAATCAATTGCTGTGGATTATAGATATTTTGCACCATTATATTTTCCTTTATCTTCTCTGCAATATTACATTTCACAAGATATAACCGGTCGGTCAAAACATAATTTAAAAATAAGCCACTGACAAGGAAAAAGATATATTTTAGATATTGATGACAAAATATAAAGCACTGGAAGTTGTTCGACTTTCTCCTGAGAGAAATCAGCCAGGATTAGCTGTCACGTCGAATTCAGTATGTGACAGAAAGTAAAAATAATGATTCCTGTTTTTTCATGTCACAGTAGAACGAAATAGGTAAAAAATTATTGCAACACAGCCGTGTAATTTGCTATGTCAGTATTTGAATAAATCAGATAATTACGTCAAAGTGACCTGCTGAATCCAGATGGAGAGAAATCGAAATTTAGCTGTCAGATTGTTAGTCGAGAATTGCTGTTTAATATTGTAATTATTACCCTTCAAACTTGACGAGACTATCTCTGTGTTTTCCCGCTCATGAAATTTTTCTCGGGGAGACATATCGTTATTTCTTCCACATCTCAATTACGATTAAATAAATTAATCACATTTCAAAGTCTTCAAGTGCTTTGTCTTGTCTTCCAGAAAGCCACAGCTCACTTAATGTCACTTTACTATTCCCTCGTAAAATGGAGTAGATTTTTATAATCGAATAAAACCTCCTTTAATAATAGGTTTCTAAGCAAGTTAATACAACATCCGTTAGCATAGAATGTCTTGAAACAAACGTAGGTAATCTCAGGTTTAGTGTCAGTGAAATGCAAGTATGAAGTCAAGACAAGGAATAATAACCGATTAAAATTTCCCACCAAGAAACATTTAATACGTATTATAACGTGTCAATTGAGAATAAAAACAAATCACAAACCTGATGTAGTAAACCCGCATCCATGTTTTCTTTAGTAAGTGACCTTTTATGTAAATTTATTCTTGCTAATATATAAGTAAAGAAAATATATTTTCTTTATTCTGAACAATTGTCTTATATACATACATAAACATATCATTAGGTTAACAGAGACTTTCCATCATTATGGAAAAGTTCTAGCGGTACTTTTCCTGATCTCTGAAGAGGTAAAAAAAAGCGTATTTCTTCGGATTCGAGTCTTCGTCTGCCGCACATCGACCGATTCTCTTGACATTCAAGAAATGCCTCGACCAGCATTCTTCAGCCTTAGGAATTAAGATATTAAAATTCACTGAGATGATTATATACGAGCCATAAAATTTCTTCTGTAAAAAAGAACGTCCGCTACAGGATCCTGGATGGCCCATGCGTGCCAGACGAACGGGGAAATGATTTCGCGGAATGTAACTGTGAATATTTTTTTTAATGAAGCATAATGTTTTAATGTTACGAAGAATTATCCTATGGAGGTATTATATTTTTAAATCATAATGTCGATCAATCTAATCATTATTATAAAGCACGAGATAATGGTTTCGTGGTTTTGTTTAAAAGCTGGCTTCTCGTAGAAAAAATACTTTTTACGATATGAATGAATTTGCGTGACTGAACATTTTTTACTAATAATTTTTTTACGGGTATAATTCACGTCATGTCAAATTAAAACTTCCAAAGTAACTGAGAAGGTGTTTTGTGTAGTATACCCGTACGCAATCCTGTTTGTCTCTGTGAGAATCTTAGTACCAATTTCGGATCGCATATATGTCAGTTTGTTGGCAGACGCAAACGTTAGCATGCAAGAGTCGTTTCTCCAAGATTGTTATAAATAAAAAGAAGAGCGGTCATATTTGAAAATTGCAGCTCTGCGCAGCATAAATGCTCGTCAGTATCATACGGAGCCCCGAAATAGGATGATAGTGTGTTGCCTCTGGCTTAGTGTTGCCGATTGATAAGTAATTAGAGTTGACAGTATAACAATTGACGTCTAGAAACTGTTCATAAAATACTGCAACAACACAACGTAGTGATGTTTCATCAAAGATTAAGGAAATTATAAAAAACATTGCCTGATTTAAAGATATAAAGAAATTTGTGTTTGAAACATTACGATCAATACCATCTAAGATATCAAAAGTAAATTGAAAGAAAATTGTTTTCTTCCTTCATGTTATGTTTTTTTTAAAATTTGTTACCAGAAGCCACATGCCAAGATCGATAACAAACCAACAAAAGTTAAGGAAGTTCTATAATACGCATCATAATCAGTCCGTAACATTCAATTTAAAAAGATAAAAATACACTATTTTCTACTTCTCTCAATTTCATTCCACCACATGTGATATGACTGCTATAATCAAGTGATTTGCCAACAACCTTCGCGACAACGACGACGTGTGCAGAGAAGCGCCAGGACCTGCACGAAGCCGCGAGGCCCCGCGCGTTCCTCGAAGGGAAACAAGCGAATAACGGGCCGCGATTAGCATCTCCCCTCCGCCAGGCTCGGCCATCGCGCCTCGTTAGGCCCAGCCGCTCTTCGCAACCCGCACTGGAGGCTGGGCGGGTCTACCGTGACGCAAACGCGGGGGTATTTTCGGAGTTGCATGTGTTAGGGTTAAGATAGGGAGCTTGAAGTGAGTTTCCTCGTAGGGACACGTAAGGAGATTAAGAGTTATCGGATAGAAGAGGTGAGCGTTTTTCTCTCTGACAAAGGTTTCCGAGTTTGTGTTCCATGTTCGCCTGCCTCGATGGCGCAGAGGTTTGGAACTGCGAACGAGTTCACGGAGCCGAAGGCTGAGGGCTCGGGTGTTGCATAAGGTGTGGGTGTCATTTTTTCAAATTTATTTATTTATTATCGCCTCAGCAGGGTCATTAGCGACATTTACATAGTTAACGATTTTTTACAAGACGATACACAAAAAAAACAGTTGCAGTATACCAGATCCATGATACTGTAACAAGTTCCCTTGTTACAGTATCATGGATCTAGTATACTGCAACTGTTCTTTTTTCCGTGTACAATCACACACAGTTTGTTGAAAATTCAATGACTTGTGCCTTCACCTTGCGATTATGGCTAGGTTGATTTCTCGTACCGCCACGCACGTGAGCCGTAATTGAATTTCATTCATATTTCTTCATGATCCCCTTTGAAAAAGAAAACAAGCTGGCAACAAGGTATCTCCTTAATTTCCATTATTAGTTTTTTCAATCAAAATATATAAGATCGTTCATCAGAACGAACATACAGATGGACGAACATACATCAGAAGAGTTATTTACGTCCCAACATTTTACATTCCCTGAAATAAATTGGCAAATAATCCACTATTGCATATTACTTTTGCGCACAAATTAACTGACACTCACTTTTACACTAAGTTCCTCTCTGTCTGCTTAAATCTTCTCAAATAGCTCCGATTCTATATTTTAATTTGATTAATCGAAAGAGTTCTCTACAATTTCCGAAAGCTACAAAGATAACAATTGCTAAATACTAAGTATTTTTGTCTGTTTGTGTGGTTTTATACACGAAAGACATTGTTTTTAGACAGCTTTTGGATTATAAAAAAATTCTGACATGATTTTTTCAAAGTAGAGCAAATTAACTAGAAATATTTTGGTTTCATTCATAGTGTGACTATTCAGAGATCTCAGATAAACACGAGAGAAAGTAAATACAATAAGCCTCACACACATGCGGCCATGACAAATTAATGTCACAAAATTTGCATATTTCCTTGAAATGTATTTCCTGCAATTGGGAAATAATGTCCGTTTTGTAAACGACAAAGAATGAAACTTCGGTTTTAAATGTTTGTGGTGCGAAAATATTTGCAGGATAATGTTTTGAAATTTCTACGGTCTCGCAACGGTAGAGAGAGAATACCATTGGTAACGGATTTTAAATTCACAGAGATGACAATAGATTTAATATTCCATTGATACAAAGTACAAAAGAGAGAAATTCATATTTAACATTTATGCATTGTTTGCATGTGCGTGTCACTGATTTTCAAAT
This sequence comes from Gryllus bimaculatus, assembly GCA_017312745.1. Classification (NCBI taxonomy): domain Eukaryota; kingdom Metazoa; phylum Arthropoda; class Insecta; order Orthoptera; family Gryllidae; genus Gryllus; species Gryllus bimaculatus. The sequence continues at coordinate 10,561,986 of BOPP01000006.1, forward strand.
ATATTTACAAAATACAACTGTCATTAATTCCTTTAAACCCGAACAAATGCTCCAGAACATAACCCACAGAGATCAAAATCAAACACAATTATTTCTGAGTCCTTTAGAGATATAAAGCAAAACTTTTATCACTATAACTAACCAGTCACAAATAAATTCGTAACATTAACGAAAGCATTATTAGTACAAGAAAATAGAAGGGTTATTTCGGAAAATTTGTGAGAAAAATGCAAAAAATTAAAAAAAATCGTGTTATTTATGACGTACGAATCGTAATACGTGCCATTATTACAATTGGAGACGTTAATAATTCAGTTCAGTTCATTATTACTAGTAGGAGCCATTTTATAACAAATTTAAAATTGCAATAATATGATAAGAAACGATAATTGAACATAGTTTTATCCTTTTAATAAAATTTCAATAAATTACATACACGTTTTCCAATGAATTGAACTAAAAATTGCCTGCTTTCGTCAAACTTCACATTTGATAATCAAAAGGGATGCAAATAAATTAATTATAAAATTCATATTTAAAACATTTCAACATAGTGTGATTCGGTACTCTTATATTTCTTTTGTATTAGCTTATCAAATGTATCTAAATACTTCATTTTGTACCTACTGATTTACAATGAATCCATCTATCAAAATATTCTATATTTCTGATATTATAAACTGTTTGGTGTCATTACAGTTCCTGGAACAGTACTCTTCAGGAATTTGGTGCCATCGGCTAGAAAATATATTTTAAATAAAATATTCAATGAAACAAAGATTAAGAGACCAAGTTTCTTCAGTACTTGTAAAACCGTCTACGTAAAATTGAATTAAAAGCAATCGGCATACGTTAATGAATCCTAATCGTATCGAGGAGTGACCGAGTAATTTTGATTATTTGATAATTATAATGGTATGATGACTGATAATTTATCCCTGGTGTAATGATAGGTCAGAAGAATGGGGTTGCTCCGATTGATTATTAGTGATTGCGAACACGTCAACAGTTAAGGTCATTGATCCCGTAAGTCGTGCATGTTTCCCCCCTCTGGAGGTGGCGGTGATCGTCCTCCGCTGGCGAGATCAGGCGCCGATCTGCCGTCGGCTATCGAGTTTTTCCCCGACCAGGTATCTCCCACCAGCGGGGCAATACCCGAGCTGCAGAAGCTCTAAGCTCCCGATGGGTATCTTGGCATTTGTGGTAGTGAAGTGAATGGTAGTGTAAGTAAGGGGTAAGGGTAGAACAATGAAGGGGCAGGAATGATCGCGCGCGGTCTTTTGCCCGTTTGGTAGGGTACTGCTCCGGTATTCACCTGGTGTTGATCGGACAAACCACGGAAAACTTACGATCATAGCAGCCGATTGCTAGAATTCTCCTCTAGAAAGGGACTGAATTCTACCTAGCTGACCAGCTAGTGTGGAAAATCGTGCCACCATCGGGACTGGAATCTAGGACTTCCCGGTCATAGGCAATGCAGTGACATCATTTCATGCCCTCAGCCACCTCTCCCGCTGGAAAGCTCAGAGAAGACCCTCCCCAAACCCGCATTGTCTACTACAAATCCCATACTCGCCGATCTTTGCCCCGATATCTAGAGGTGGCAGGCGAGCGGTCTGTCCGCCAGACGACCCCTGTAGGCTGCGAGGCTGCTTCACTATCTAAGAGAACTAAAACTAATAAGCATGTAGTAAAATACAAAATTTTTTGCTAATGTTAGGTTGCGGGCCAAAGTGCCGGCTTCATCCATAGGTTAAGTTAGAAATAAGTTAGTAAGTAAAGCACTGCTTCCTTCTTTGCTGCATAAGCCGTAGAGCTGCGGCGTATGTACCCCGACATGACAATAAACTCCCGCCTCGCTAGGGCTACTGGCAGGGGGAAAGTTGAAAAAAGAGGCTGCTTTAGGCGCAGCGCCCGCCCCCTGGCGAGGGCACGGAGAGCTTCGCGGCCGGCCGCGGGCGAGGCCGGGCGCAGGTGCCGGTGGCCGGGTGGCCGGGTGGCCGGGGGCGCCTGGGGTGGGATTCGATCCGGAATGCGCTGGACCGTTGCGCGCGCCGGGTCCTCGCCCGCTCCCCTCCCCGCCCCCTCCCCCCCCCCTGTGACCGCTCCGTCCACCTCTGGCTTCACCTGTTACAGTCGCCGTTGCCACAAGCTACAGCCATCTCCGTACTCGCTTGTCTCGGGAAGGCATTCCTACGTGCTGCTCAGCTTCCCGGTCTTCTGGCGTCAAATACACACTCTAATCGAATGAATGAATAAGGGAATGAATTAATTAATGAGTGACGAGGATTACTGATGAAATAAATGGAACAACGAATGAAATGAATGAATGAAAATGGATAGATTACTCAATGTGTTTCATAAGAATGAATGAACAAATAAAAATGAATTGATGAATGAAATTGAGAGTATGAATGAATATGAACGAAAATAGTTGAATGAATAAAAATTCTAAAACTCGGGACATTGATAAGCAGAGTAAAAAAATATATTTTTGGCGGTAAACTCTGCAAACGAATGACTCTTTTTCGTTCCCTGCATTTTTTATAACGATTCAAATTTAACACTTGAAAATGGCAATGCGGGCAATCTCTGTGTGATGGTGCATTTTTATCTCGAATTGATATTTAAGACGCATAGTCAGTTTGATTAATTCACCTTCATTAATTCATTTAAAAGCTGCGAACATGAATTATAGTTAAATTTGTAATCGTTGGCGGTGTTTGGACTTCTTTTACCATCACCATTGGCACTTCATTGTCATCTCAACACAATAAAATTAGACTGATATCTCTCGCGCTCTTGATGACGGATATTAGTTGTGCCGAATACCAAAAACAACAATAATGATTCTTGAAGTTCCTTACTTAACATTTTAACTGGTAACATTTTATAATATAATATAGTATAAACGAATTCTGACACCCATACGTAATATGATTGCTAATCCTATGACAGCTGCTTTAAAAAAATAGTAAACAAAATTTCATTGCTACCCACTACAATTTGAATTGTTAGCATCACTTCCAGTTCTTCCGACCCACTACCGTTGCAATCTACTCGTTACTTCTTTGCCGTTACTGTAGCCTCCACCCACTTCCAGGTTTCTTGTAATTACTGCTAATACTCGTTAGCCTCCCCCCTTCAATCATCTCCTTAGCGTTATTACCTTATAGTAACCCTATAGGAGCCCTTTCTTCATCGAGTCTGTATCAATTAAAAGTGATTTGCTCAATTTATTATGTGAATTAGTAATAATCTGGTCTAATTCTGTCTCCAAGACATAAGATCCAAATGTGTGTCAATGACAAAATTAATGCATAAAATCTGGATAATCATACTTTTATAGTATAAATAAAACATTAATTACATCCTCTTTGATTTAAATGCCAGCGTCACGCTCAGTTTCGACCGCCTCACTACCGTTGCAAATATAATGCTACATCGCATTTCGTAGCCACCGCCTACTTCCAGGTATCTTTTAGCGCCCCTCCTTCCTCCCCTCCTCCTCCTCCTTCCTCCCCCTTGTCCTGCCTCCCCCTCCCCTCTGCCTCCTCCCCCTCCCCCATCCCCCTCCCTCCTCCTCCTTCTCCTCTCCCTCCCTCCCCTCCTCCCTCCTCCCTCTCCCCTCCCCCTCCCCCTCCCCCTCCTCCCCCCCCCCTCCTCCTCCCCTCCCCCTCCTCCTCCCCTCCTCCCCCTCCTCCTCCCCTCCTCCTCCTCCCTTTCCTGCTCCCGCCCTCAACGCAGCCGATGGCCAGATGACCCTGCGCCTCTCCGTTTCTCCCAACTTCGAGACTTCGAATGCAGATAGCAGTCGTAGAAGTGAGCACTAAATGTGCTTCCCTCCCCCACCCTGTGCTGCTTGCCCGGTTGGCACCCTGCTTCGCTGTTGAATGTGTAAAATGGATATAATAAACTGCAACTTTACAGCTTCGCTTTCAAGAAATCCGAGATGTATAAATGACTACCCATGTGAAGGACGAGACGTGGTGGTAGAAATAATTCAAGCTTTGCGATGAATCAGAGAAAGTAAATCTTTTTCCAGAAAAGTGCATTTAATAGCAGTCGAACGTACAAAACAGTATATCTTGTCTTTAACAACATTTGAACTTAGAATTATAATTTTAAGTAATAATAATTACTCTTACTTAATATTAATGAACTCCAATCATTATCCCTATGGTGTTTACTTTGGGAGGTGAAAGTATGTCCAGAAATGAGACTTATGTAACGGTATTTTTAGATGAAACGCTTAAGAAACTGTTAGGAATTCATTAAACTAGTTCATTGGCCTAACCGATATAATATTATTCATAGAACAAGTTATATGCATTGCAGCTTAATTCCTCTTGTTTCCTTTTTTCTTTCTATTGTTACTGACCTTCATAATTTAAAAAAAAAATAGGAAGTAAACCCTAGCGTTCACCGACAAACATGTTGTAATTATTACAGGTATCTTGCAACATTACATTGCGTAAAAAAATTAAAAAGTTCTTCCTTTTTTCTCCGCATCAAAGGATCCTGACATTCACTATATTCATTTATGTCGCAAACACGTTTGAAAAAACAATATTTATGTACTTCCTCTCCCATCATTTTCCACGTCTCATCTTCGACCTCATAGGAGAAATGTCACCAACAATTCCATCTCTAAATAATCCCGCTCCACTTTTCACTGTTTATTCTGTTCCAAAATTTGAATTAAAAAATATCATGAATATATTGTAGATCGAGGAAGTAATACCCATCAACGTGAATCGCATAATGGCCGGAATTTTCTTTTCAATTAATTTTGCTTATATACATTCCAATGCAGCATTTCCGAAGTAAGTTCACAAATTCACAACACTTTGCAAATCCTACCAGACGCAGGTAAGCCTGGGGTGTACCGCACGAGGCAGCACTCGGGTTAGTGAGCTCGGACCTCATGAGGGGGGAGCCCGACAGGTAGGGGAGGCTCAGTGCCACGACGACAGGCGAGTCAAGACGCGGACTTGTCAGGCCAAAGATACAGCAGAACACACTGCTTTTCTCTGCTGTAGATGGGAAAAACTAAAGATTCGACCTAACTGCAACTGGGAGAGGACCTAACGGTAGAAAACATTATAACCAAAATGACAGAAAGCAACAGCAACTGGAGCAAAATAAGCAAGTATTTGTCTACTATTTATATCACAAAAGAAAAAGACGAAAGAGACTCACGAGTACACTCCTGAACCCCTAATCACCGCAGTGGAGTGGGGACGTAGGAGCTATGACCAAACAGAAGACATGGAATGAAAGACAGCCCACTACCTCTGACGTGATGCCAAACCGGCGGTTCCGAGGGCAGTAAGAAGGGCGGTTCGACATGGCCTCTTGTGCGGTTAGCAAATGCGCGGACTACGCCACAAAAAAAGAGAAAAAAACGCGGATAAGGAAGGTGAGTGGAAATGTGTAGATATAGGACGAAAGTTTGGGTGGGCGGGGATAATCGATGCAGGGACTGGCGGGGTTGCGCTGTGCAGGTGGTCGTGGGGAGAGGATAAAGGCGGGGAGAGGCGGTTCGCAGAGCGGGGAGCTGCGCGCTTGGAAGCTTGGTTGCGTGGCAAGAACTAATGTGAGGGGATATGCGGACAGGCATTCGCAGGTTGGGGATGTGTGACTAGGGATGTGCGTGGCGGAGACGTGCGGGGCGGGAATGGGTGTGGCGAGGATATGCATAAGTATAAAAGGGGGATACGCGGGGGTAGGTGCATGCATGGTGATTGTGCGTGGCGGGAGTGTGGGGGATGTGCGTCGTATGGATGTCCGTGAGAGGCTGAGAATGGGGAGATATGATAAAGAGGATGTGAGCAGTGGGGATGTGCTAGTCGGGGATTTGCGAGGTGAGGGTGTGCTTGGGCAATGTACGTGTGCAGGGATGTGAGAGGGGGAGATGTGCATGACAGTGAAGGACGTGGCGGGTAGGTGCAGGATGGGGATGTGCGAGGGGGGTGCGTGGCGGGGTTGTGCGTAGCGGAGTTGAACGGGGTGGAGAGGAATTGGGGCAGGGCATGCATGAGCGGGATTAAGGGGGGCGGATGCAGGGGAGGGTTTTCACGGAGCGGGGAGCATTGCGTGAATGTGCACGGGGTGGAGATTACATTGGGCGGGGATGCATTTGCGGCGAAGATGCACGGGGGGTATGCACGGAGCGGGGATGCATTTGGCGGGTAGGCACGGCACAGTGATGCACGAGGTACGGGATGCACGGGGGCGAAGGTGCACGGGGCGGGATGCATGGGGCGAATATTCACAGGAGATACATTGGGCGTGATGCATATAGGCGGGCCATGAAGGAGAGGGATGGCACGCGATTTTCGGGGATGCATTGGGCACGGATGAAGGGGGAGGGGATGATCGGGCGGTGGGATACGGGGGCGAATTGCACGAAGCTGGATGTATTGGCGCGAATATTCACGGGTCGGAGATACGATTGGGCGTGATGTACTGTCGGTCGGTGAACTGCGGTGGGGTTGCACGGGGCGGGATGCACAGGCGAAGGTGCCCGGGAGCAGGAATGCAATTGGGCAATGTGCAAGGGGTGGAGATACAATTGGCGGGATGCATTGGACAAAGATAACACGGGGGGTGTCGCACGGAGCGGGATGCATTGGGCGGGGATGAAGGGGCGGGGGACGCAGGAGGGGCGTGGGACGAGGATCGTGGGCAACGGGGGCGTTCGCCGGCATGCTTGATAAGGCTCGTCGCCGGGCGGCAGACGCAGCAGACGGAGCGGCGTCTGGTATTCGGTAATAACGTCGGCCGCGGCGCGGCGCGGCTCGGCGCGACGCCAGGCAGACGAAGGCAGGCGAGGACGGCGCGGGCGGCGCGGGGGCGCGGGCTCTTAAAGCTGCCGCGTCGACGCTTTCGGCCGCCCCGTGCTGCGCCAGCACGCGCCTCTTGGGCAAGCGGCGCGCCTGCACACGCGGCGAACGCCACACGCGCGCGCGCGCACGGCGCCACCGGGAGCACGTTGAAATCACACGCGTGTGCAGCCTAAAGCAGGTGGAGGGAAACCATATACCTGATCTCCTTTTCGAATTGAGAGTATTTTTACTTATAAGTAGAGGTGGATTTTAATGAAATGTATGTTGTTGTTTTTTCTTTTCGCGCTAGAACAATGCCATTTCGTATAGACATTAATTTTTTGGTTTGATAAAAGCAAAAGACCCATTTCTGTTTATTTTTTTTTGCATTTTTCGTTCATTTCTAATAATAAGTAACTTTTTAACTTTTCACGTCATTTTTAAAGCGTTTTCATTGATTTAATCGATTTTAATCGCATTTTTATGATTTAGCTTCAAATAATATTTACGTGAGGCGACAAATGTTCACAGAATTCCTGAGGAGACTAATCAATTTCTTCGCTCAGAAATTATAATGTCAGCCGATGTGTGTGTTATGTAAGGTTCCTCTGACGCCCGTCAGTTTGCCCGATTTCGCAAAAATTAGTCAGGTATTTCCTGATGGAGAAGAGTTCAAACAAAGAGTTTGCAATCTGAGTTGACTTGAACGAATGGAAAACGCCTCGATTACACAGTAATGTATCCATCAGCTTGAGTTGTTCATCAGTTTTTATCACATTTTTTACGTTCTTTTTCTTTGGTTTTAGGGCATTTTTAAAACATTTTAAGAGGATTTTATTGATCATTTTTGGCGATGTTTTAGGTCATCAATACCCGCCCCTACTTATGATATATTTACTAGTAAATGAGTAAAACGTACAATAAAAAACTTAAATTGTAACTTTAATGTTACAATTAATTAGCACAGATGGTTTTAGGTTTATAGTTTCCAGATAGGTTGAAATCCCCTCCTCACCAAATACGTAACTGTTCAAATTGTCGGGGCAAATAATAAAAAAATGAAGGAGTCGACACATGTGAGGAAATGTAATGTATTACAGAAGGTTACCGCTAGAGAGGCTTCATTCAATATTTTCAGAGCATCTACGGCTCACTTATCCTCCTCCCCTCTGCACATCCATGATTGAGGTTTTTATCGTGTTTCTGTAAGTTCATTTCAAGTGAGGGGAATCTTGGAAAACTGAAATGTCTTTTGAAATGTCTACTAAATCCGTCAAGAATGTTTGATTTTATTGGTTATGGTCAGTTGATAATAACAATTCTTATTATGTTACTTAAATTAAGTATTTACGTATTCACTAGGAAATGTTTTTAATTGTGAAAACTGAATATAATTTTCGAAGAGATCTTTTCTAATTATCCTTTGTATACACCCTCGTATTTATAATGATAACGAGAGATATTGATTCAGGCATTATATAAATTGTTACGCACATAATGAGAACCGCTTTCGATGGTAAACTATGCAAAAAGAAATTGTGCACCATTTGTATGAGAAGAATGTTTAAAGTATTTAAATAAAACGTATGTTTTATGCGATGCATCCCATATTTTCAGTACTTCTATTTCCATGGGTTCTCAGTATGATTACTTGTGGGAAATGTATAACTTATATTTCGAGTGAATCTTATTTCGGGTTATTGTAATATGTTTAAAATAATGTGAAATGAAGGTATCGATTATATCGTTCTACCAGTTTTAGAATGTATACAAGAAATCATATGGAAAATGTTTCCTACAATTTGAAATAAGCGAATAAATAACTCTCTTGCAAACATTTCTTTGTTCAAAAATGTATTGTACCACGAACATTGCATACATTGCAAAAGACGAAATATAATAAATAAGTTTTTTTGTGAAAAATACAAATTTTCTTAATGTTTATTCGAAATTACTTTTCTGATAAAAATAGTATTAGAAAGTAATAGTATTCATGTACAGCTGTTTACAAGGTCTGAAACGCTAAGTCTAAGGATTTCCTCCTTTCTGGGCGAATTACGGAAGAACTTTTCACTTGACCACCATACGTTACGAGTGGATTTCGAGAATATTACGAATCATGCTGACGTTATGGCGAATTCAGTAGCATTAACTCACTTTCTTTTGCATGCGAACTGAATAGTTGGCACTTTACTCTGCGAGTGAACAGAAACTAAGTGCAGAGAGAATGATGGCATAAAAATTTACCTTCTAAAACGTCTTTTGGCGTGTGGCTACTTTCGAATGATCCACAAATAAGACCAAGATTAGTTTATCAAGAGCATTATGTATGTATCACAAGAAAGTCACATTTTCATTAACATTTTTCATCATAACTTGCTAAACAATACGAAATTATTGGAACTCATTTGTACTTAGATCTCCATCTGAACAGCACATTAAAGCATCATGGGAGCCCTATTAACACGTCAATGGAACTACATACATATTATTATTATTTCGTTTTATTATTATTATTATTATTATTATTATTATTATTATATTTTTTCTCAAATCGGACATCGGGGCACCACTCGATACGTGAATATCATCCGGGCTCAGTCTTGAATATCGGGGTAGGTGCACGTTACTTTCTATTGGGGGATCAACATTTTTAACGCTCTTATCATTATTACACCTCAGGGTAGTTATCCCTGGTGGATGGAATGAAATGGTGATGATAATGAATGACGACCCTAAACAGACACACACATCACACAACTATGCCCGAGGCGGAACTCGAACCCACAGTCTTCTGGTCCGAGATAGGCATTCTTATTTTACTTCCAGACATCATATAGGAATTCTTATTTTATTATTACATATATTATTTCATTATTATTATTTATATTTTTATTTGATTATTTAAAATAGCTACTTAAAATCATTGATTCAAAGGTGAAAATATCTTTACCCTGAAATCTAAATTCTAGCACTCCGGCAACCCGTGCAACAAGTACGGAGTGATGGGCACGTCAAAAATGTTAAATTTAAATAGGACGTCCAAAATGGCCTTATTTTCTATATTTCGGTATAGAAAATATAACTTGTGTCCCGAAAAAACTTTTACGGAGTTGTGCGCGATGGTAAAATGTGTTGCGGTGTAATGTGTTTAGTGGGTTGCTTGTGCGTCCAAGTGTGCCAAAATCTGCGAACCACTATATTTTTCTCCTCAAATCTGTTTGTTGCACCCCTGGGAGGCAGTAATTCCCTAACAAAGAGTAATATGCTTATATTTCGATTTTTCTATGGTAGCCGATGACATTAGATCACACCTTCTACCTTGTAAAATGAATATTTTTAACAGTGGTAAACACATTTCTGAGGCCACAAACCTCGTTGAAAAGGAGGTTCGCCATTTAATTAAAATATTAATTTTACAAATTAGGAGGTTAACAATGACCTGATGTCATCGACCACTATAAAGAAATCGGAATATACGTGATTTATGCTGTTTATGTTTAGAGAGGCTTGTATGTCTGAAGAATCCTAACAAAAGAAAGGTAAGAACAAACACATGGTAGCCCCCAGACCTCGTGATTACTATTTCTAGGTGGATCTATTAGGATCAATATATTAAACATGAAACTAATAACTGGGTCTCGGCTGAAATGATTCGAAATATTGAAATTATTTATCGTTTGTCTCTCTTGAAAATAGTATGCACTCAATACGACATTGCTTAACTAAGAAGCATGCACTTTAACGTATCTTGTGACGAATGAAACGACAATACTTCCTTATTCTAATTAAGCCATCAATTTGCTCAGACTTTCAAGTAACTCCTTTTCTGTGACACACCGAGAGGTATACTTCCAGTTCCCGATGAAGGTCAATCTCTTAGTGTGTGTTTATATGGACGTAACCTAACTGAAACTAGTTAAAATAGTGCAAGAGCAAAGATCATTAAAGTCTAGTCTTTTCTCCTCCTAAAAGAAACAGCCGCATGACTACGAAATAAGAGTGAAAACATGTGACAGGATACTGTCATGAAAAGGCTCAATTTCGATAGACATGTCCACGAGGTAAAGTAAATAGGTATTGATCGTGAAATCTCAATGTGTGTGTGCATATTTAAGTGTTTCACATCAATCATGGTGTTTTCGTCCCGAAATGGAATAATAGTGTTTCCCGTCTCTTTTAATGACACGCATAAGAAGGCGAGAGAGAAAAATATGTGAAGGCCTACTGTAAATTCTAGCATTATATTCGTGTAATATGAACTCGAATCGGAGTTCTTTTTTGAATGGAATGAGGAGCGAATTCAAATCAAAGGATCGCATTTCATAACCCGTTCCTGGTCCATTTGCAAATTCTCCGCAGTTCAGCAACAGTGAGAAATAATGGAAAATGTGTGTTGAAGTATAAAGTGATGAAAGTAGAGGATATGGTAGAATATGCGTAAGAAAAATAGAGCTCTTCCACATATTTTCTAAGTAATATAAGGGAATGTAAAGTAAGATCATTTAAATGTTTCTCAAAATTATTAGCGCTTATAGAATTAATTCATCATTTTTTTCATCATCCTCCTTTTGGCTTAAGAGAATAGTTTTGTAGGAACTGCTTTTATGAATCACAAAAAAGAACTCCTTCTCTAATATTTTCATTTCTTATTCAGTTACATTATATTGCACAATCCCTGACATATCTTTACAATTTTATTTCAGAGTAATCTATTCCGTTTTATTGCTGTTCTTTGGAATCACTGTAAACCGGAGAAGGAGATTTGCTGTTTTAAAAAAAGTAGAAGACATTGGCAACAGTTATTACTTTAGAGAATTTTTCTTAAACTTTATTTTCAATGTTTCTTTTCTAATCGTTCGACAGATAGCTTCATGTTTCTATATTTTTCGTGCTATTTCACCATTATTGCAATATATAAAATATTGTAGATAAATATAAATATTACATAATATATATAAAATGGGAGAATACTGAAAATGGTAGTCTTGATCATTAAAGATAATTTTTAAACTAATAGTACGTTTTTCTATAAGGCTATTGCTTTTGTTTCTTTTATGGAAATTTTCATATTATATTTTATTTTAGAAACTCTCTCAGTACATCGAGTTTGCTTTTCTGGTTTAACTTGAGTATTTTCATAGGATTAGTATTATCTCCAATAGAAATTCCTGGATCGACTCCAGGTTGTAAACAACTACTTAAAATTAAACAACATAACTATAATAATTTTTTAAGCCTAATACAATTCTGTTGTAACAAATGTTTATTAACTAGTGATATGACTAACAAGCGCAATGTATTTTTCTTGGGTGGTATTAAACTTTATATTTATAAATACCCATTTCATATTTACAATCATAAATCACCCATCTTTACAGGTTTCTAGATCTTTTTACAGGTTCAGTTCAGAGTTAGAGGATAGGGCGATATGAAAAGGAGTTATTGGAGAGCCGAGATTACCGGCTTGACAAACAGAGCGAATTCTAAAGCAGAACAATCCGGAACACAGGCAGAGAGCAATGACTTTTGGTTTGCGGAATGTTAAATCAACAGAAAAGTCAATATTAATGAACAGTATTACAAACTTGCTTGATTTATGCAGATACACAGAACAATGTAAACAGGTAGTAAAATTGGTTCATAGTATGCTCTCATCAATATTTGCTTCTTGAGATTGTCAAACAGACTCACAGGCGAGCTTGTTGAATACATTATAAGACGGAAGAGAGTTCTTGTGATGAAATACGCCAGAGAAAGGAAAGACAGATTACAACCAGCAATGGATTATGATTGCAAATTTCAAAATACAAGTATGAACATAAGACATTCAATATTGTATGATAAATGGAGAGTTTCTGAATAAATATAAACTGAAAGAGCATTTTAAAATATGTCTGAAGGTTTATTGGTGATTTTTTTCTTAACATAAATAACTAGTAATACTAAATTTCAATTTTCACACTCCAAGGAATTTTCTTATACAAATATTTCAGGTTAATGACGTATCCTAATACAAACGTTTATCAATAAGGTAGTTAATAGTTATGCCCTGTAGGATGTATCACCATCAAATTGAACCCAATCTCAGTTTTATTCCATTCCATTCTAGCATTTTGTATCTTGTTAATTCTCAAGACCATTGGAAGCAAGTAAGCATTCGTTTATCGTTCTTAGTTGCAAAAAGGACAAGGACACCGAGATATTGAAAACTCAAATCAGAAAGCAATGGTGTTACGAACGTAGTAACTGCCTGAATGCCAGAGACATCCGCATATAGAAAGACATTCCTTTCGCGAGCGAATGAACAGCCAGTCGAGCAAATTTGCCTGAATCCAACTTGCTCGCTCCTCCTTCAAATTAGTTCGCGTAAGTGTTCTACCTTAGTTGTGAAGCGCACGTCTTGCCGTTGACTCGGTGGAACTTTTAACCCAGTTTACGTCGCACCAAAATACACAAGCTGTCTGCACCATTGCACCAATTCCCGCTGACTCTGCCGCACAGTGATCTGCGTGCATAAGGCTCACAGAGCGCATTCACTTTTTTGTAACTATAAATTTATTACAAAATATTTTAGGGTAATTATACTTACTTTTTAATGCAATTCTACTTTAAATTAAACTTACACTTCATTACTTGCATCTTCGAAATAAAGCTCGGTAAACGTGGCGTCATTTACGTAGATCGAGTGAATTGTAATTTCGAGGTAAATATGAAAACAGTTTAATGGCACTACACGTTCTCTTAGGAAGTGAATTATGAGTGGAAAATGTGAAAAGTGCTATAAAAATTAATATATTACAAATCTGGTCAAGTTAACTTGTATAAAATATATTTATATTAATTTAAATTACTTTCAGGACGTCCTTAAATTATATTAATTTATATAAATGTATTTATACAAATATATTTATATTAAATAAATGAGTTCGGAGCATTGGTCGTCAGCTTAGTAGTAAGAAGCAATTGGCCAGAAGTCAGGAGACTCTTGTTCAATTCCCAATGAGAGTGAAAAATGATTCAACTATTTTAAATATTTTACTTCATATTTTGTTTTAATTTTTATAATTGATTTATATTAAATAAATGTATTTTTTTAAACGTAGGTGTCTATGTGCGCGTTTTGACCGGTTCAGACCAGTGTGCATCTGTAGACCGTCCCGTCCCGTCCCGTCCCGTCCCGTCCCGTCCCGTCCCGTCCCGTCCCGTCCCGTCCGCCCACGTCGCCTGCTTCGTGGCCGTCCAATCACTCAACGTCGTCTCGACGCCGCCCTCCGTTCCCCGTCCCATCTTGTCCCGTCGCCGGCGCCGTCCCGAGACGTTGGGAACAAACGACACGCGAGACGAATTTCGGCGAGGCACGTGCCTAGTCCGTGCTGCCCCGTGGACACCGAAGATAAGACACGCCGTGGATTCGCGCCATTTCCCTCTTCCGTTGCACTAAAATGTTTCGAAAATAAATGGGCAGAGGCGCTGGTGCGGACGATCTTCTGTGGCGCCGTTTGATTTCAGGTGCTGAGGAGGCCAAGCACTGGAAGGAGACGGCACACGCCCACGCCAGAAAATAAATAGTTAAAATAAACGTCGGATAGATTAGTATGTATTCGGCTTCTGACGGCAGGTTTTTCCCCCTTCACGAGCCGTACCTTATGGTCTCTTTTCCGCGGCTTTGATGCGATGGAGAAACCATTTGGGGTGAATACCGGAATTCGAAAGATTAGAACGCGAAAGGATGTAGGTATTGTAATGGCTTAAAGGCCTTCGGCCTAGCCACATAGGATCAAGTAAGCTAATTTGTTTGTAATAATTACTTATTAAATAAATAAATAATAAAATATTTCGTGACATGTGATTGGCCTTGTCTCGCTGAAACGTCGCGCTCCTCTCTATTGGCCGAAGGGTCAAAGAATTAAATGTAAATGATCGTCCAGAACACAATGTTAGCAGTGTACGTGTATATCCGATGTTCTCCTGCAAAATCGGATATCAGAAATGACGTAGATTTTTGCTTTTCGATTTCCGTTGGCAGGAAATATTTGATAGCAAGTGATTGTCCTCTTTTAATGAGCTTCTTTGCTTCCAAACAGTTTAGTGGTTTAAAGAATGATTCGTAAATGACTTAATAATTAATTATGCTCTTCTTTACTCCTCAGTATGTGGTGATTTCATGTTATGAAGTGTATACTTTCCATTTCAGTTAACACTAAGTATTTTTTTAAAGACAATTTTTTATTCTGTAATTATGTGAAAATATCTGGAAGTTCGTCTTTGGGCAAATCACAAATTATTAGTTACAAATTACTATCTAAAGTTCAATAAGCACTTTAAATTTCATGTAAATTATGACCATTTCAATTACAATAATTCTAGAGCTTCAAAACACCAATTCATGCGTTTCAAACACTGAACCCTGGGCTGAATGGAAACGAAAAATACAAAAATAGAATCTTACAGCGAAAAATATGGCTCAGCAAATGGGTGGCTTCATGTCAAGTGGGCCTATTGCTAGCAAATACTTAAATGCATATGGAACATATGACTCTTGTAATATGCGAAAATAGGAATGCCTAAATTATTTATTTCACCGTTTATGTCTTGATAGACTGGAACTCATGGACTTCTGATGAACTCAGTTTAAGCGAAAAAAAGTTTTTAACACATTCGATTAAGTTTTAAGGTTTTCTTTATATTTTAATGCATAAATCCGGTTTCGGTTCCATTAATTATATTAATTTCGTTTCTATGATAGATTACCCTCTCTCCCAATGCTCTGTACTACCCCGATTACGTTAGTTCAACAGCCACAAACTTCCTGGGGTCTATCGCCTCATCCATCCAGCTCCAACCACCCTCTTCCCCAACTCCTGCGCAAACCTATGTCCTTGCCCCCTTGCAGTAATTGAAACATTCATCTATTTTACGTTTACGTGAAGTGATTAACCGAAACTAAAATGTGATCGTAAAGAACAGCACACAAGTTTTAAAACGCATTCATCGTTGCGAGCATTATTTTAATACTACGCAAACCACAGTTTTAATAGCTCATATCGAATGCTCTATCACTTTAGACGGACGTACTACCCCAATATCTGCGATCTGAATGTGGAATTCTCGTGGCGGTAGTCGACCCACCTGTGCTATTTGTGTCTTCCCTCCTCCCTCTTCACTCCCCAGTTTCCGCAATCGGCGCGCTCTTGCAATCCTCTCTTGCACCGTCCCACCCGCCGCGTCGCTGCCGCCGCCACCGCCGCCGCCGCCGCCACCGGCAAGCCCTATCGATTGCGGACGCGCTCGCGTGCGGCTACGGAGGCGGCGAGAACGACGCGGTGGCGAGGGCGATGTGGGTAGCAAAGGCTATGTGGATGGCGAGGGCCATGTGGGTGGCAAGAGCAATGTGGGTGGAGAGGGCAATGTAGGCAGAGAAGGCGATGTGGGTAGAAAAGGCGATGCGGGTGGTGAGAGCAATGTGGGCAGCGCGGGCGATGTGGGCGGGGAGCGCAATGTGAATGGCGAGAGCTATGTGGGTGGCAAGAGCGATATGGGCGGCGAGGGCAAGTAGGCGGCGAGGGCAAAGTAGGCAGCGAAGGCGATGTGTTCAGCAAAGGCGATGCGGGTGGTGAGGGCTATGTGGGCTGCGCGGGCGATGTGGGCGGGGAGGGTTATGTGGATGGCGAGGGTATGTGGGCGGCAAAGGCAATGTGGACGGTGAGGACGATGCGGGTGTCGAAGGCGATATGGATGACGAAGATCACTGATTGATTGATGTGACCGGGCGTGTCAATTTCTATGGTCATTATTCCCGTAAGTGCAGGGCATGTTTTTATCACGTGTGGGGGAGGTGATCTTCCGAAGCTGGACGGCGATATCTGGCGACGACCTTCACGTAG
Source organism: Gryllus bimaculatus (assembly GCA_017312745.1). NCBI lineage: Eukaryota > Metazoa > Arthropoda > Insecta > Orthoptera > Gryllidae > Gryllus > Gryllus bimaculatus. Next base: position 10,578,703 of record BOPP01000006.1, read on the forward strand.
ACTTTCCTAATTTTCCTTACCATTATTTCCCACCAGTGTGGCACCGCCCCAGCATGGAAAAGCTCTAAGCTTCCGATTGCTCTCCGATAAGTGTGGTAATGTAGTTCATGTGAGTGAAACAAGAAGTTAAGGATAGGACAAGGAAGATGAAGCAAAGATCACGCATGGACCTTGGCCCGTTCCTTAAGGTACTGCTCTGGCATTCGCCTGGTGTCGACCGGAGAAACCACGAAAAGTAATCGATCAGAGCAGCCGTTCAGTAGAAATATCCAGACGGCGACTGAATTCGACCTAGCTACCTAGCTAGTGTCAATTACCTGTCACCATCGGGTCAGCAAAGGTGATTAGGGCGGCGAGAGTAATGCGGGGGAAGAGGGCGTTATGACACAGGCGGTGCGAGCTGTGGGGCAGGGACGGAGGCGGTAAAGGGATCGGGGCCGAATGTAAATTACGGACCAAATAATCCCTTGATCTACTCTCGCGAAACTTACTATCTAATTCTACATGTAAATCTCGGACGATACCAACACAGATAAGGGAAATGACTGACTGATTGAGCAGGTAAGAGCGTTAAGTCGCTGCGGTGCTGGAGACAGAACAGAATTCATTCAATCGGCGAATGATTCAATTGAATGAAAAACAACTTTAACAAATCATATTTCGAACGAAATAGGCCACTCTTAAGGCTTTAAAATTGGGGAACGTAGTTGTGTTTCAAAACTAATGGCCATGAAAAAATTATTTTAAAATAAAGTGACACCTTCCAGTTATACCTGGAAGGAAATGAGGTAGTCTGTCCGCAATTTATGTACGTCTTTGAATTAAATTGATGCCTTACTTTACATGGAGAGACTCGGGGCATGAGGCCCACTCTTCCGTCTGATCACGCAAATTTCGCTACGCTCCTTTCACTCACTAGCGGAGAAAGGAGGCATCACTGGGCGACGAAAGAGGCGATTTGAATTTATCTTTGAGGCGTCATTTAGGCTTGAGGATCTTTTACATCCAAGTATATGTACTAACATAAAACAGCCGGCTTTACATCCCCTTCAAAGGATTTTTTACGTCTTTCTCTCGATCGGTCTGTAATTTCCTTATTTTAAATTTATTTAGCACGGTCACTGAAACTACGACTTTACATTAGCTTTAATTAAAATCAATAGTGCTTCGAAGTTACAACGAACTGTAAATTAGCGCACTATCATACCTCTATTACTGATCGAGGATATCCACACTGGGTACCTCTATGACGATAATTAATTTTGTGAAATAGAATGTAACAAGAAAGTAAGCATGATATAGAGAGAAGTGGCCCAAAACTGTCTCTAGCTTATGGGGGACGAAACAGATATTTTGGGAGACGGTATTTATTTCGTGCGATTTCCATACGGGTTAAACTCTCATTTTCCTTCTGCTCCGCAATTCACTTGCCCCGGATGTGGGAGACGAAAGGGACGTGGAAGACGCGGGCGACGCGGGCGACGCGGGCGACGCGGGCGACGAGGACGACGAGAGCGACGAGGGCGACGAAAGCGACGAGGGCGACGAGGGCGACGAGGGCAACGAGGGCGACGAGGGAGACGAGGGCGACGAGGGCGACGAGGGCGACGAGGGCGACGAGGGCGACGAGGGCGACGAGGGCCGACGCAGAGCGACAAGGGAGACGAGTGGCGACGAGGGAGACCGAGGACGTCGAAAGGAACGAGAACGTCGAGGGAGACGAGGAGACGAAAGTGGACGTGGGGGGACGAGGGCCGACGAGGGTGAACGACGGCTAACGACGGTGACGACGACGACGACGCGACCGACGGGCGACGTGGGAGGACGAGGTCGACTAGGGCAAACGTGGGCGACGTGGACGAGAGCGCCGCTGCGGCCGGCAGGGCAAATTACGGCGACGCGGGCGCTGGCGGAAAGCGCGGCGGGGCGAGCGACGGCGTCGGGGCGGGGGCGGCGAGGGCGTCGCGGGCGTGTGGGCGGGCAGACGCGCCGTGTGGTGGGCGTGTCCGCGTGGGCCCACGCTCGCTGCGCGTCGCCCCCTGCGATTGTGGTCGCTTCCGCTGCGTAGCCACTGCCATTTGCATGTGGATGCGGAGGAGATTCGCACGGCATTGAAGTTCAAATGAGCATTCGCTTCTGTTCCTGGAAATTCTATTGCTGTGCTGCTTGAGGCATGCGTGCTAGTAGATGGTTTCTTCATAAATATTTTATCGCAAATACCAATGTGAGATATTTTTTTAACCTTTTCAGTTAACGTAGAATAAAACTCTGTACATTTGGTAGTCTGTATACTGTTTAACCTTCAATATTTGTTTCTGATATAATGATGTTTGCAGATACCTCTTTCTTTAATTTCATTTCTTATGAGTAAGTGGTGTAATGGTGGAATTGTGTAATCTGTAAATTTGGCTGTTGAGTTACACGTCCTTATTTTACTTTTGGTGCCAAGTGCTATTTTATGTTTGTGTTTTGATGCACTATATTTGCAATAGCATTGCAAACTAATTAAAACATACAGAAAACAACTTTACAAATATATATTTTTTCATTATCTACCTTCAAATAACAATTATGCATGCATTATATTTGTATGCAAATTTGGCTTTGAAAAATTTTCGTAGAAGGCTATTAGTACAAAGCCTTAAATTAAATATAAATATGATACATTGTAATAACTAAAAAGCAATCCATATCATACCAATCTCTATCATACCATACCATATCATATCCATCCAATAAATACGCATCCTCGGTTAAATATTGACTTCCACAAACAAGTGCTTTCGGTTTGCGGTGCAATTCTTAACAATACATTTCGTGAAATCTCTGAGTGAAAGTACTCAAGTGACATATTCCGCGGTCGGCAACGAGTTCATTGACGGCGCTGTCATGTTTAGAAATGCCACCGCCCGGAGCGCCTTGCACAGAGCAGGCAAATACCACTTCGTTGGAGTGGTCACGCGATCCGTGTATCACAACGCACGGACCATGCATTATGCATTCGCGTACTATGAATCATGGGCGCAGGAGACGGGTATTTACAAGCGCTGACCCCGCGTATCTCACTGAAAGGAGGGTGGCCGCTCCTCGTTTAATATCGATTGCCTAGGTCGTGTACATTCGCGCATGAGGGTTCGTGTGATAGATAACTCGTGGCCACCAATGCAATATCTCGTTCGATGCTCGTTGTTTATTATACATTCCACTTATCAGCTCGTCCTAACTGATGTTCCTTTGAAATAATTCTGCACCGAAGGTATGCATGTGAGATTATTTTTCTCTTAGATTCTAGAAGTAGGTTGGTAATTTTAGGCACAAAAACTCTGTGCCAATCACAGGTTTAACAACGAATATCAATTGCGTTTGCCTCTGTTTACTTACGAGTAATCATTATTAATAGTACTAAGCTGGATTAATATTTAATAGTTAATATTATTACAATATTTTCTAATTATATAAGTATGTTAATCAATATTTTGTAAGCTTAAATTAATTACATGACTGGTAAATTTTGATTTATCATCCAGAAAAAAATTATCTGAGAAAAAGAAGACAAATTATAATTCTCTTTAATATATGTGTCTTTTAACCGTCGGGTCGTTCGTTTCAACAATTAGAAATCAATTAATAAATTCACTCAAAATTTAATGCCCTAAACCTAAAAACATTATATTAGAATATACTATATTACTTACACAAAAATGTATATATTCGTATCTCAACTCTCTGCTGTACTAAGTATGTAGGAGTCCATAGGTACTATCAGTATAGGAGCATACGTACTCGTGATATTCTCATTAAATAAACAGTTCACCTCGAATGGTTCTTATTTTACTAATTCTATCTGGATGGTTATCAGTCTATTTTTAATAACATTTTTTTCAATAATCAACAAATATTTTAACACTATTAATTATCGAATAAAATTTACTTTCGTCAGTTCACGCATGTGCTTAAATTATTTAAAACGCCCTGATACAAATTAATCATTTATTTTAAAACTAGTGCTTTTGTTGTATGATTTTTAATTCCTTTGTAATACAGATGAATTAGTTCAACCGAAAGCAAGATTTAATACACTATCATATTTCTCCATTAGCAGTCATTGCAGTCAGGTTGTAAAACACGATATACTTCGTTTTTTGATTATCTGCAAAACATTTTTCATTAATTTACTTTTCTTTTTTAAAATATCTTCATACATTGGCGAATGTTTCAAGCACGTTTGTAATCCAATGCAATAGTTACCTTGGTGTTAGCAACGGAACCTCTTCACTAAAGAACAAAAATTTAATGCTTAGTAATTCATACAAGAATATTTTCAGGAATTAACTTCATCACATCTCAATTGTCGTGTTGCGCGAATTCCATTTAAAATTCCTAAACTGGAGGAATAAATAGTGTGAAGAGTTAATTGCACTAAGGATGAGTGTTTTTAAATTTCTTTATAATATAATATTTTTAGAAGACTAAAGTGACATCGTAATATAAAAACGAGTTTCATAGTTCTTTCAGTAGGTATAAGACTTGATTTTCCAGCGTTTTACCAAGTAAAAACATTATCTTAGGTTTCTTTAATAATAAATATGTTAATAGTTGCCATAGTGCATCATTAGACATTTCATTGTAGTAGTATGCAACGAGTTTCAATGTACAAATATCCAATGATTTAATTAATTGTTTTTTCTTCATTTCCTGCTTTCTGATTTATGATCAATCCGCTTTCGTATCAGTACTTATACAATTCACCGCGTATATGTTAGTGCCAAATCGCTATTTCTTAATGCTTCTGGGTATTGTCTGCGAGGGGAAAAAATGTCTTTTGTGAATTTACAATGCTACAACACAATTCAATGCCCTACTTCACAGAAGTTTTCTTTATTCTTTAGCTTCTTTGATGTCACAAAATACATTCCTTTCAATTTTTTCTCCATTAAACAAGTATAAAAGTTTAACTTCTTCTTTTTAGAATTTGTGAGACAATAAATTCCGTTAATCTTGTGTTCGCTTCTCTTAGTATTGTTCATTTTAGTGATAGTGGAATACTTAGAAAGTTGAGAAATATTAAAAATAATACTAATAAACGTTTTACAATACCAATGCATCAATTCGTAAAAAAGCATGCAGAGAATGCTTCATATGTTTTTTTAATCTTGCAGCATTATACTTGGTGTTTACCGGACAATTACTTGTTCCCCTATTATAAGATATACAATTTTTTAATAAAATAAAATTGAATTCTCACATCATGGTACATGGAATCGAAAAATAATAATATATCAGTTTTCTAAGTATGTACAATCGCTTTGGTCGAGAATTTCTTTTGTTCAAATTTAAGGATCATTATGATCTTGTTGGTAGTCTTTCGGGAACTTGGTTCGTGAATCTTGCCGCTGACAAGTCAATATCTGTTTTATACTAAGATTGTCGATAAAGTTTTGCAATTGTTAATTAAAACCCTTTTGTACGGTGCAGCAGGTAATCACTAGTATCCTATATTCGCAAAAGTAAGCTCTTCTCAACAAATATCGATTATTCAGCATCAAACCTATTTTTAACTTGTGCCGGAAGTTCCTTTAACGTGCAGTTCATCTTCACATGGCAAAGAATCGTAGGAAATGTGAGCACAGACAACCTTTATCAAAGTAGACAAGGAAGTTTGGAAATAAGTTATACAATATTCCTACACACTTCTGTATCACCATTTTCCGATACTGAGAACTATTCATTCTAAGACAACAAAAGTGAATTAAAAATATTAACAGTTCGATAGCTTTTTTTCGTTTATTTTCATATTTCACTGAAATTAGATATTTATGAATCGCCGCGTGACAAATTTCAATCACACAATACATTTTATGTGCACGATCAGTAGTATTTTCACTACCACTGACCTTTCAATTATAACGCTGGAGCTATGGCACCACGTCAAATTATTTTTATATTTTCACTTTTAGAGGCCCGTACTGTAATTAGGGTTATGCTGACAGACATTTATAAAAAGAATAACCTAAACACACAACTTGAAGACAATGAGAAGGCCATGGTTTTCGTTCGTGACAGTGTTGCTGCTCTATTATTGCTTTGTGTTTAAATTCAAATCATGGAATATTTCAAAACGCTTTTCAAAGTTTATATTTTTCTTATATGACCTGTGACCGATATGTATTTAATGTCGAAAAAGTGTGCCTTATACCAAAGTTTTCAAAAGTTCATATTTCTTCAAAGTTTATATTTTTCTTATATGACCTGTGGCCGATAAGTATTTAATGCCGAAGAAGTGTTCTGTATATTAAACTGAAAACTAAAAAAACGTTACTATTTGACTTCAAGTCATCCAGCCCAATAAGGGATTTCGCTAAAAAAACTTACGAATTTTAAAATATTGTCTAAATAGGCCACCAGATATAAAACCGCATAATACCAAATAATAGTGTTATTTATGCACTAAGGGTTATGAGGGTTCTAATGGCGACAAACAGCTCAATGGCATTTTGCATAGATCATTAGAACCAGCTAACGCACGTGGTACATACAACATTTTATTTTTACCTAATTTTAATGATTCACATTTACTTGTTTACTAATGAGTGGTTAACTTCATTCGGTTTGTCTTTTCATATTTCCTCTCCCATAATTCTCTTTCATAAATCCCTCATAATTCTCTCCTGTAATCCCCTTCATAAGAAAACATGTACCAGCATTCAACCGTTTTCATATTTCCCTCGTATCCTCTCGATTCAGGTACGTTATAAAGTGTATATCTAGCTCCGTATGGAAGGCCATAACTAGAAATAACGTATCAGTAAGAAATAAAAGAAGGTTTTCGTGCTCCTTATTCCTCTTTACAAATATATGTGCTTCTCCAATATTGATTTATCCTCATGAATGAGGCTCGTAGACAGCCAAATGAGTGATTTAGCTCAAGACTCAAAACAAACTTGAACAATTTTAAAATATCTTCTAAATAAGCTAACACAGACTATTATGTAGCATAGTCCATACAACTGAATCCTCAAATACCTTCTTCCTACTCATTCCGAAACCAAACCGCAGAATATCCAACACATTTCTTCCGCGCGTCTTTACATTTCCTTTTCCAAATACTTGCGCTTCGCCGTATTAAATTGGGCCGGCGAACGGCTAAACTGGCGTGCGTGAGCGGGCCGGCGCGAGCGGCGAGCGCGTGTGGCGCTTCGACAGCGAAAGCCGCTGCGGAGCCGAACGTGATCGCGCGTGATTAAAGAGCGGCTGCGGGGGCGCATTAAAGGTCACCCGCCGCCGGGCCCATCGCCGCTGAGTAATTACCGCTCGCGCCCTCGCCGCCACCCCGCTGAGCGGAGCGCAGCCCGCCGCCCCTCCGTGCGTGCGAGCCGGCCCCGCTCGCATATGCTGCGTCTATCCTGCGTCAATGCACTGCTCCCCGAAATACCTACGTCTTGTGTCTCGAATCTCTTTTTTCGTGTACTTTTACAAGGAATTAGTTCCTCGATTATTATAAGTTTTGTAAGCCGAATGTTTTCATATCTCGAATGTTTTCATATCTCGAATGTTTTCATATCTCGAATGTTTTCATATCTCGAATGTTTTCTTATCTCGAATGTTTTCTTACCTTGAATGTTTTCTTATGGGCCTCTTATGGGCTTTCTTATAGGCTTTCTAAAAAGCCTTAGTTTTTTATGGCTTGTTTCACGAGTAAAAGTGTGCTAAATGAAATTATTTTTACAAACTCAAACAAATGGGTGGAATATAGATTGATTGTTGAGAAAGTTTATTTTAAGATATGTCACTACGAGAATTGAAGTTATCAGATTCTGATGCAACAGACAAAATTGCTGAAATAGATGTCGTTCACCTCAGTTCATAATCATGCAATGAGTTTTAATTGACGCCCCAATTTAATTGCATGATGCCGACCTATCTATACTATTCCAATACATCATTTACATTTATCTGGCAGAGCGACGGAGACATTTCCTTTCATTTCACTTATCTTCAGAATTAGCTTAATTGCCCACATACAACGCATATATTGCTTATTAGAGAATATTTATTGCACTGTCATCATAGGTCGCGCTAATGAACAAATGGCCAAGAGCAAGCATATGTATATGTTTTATGAGTCTGTAGAATATGGGCATGTTTGTCATTGAAAGTGACGGTGGGTTAGGCAGGAAGCTCATAACCAATGTAGTTGATTTCTATTAAAAATGTGATGTTCACTTCATGAAAACAACAGGTTTTGTCCATTATTGAGCATACATTTCCCAATGACAAATGATGGTACTTCATGTTATCCAAATGTTTACATTATTTCACATCGCAGTTCTTATTTATTCCTGGGCAATGAAAATGCTTTGAAATTTTTTATACTTTTATGCAGAAATCCTGAAGTATGAAACTTAATGTTCTCATTTTGTTGCCATGTATTCATTATTACTTAAATAATCTCCTTCATAAGAGAAAATTATCAGATCAGTAGTTTCAGACATAATGAGTCAGAAAATCATCGGAGTAAATTCTCCTACAAAAATCAGTCGTATCATCGTGATAATATGTGAACAAGACACGTTTGTCGTATAATCATACAAGATAAAGTCTTGAAGTGATAGTATTATTAAAGAATGATTTTTTTCAAGCATTCAGTGAAACCAGAACCATCTAGGTGATTGGTTCAAAAGACTCTTGTAACGAAAATGACTGCCATTTTGAGTTACGCATAAGAAGGAAGAAGACAATAAAAAATATGTTAAAGAATGCATTTCACAATGATGTATAAATATCATTAAATTCAGAAAAGTCTATATATTTGGAAAATGTTAAGATCCCAAAACTGTCCAAGATTCTGATTTTTACTTTATGGCTTTCCTTAATCATTGAGACAAAATGTTCAGAAATATATTTTCGAGCAAACTAGTAATAGTAAAACCAAATAAATATATAGATAATATCTCTCTTAAAAATATTGTAATTCTATTAAAAATGAGAAGGGAGTTCTTTAATTCCTTTTGACTCACCATTCTTTAATGAACGTACCCAACAAATGCATTCTTTTTTGCTATTTTTATGACTCATCAAATCTTGAATGAGTTGCTGCAAACGTTTAGTGAGAAACAATTTAAATATTTCAATGCATATTAAGTTTTATTCAGTTTTGGGTTTTCCTTCTCTGGTGTTTTATTTACAAGAATGAATTCGCACTTAAAGGATTCAGAAATATTCGTCCTTCAACATAAGCAAAGTCGAAGTCCTTTCTGCAAGTGGTGACGATAGTATCTCTTGATGGGCGATGGCGTTTTCACAAGTGACTGCCAGACATGCGACCATTGTGCACCGACGCAACCATTGTGACACAGCGAAACGACATGTCAGAAGTTCAACTGCCTTGTCGACACATGACATATTAGCTTACACTCTCATATTTTGTCTATTGTCTTTAAGTTCCTATTGTCTCAAAGTATTCAAAACAATATAATTGTACAAGGGATTTGAGGTAGTCTTAAAAGTTCATGTTTATCTTTGAAATAGAATAAATGTCCGTTTATGGAACCTTCCCGAGGGATGGAACATTTTATGAAATAGAACCGTATCTCATTAACTATTGTATAACTGTTTCTAAGAATATTTATTTACTGATGATATGACGCTGTCACTTGAATGCAAGCAGAAACGCAAGATATCTTAATCATCTGAAAAAGACGGTTAGTACATTGGAAGTCAATAGTATCTTGAATAAAATTACTAGTAAAAAAATGTTAAATATATTTTGTTTCATGTAGGGTGACAAGCTCCACACGTTGTATATCGTTGGCATTCTTTTTAAAATGTATTAAGTAACATTCTAATATGCATGTCAATAATATCTTCGCGCGAAGTAGTGTGTGTGTCGACGTGAAATGACGATGTGTAAAATCGACGTGAAACAAGTCCCTTATATAGACATCACTTTATTGAACATTATGCAAATAATTGAAATGTTCCTATCTAAACAGACCAGACAAATAATCAAAGGGTCTCGGGGCCCGGGGTCGAGGCGGGCGCAGCCCTCAGCACGTGGGACGCGGCAGGGTGGAGGCGAGGCGCGGCAGCAGTGGGGTGGGCATCGGCGGACGGAGGCGACGGGGCGGTGGCGAGGCGGGGGCAGACGGAGATGGCGACTGGGCGGAGATGGGGCGGAGGATAGAGACGCCGGGCAGGCCGGTGGCAGGGAGGGGCGGTGGTGGGGCAGGGAGG
>BOPP01000006.1:10589125-10611713 GCA_017312745.1 Gryllus bimaculatus
AAGGCGGGGGCGGGCGGAGGCGGCGCCGGGGGCAGGTTATGTTGATTTGCGCGACTTTCCTCGCCCGCCCGCCCGCACGCGCGCCCACTTTCGCCTTCCCGCTCCGCGGCTGACCTTTGAACGCGCTCTCCAAGCCCCGCCTGCCGATCGTATTGTTTCCCCAGCAACGCGCGGCGCCCGCGCCCGCCGCCAGACGCAGCCCATCCCAGGTGCGCGTCACTCGCGTCGTTAGCCCTGCCGCCCCGCCCTCGCTCGCGTGCAGCGCAGGCCCCGCTCCGGCCACTCGACTGGTTCCGTTCTGCACTATTCAGTCACCGCACCCGCCAGGACTGCGTCTCCGCTCTATCTCCTTGCAGTCTCCATCTCTACTCACTCCATCTCTGCTTTCTGTCCCTGCTGTCTCCTTCTCTGCTGTCTCAGACTCTGTTGTTTATGTATCCAGAGTCCCCACCCTTTTTCTGACTCCGTCCTGTCGTCGTTGTCGCCTTGCTTTCGTGCTTTCCATGACTTAATTCTCATCCTTACATCCGGCCATGTCACAGATCCTGATATATCTCCAACCTTTCGTCTAAAACTCCGTCCCTGCCTCAATCACTACCCAGTCTCAACCCCTCCCTTTGTCAATCCTCACCATGTCTTAATTCAGGTCATGCGTCGATCCAAGCCACCGCGATATTATCCCCGCCTTATTATCTCTCAGTCTCCACCAATAACCGCCCTGCCTCAAGCACTGCCCTCGAACCAATCCGGAACTCGTCACCACCCTGACTCAATCTCTGCCTTGGCTCAGTCTACACCATATCTCAATCCACACATATATATCCATCCTTGCCATGTCACAATCCACGCCATATCTTAATCCCCGCCCCCCGTCAATCCCAATCCTGCCTCCGTCCCCGGCTAGGTCCGTCCCCACTACGTCTCGTTCTCCAAGACCACACCTTTCTCCCTCCAACCGCATCCGCGCTTTGGTTTCTGACGTCTTCCTCCTGCTCCTCGTCCTAGCTTCTCTAACCCATCCCAAATGTGAGCGCTAGAAGACAGTTGATCTTTGAGGACAGTACATGGAAAGTGAGTGTTTGAGAGGCTTCCCGGTATCCAAGTCCTAAATTTAGTGAGACACTAAGGCAATATTTGGTTTCTTGAAACGTGATGTGAGCTCAACCCGAGGTGTCATTCGACAGGCAATTCAGTCAAGACTCTCCGTTCACGCTGACAATGTAAAACGTGGTATTAACACAAGTTGTTACTACTACTAATAATAAATTTATTACCAAATTTTATCCAAAGCATTTGCTTTCAATACTACATGTTGTTTACACACTACAATTAAGTTTACATAATTGTCGAGCTTAGTATACCGCATTCTAAAGAAGAAATAACTGTAAAGCGAAAAATTCATCGGCAAAAAATTCAGTGCAAATTGATTTTTAAGCGTTTATTTCAATAATTTCGGATATTAGGACCGAGGGAGTCATAATACGATCTTGTTTTGTCGAGAGTGCTCATTAATTACGAAATATTAAATTCTAAGGTGAAATGAGATATATTTCAATTTCCTTCGATTCCTACGACTCATTGTATAAACTTGAACATTTATTTTTTTTTTTTATTTTAACTCTGCAATATTTCCGCCGGAACAGCGCAAGTTTTCTTTTACCCGCCAACAGCATTCTACAAAAAAATTAAACCAAAACGTGCTAATAAAATTTTCTGTTCCACTTTCAAGTCCGCATGAGCGAAGGAAACCCAGTTTTCGGCTTCAGTTTCCGATTGCAATAGTGCACGGAGAGTGGCCAGCTCACTCGCCGTGTGCTGCTGCCTGATTCACGCATGAGTTGCACGCGTACACTAACTCTCGGGCTTTGCGCGGGATGATACCGGGCGAAATGAGCATCTGTCCAGAAGGAGCCAACGCATGCTAGAGGTTCTCACTCGCGCCGCGTGAAAGCGCTGCACACGCGCCGCGTACCTGGCATCTGACGGGGGAAATGTCAACTTCCAGCCTTGACCCGACTTCCCTCGGGGATTATTGAGCGGCCTACCATTGTTTATTAAATCCTAAATCTATTTTAAGTGAATTATTGTGCTCTCCATTTATTCCATAATTACGAAACTACACCGCGTCTAAAGAAGCGTTTCGGACGGAGAAAACTTCATTTCTTTGCGGGAGATTGCTGAAGTGTAGCTCGATCGTAAAGTTGCGAACAATGCACTCGACCTTTCGTCGGGAAATGCCTATCCAACTCCCGGCGAAAGGGGACAAAACATTGTTTTTTTATGTCTTCAATGTTATAACATTGAAGAATGCAATCATCAGAGTATAGAAGACATTTATATAACAGAATCACAAAGAGCCAATTGAATTCGACAGTTATTGTTTATATTTTATTTAAATTAATAATAATAATAGTAATAATAATAATAATAATAATAATAATAATAGTAATAATAATAATAATAATAATAATAATAATAATAATAATAATAATAATAATAATAATAATAATAATAATAATAATAATAATAATAATAATAATAATAATAATTACAATAACAACGACATCGAGAATCACGGGGCGCGAAAATTTGAAAGTATTAGCACGACAATTCTTTCATAGACAGTGGCACAAATGCATGTGCAATGTAATGCAAGATGATTTTACTTATAATATACAGTAAAATATAATTGTTATTTTGATTCTGAGTGCGGATTGTATTATCTTGATTCTGAGATTACATGAAGAGGATCTTGAATAAACTGGCACACCATTTTAGTAGTTAAAATGACAATGTAGGTAATAAATTAATATCGTAAATTAATATCACTTATGATAGCAACAACAATTATGTTATTTGTATTGAAATTGAACGTAAAAGTCAAAAAAGTATTTACTTTATAACATATTTCGTGCCTTTACCCGCCACCCTAGCATTAACCTCTCTGAGCAAAGGCCATACTTCCTTCCTAACATGGTCAATCCCCTGAAAATTAATATTATTTTATATACTTATGAGAATGCAATCTACCGTTTTACTATTACTACTGTTATTATTATTAAAACTTGTAAAAACTACAATATTACTACGATCGCGCGAGTGATTGTGAAAGGCATACACCACATTTAAAACTTTCATTTTCATATTTTATCGTCGAAAATCACAAATATTGTGTTTACATAAACTATAATATACTTAAATTAATAAATGAGTTCAGGTGATACATGTCGATGTCGTCTTTAGGTGACTAAAAAAATAGTTTAATTTATGTACTTGCGGATTCAATGAAGAATCAGTGAGTAGACTGGTTAGCAAGTTGAAAGTTTTTAAATATCTTGTAACATAAAATACCATTTATTTTAATTGATTAATTATTTAGTTAATGTTTCTCGGCGCGACGACCAATGAAATTACTGACCAATGGCTCTTTGCCCGAAGATTCTGCTTCAGCATTCGCCTGATAATAATCAGAGAAACCACGGAAAACTACAGTTTACTGCTAAATATATCAGAGAACTGATAGAATTATTCTTCAGGCAAATGGTTGAAGTCAACCTAGGTATGTAGCTATTGTCGAACATCTGTCAACGTCGGAATTCGAACCTCATTAGCAACGCTACAGAATCAACGGTAATACTTCGAAAAAGCTGTCATAGAGAGTAATTAATTTTGAAAATTAAATAGTGTATATTAAATGACTCTTTGACTTTTTCCTCACAATTCTTACGACATTCCTTTTCGCGAGTAATTATTTTATGAAATTAATTTTCCTGTGATTGCTGAATATAGTAGTACAGCGCTTTAAATTGCTAGTTATTCCATTACTAGAAATTGTTTAATGAAACGTAATACTATCATAAGTGTTATTAGAAAGTCTAGGAGTAAAATACATAAAACTCCGAAACTCTATTAACGATCTAACAGGAAATATCGAATAGTTTGTTTTCGTCAGAAGTGCTCCTGATATTTCAGCGTGACTTCTTTAGGGATAAGCAAAAATTCAGTCGAGAATAAAACAATCCTGCAATCTCTCCACGAAAACTACTTTTCCCCGCAAACTCTCTCCCTCCTCGGACTGGCGCTCGCGGAGTCTGCTCCAGGGAGTCGCAACCGTGGCTGTGTCCACGCATGGAATATTAAGCGCCGGAAGTCACGTGTCCGCAGGGCACTTGCACGTCTGCCTGCGTCTCCAATATGGCGGCAGCGCGTTCGCTTGCGTCACTTCCGACGGGGGGGAGGTGACTCACGACCCGCGCGGGTCGTTTGAGGCTATCACTGCCACTACGATGACCATATTGGCGACGGCGCGCTGTAGCTGAATGAATGACAGCCAGCGTCGTCGACAAAAGAGGAGTCCATTGTCCTCGGGAAGATTGGGGTCCTCCTGTGTCCTTGCCTAAGGAGTAGTTTTTTTGATAGATGAGTGCCATACTCATTTCGGAGCGGAGTGGAAGGAAAAGGCTAACGACTATGTCCTCTCCTTTCCAGGTGGACGCAATGTGGTTTGCTGTTGCCTTCTACCTTATAATATCGATGTCTATATTTTCCAAACATTGATGCTTTTATGCCAATGTCTTAATCATCAGTGTTTTTCAGCAGATGATTTCTTAACGTCGATGTTTAGTGATCGATGTGTTTTACGTTTTGAATGTTGTGTTTGTGGATGAGACATTCTAATAATTTTATTTCATTAAATTTAAAATATGAAATATACATTCAAATGTCAGTCCATATGTCCGAAGTAAGCAAGTGCTGTTGTGTTTTCATGAGGCAGACTGTCTCTCGCTGAAGACATGACTTCGATGCCCTAGTATTTCCTACGACTTTTCTATTGCTGATTGGATGGTGTTCAAACCCGAAACATAGGAGTAGGAAAAGTCAACAACTCCACAAACATATGGTGGAAACACCTAACTCGTCCACGACTCAAAGTCGCAGCCTTCATATCCCCGTATGTGGACGGTGCTTCAAGCCCTTGTCCCACCCATGTGTCTCTGCCACTAGGATGTCTGTATTGTTGACGGGGTCAGTCGCTGGATGAATGCCGGCGAGTGTCGGTGACAAAAGAGTCCATTGTCCTCTGCGATATTGGGGACCTCCAGTGCCATTGCCTTCACAGAGCAGAATGATTTATCTTCATTTGAAGCCTACTTACTATTACAATACTTCGTGATTATGAAAGTACAATCATAACTGTTATTCTTGCCAGAAGACTAATATGAAACGAAAGTAGGTCGAGAATTAGTGTAAGTAGAAGCGACATTTCAAGCAGATGAATCTGGATGAATATGAATTGCTCTTGTGTTCAGTTTGAATAAATGTCACGTACGTACTCAAAATGGTCTTAATGCAACGATATCTTTGTTCACTTCAATCAACCGTGATTCTCCTCTCACGACACTGGACTTTTACCGTGACATGTTGATGGGATGAAGTTAATTTTGAAAATATGACAAGTTTTCTGAGAATATTCGTTATTAAAATAGGTGGTGCTGATATCTCCTGTTACTTACCTGCCAAAACTCTTCGATTTTAATTAATAAATTGAACCTTGAATTTGAAAATGGAACAATTATTTAGCCTTTAATATTGAAGGGTTTTTATTTTGCTGAAAGATGTTCAGATGAGTTCAGTCTATTTCACGTTTATTTTTCGTAATTCTAATTCTAATTCTGCAAGTCACTTGTAGAAAAGCAAATTCGGTATCTTAAATCTGCTTTTATAAATAAATGTGTAGTTAATACCATAACAAACATTTCAAACTGTGTATTATTACTATTATAATAGCAAAGTTCTTGCCATTTTCGCCTTTGATGTTAACGCAAAGACTCGTCCTCATTTACAAATATAAACTACATTTCCCAAGAAGAATTGTTTCTGACATTTTGAAAGCTGTTTGGAATTGAATGAAGGTTTCAAGAGATCTTATCAAAGAATAGCTTTTAAATCTTTGAAGTTCGATTATTAGCATTGTTTGATGAACAAAGCCGTTTTCCCATTCTCGAAGAAAAGTTGTAATTTGGTCTTAAATTATATTTTCCAATGCAATATTTCTCATAATTATACCGACTAAATTATACGATCGAAATTATATTCGATCGTATAGTATATTCGATCGTATAAAATATATTATATACGATCTAAATGATACCTCGAAACTATATTCTATTAACAAGTAATATTATTAAAATGTTTTTCTTTCTTGACTCCGAGTTTTATTTGGAGATTTAATTCATGCTGTGAGTATATCAGGACTGTAAAATTCATGAACTGAAATTATTTATAAAACGGACTCCACTTCTAATGCCCTAATACTCAAAGAACGAGTCCTAATAACATATTTCTCACTGCTAAAGCAGTCTTATCATCAATGTACATAATAAAATAGGGATATACCCACTAGTTGAAGCCCATAATGTGCTAATTAAACGTTTCAACGCGTTTGCCGGATATTACACATGGAGCCAATTACACAAGCATCCACGCATGACCGCTTGTGCTCCGTCTCCCTCGCATCGAACATCAAGCAGGTTTCTCACGCGGAGGCGCGGAAGGTAAATTAATTATTCGCAAGAGCAAGACGAGCACTGAGTTCCGCTCGTTAACACAGCACTAATTGAAATCGTGTCCTCTCGCGCTGTCAGCCCGAGCCTTGGTCTCTGCGAACATCTCCATCGCTTTCGCTGCCTGCGTAATGGTGGGAAGACGGACGTGAATAAATTTGAATGAAGAGCTGTCTGTCAAGGCTGCTTCGCTAAGTGGTTTCCCAACTCGCTGTAGGTAACACTGAACATCTGACACTACTGGGAATTAATCCATAAGGGTACGAATTTTCAGGAAATGTCTCTTCAATGAAAATCATTGTTTTCCTGTGTTTGTGGAGGAGATACGTGAAGGACGTAAACAGCACATTAAGGGGTTTTGTGATAATTATGATAAGTCCCTTAATATTCAAATTAATAGACTGTTTAAATTATTTTTATGTATTACATTGATGCGTTTTTTCAACTTGCACGTATTCCCAAGTATTCGTCGTGCGTTGTTTGTTTTGTAGAATAAATAGTGCAATTATTTATATCTTGTTCTTGTGAATAGTAATATACCACGCGTTTGTGCTCTCTTAAAATTTAGCTCGTGCTATCAATTACCTTCGCACATCAAAAATAGAAGAAAATTAGTACGTTTCTGTTAATTCTGCAATTCTGTTCGAAACTGAAATATTTTCCAAACTAAAGAAATCGTCTACTAATCTACCTGATACTACGAATCTAAGGATGGGAACGTTGCTTTCTTTGCAAAGGATCGAATTTATATTAAAAAATGAACAAAAAGTATATTATTTCAGATCTTTAGTTAAAAATAATAAAAATTAAATAGTCTAACTCCAAATGCTTAGATATTATATTGCAGTTAGTTTCAATATGTGAGTATTCGAAAAAATATGTACAATTCTGATGGATAAATAAATATTTTGACAATGTAAGTAAATATTACGATAATTTTGAAAACATTTTATTCCGAGTAATTATTGAATGTAAATATTTTAGCATTGATGTACTATTTTACAGAAGTATGATTGGATTATAAAAATTTATATTAAAATTAATGAAGAATTTTATTAAGTTGTAGAGTACGGAGAATTATGTGTAGAAAGTACCATGTGATGAATTTTCAGAGGCGCTTTGAGTTTAACTCTTGGTGCACGTACTACCTACAGCAGGCTTCAACTTTTTGCAGGAAAAACTCGAACTGTTTTGTTCCTCTCTACGGCGCCGCGTCGCGGGTGCAATTTTCCGGCACTTTCCTCTTTTAAATGATCGTTTCCGCTCAACCAGGGGATAATTTACATGCAAGAAAAGATGTTTCATGTTACGTCAAAATTCTATCACGCCATGCAATACCTGTCAGCGTTGAAGCAACTTGTATCCGGGTTTGTAAGCAAAGTTAAACTCGCGATTGCCAGTCTTAAAATGTTTTGTTTTTTGATAATTTGAAAAAACGAAACAAAATAAAAATTGAAAGGTAACGTGTATGGAACAGCGCAAAATTATGCGACATTCACTGGGTGCCCAGAAATGGGTAAGATTTTTTTTTCCAACACCTTTGCATGCTCGTCCTCACTTCTACTCATTATTCCCCCACCTCACCCCCTTGTAATAGATTATTCCGACCGCGTGCGGACTGCTATGGTCATTATTCCCGTAAGTTTGTAGTGCATGTTTTATCCCGGGATGTGGACGTGTCCTTTCCTCGCTGGACGGAGAGATCTGGTGTCGACCTACATAACGCGTTGTGGGGTTTCCCTCATCCAGGTATCTCCTAACATCGGGGCATCCAGCCGGGGCAAGCTCTAAGCTCCCGCCTGGTCTCTTGTCATGTGAGGTACTGTCTTGCATATGCGTTCAAGTGTGTGTAAGTTCGGAACGAGGAAAAGACAAGAAATATAAAGGAAAGATCGCGCACGGTCAATGGCTCGTTTGTTTGAGTACAGCTCCAGCTTGCACGTGCGGTTCATTTGCTCTGAATCTACTATCAAATCAAACCTTCTTCTTTACTAACCCATGTCTCCCACAACTATTGGTCTCCATGACAAATTATCTGCTCGCTCCTGGTTCCGAACACTCTGCCATTTCCTAAATTTCACAGCTCGCATATGCTTTCGTTTCTCATGTGCCCTTCATTCTCCAACGCTGCCAGTTACCTCAACCATTCCTCTCATACAGTGACATTTGTTTTAACCTCTTGCTCTCCTCTTCTCCCCATGTAGCCACTTTTACCCTAATTTCGTCGTCATTTCGCACCATCTCGCCTCAACCTGCTTTCATCAATTCGCCCATCTCGTCGCCCCTCCACCTCATCTTCCATCTCACCCTCCACCTCACTTCCTCCTCCATTCCACCATCCATCTTACCCCCCTCTTGTTCCAGATCTCTGCTCCCCCATCTTACCAGTCTTAGTGTCAGAACTGCGGAGGAATCCCCAAACGACGTGGCCTTGACAGGGAAGAAGTGTTTTCGGGGACGCCGCGTTCCCAGAGAGCGCCCGTAAAAGTGGCCATTGTCATCCGAAAAGAAATTAGGCGTGGATAACGCGGGCGGGCGAAGAAGGCCCTGGAAGTGATTAGGAGACGAGCGCGCGCCTCGTCTGTCGCTGTCAAGCGCCGCCCGCGCCTGACGCCTTCTGATTAACTCCCGCGCCGCGTGAATGCCGCTGCCGCGCGGGCTGATAGAGAGCGCGCCCGCCCCGCGGTACTCGCACCGGGTGCGCAGATGGCCATGACGACGCTCTACCGCTCGTCTTGAAGATGAAGGACGCCTTCGCAAACAGGGCCCGGAGATTTTCAAGTAGTCAGACAAATAATGCATGAGGTATAAGCACCAGTAGCGCCCTTCTCCTCTTATTGCGTAAAATGTGATTCAGTTGAGTTGAATCTCACGGTCCAGATTTGCATCTCGACATACGAATACTTTCGTAGGATGTTTTATTGTAATTATTAGGCTAAATTCATTATGTTGACGTGGAAGTACTAAATTCGTTAGGTGAATCGCAATGGGCGATTAGCGTACCTCTTTCCGTATAGATCCATTGGCAGAGGTCAAATACTGCACTTGATATTCGACCCCACTGCATGGCAATGGTCACTTGATATTCTACCGTCCGTGAACCTGTATTTCGCAGACGATGCTCCCCCGATCGTCCTGAAGACAAAGGGAGCCTACACAACCTTCACTGTGCCCCGAGGTTTTCTAAAGTGATCAGACAAATAATGTGTTGGACGTAATCACCTGTAGTTGTGACGGTTAAGAACATTTTCGTAGTTTTTTAATTAATGGGCTAAATTTATAATATTGATGTGAAATTCCTAAATTTACTACGTGAATCGCAATGCGATTAATACACTTCTTTCTGCATAGATCCCTTAGCAGTGCTCAATCGATATTCTACCCCCTGGACGTGTTTGAGACCAAAAATGTATCAGTTCATTTTACGTTATTGCAATGCCAGTATTAATACGATTTTTACCGCTTACAGTTAAAATATAAAATAAGAAGAGTAATTAAATTATTTTTGTTGTGTAATCTGTATCACTAGAAGGCATGTTCTGTAAGCTTGTAGTAGTGAGTAGCATTCACTTATTATTTCTCAAAATGCGTGCTTGAATTGACGCACATCACAATAATGTTGTTACTCTAAAGGTATTCTAGTGTATATTTCGTCGGCTTTGCTTTTTTTAATGGACTTCTCCTCTAATTGCGTAAAATGTGATTCAGTTGTGTTGAATCTCACGGTCCAGATTTGCATCTTCACCTGTCGATGGAGACCGTCATGAAAGTTCTGGCAGAATTTCATGCATTGCGAAATTGCCTATAGATAATAGTGGCGATTATCTATCAAAAAAATGAAAAATACGTGTGTGTATTTAATTATGTCCATTATATTATGTTTATATTAATTCGTGAATTAATTATATTATATTTTATATTAGCTTGTAAGCTTCTTTAATTATTAAATTTCGGATAGAATACAAAGTGTATACTATTTTAAACGTTTTAGAATGTGTAGTCTGTTTCCTTGCTTAGCAAATAGCATACTATGTTTAATTTACGGATGTAAATAATACTAACGAGCTAAGTACGTTTTATGATATTCATGTGTTAAATATACCTCTTGTCGAAAATAAATCAAATATTTCTACATAAAACGATTCATCTTCATCTCTTTGCACCTATCGGCAATGACTGTCACTACTTTCACGTCCTTCATTCCTGTAACACGCAGGTTGGTGAACTCAGCGCTGCTATGTGGCGGCACCCTGCGGCCAAAGCTCTGCGATACACACTCCTGTGTTGTTGCCTCCAAGGCGCACAGAGCGCGCGGCAGTCGACCAATTCGTTCATACCTCGACCGCGAGATCGCATTCCAGCTGCCAGCTTCAAATTTTGCTTAGTAGTCGGCAAACGTCCTAGCAATTTACGCTACCGTGTTCGTTTTGCATATCCTCGAAATGCCAAGAGTTTCTCATGTGTGAATTTCCTTAGAAATACAACCAGCTATTGTAAATAAAACGATAGTTTTATTACTATTACTACGGTTAACTTAATTATAAAAGAGCTTGAGAAAACATGAAGCCAATTATGTACGTTAAATGTACAGGTTTGTTAAAATTATTAATTGCAGTCTCTGCGATTTCTTTAAGTATTCACGTTACTGGGCTAGTTACTGGATGTAACAAAATATGCCAGTGTACCACTTAACGCAAACATAATTGGTTAAGAAAAATTATGGTTGTAATGCAATACATTTTAAATAAAAGCATTGGAAGAAAGATATATAAACACAATTTATTAAGGTACAAGGAATGGGACGCAGACCTCACAAATAATATCAAAACAAAGTTAGTAAACTTTAAGTGTGTCTTCGTTACAATTCATTCTATTAAATGTGATAATTAATAAATATATTAAGTGGAAATTACTTTATATAAATAAGTGTAAAAAATTGATAATTAAGTTTCAGAAGAATCCCGAAGAACGGTAAACCAAAATTGTTTATTTTCGTCATTTATATCGAACACAAAATTTTACTATCTTGTGTAGCAGTTTAAATAATCTACTTCATTACTGCATTGATATTAGTAGGGAGACTACAAAGTATTTTTCGTCTCGACAAATATGGTAGATACAGAAAATGAAGAAACTGTCCGGAATTTGTCGCTCCAGAGGTTTCATCGCGAAACCGTTCAGGTCATCGAGCGCGAGGCCCCGAGAGCGAAGTGCGGTAAGAACTGCCGGCGTGTCACAACAAACCCAACAGTTTAAATCCCTTGACGAATTGGTGGGACGAAAGCGACAGAAGTCAATTTACACCTTGCTTAGTTTGTCCGCTGTCTTCCTTTAACTGCGCATCTTACTTTCACTGCGATTGTTTTAAAGAAGAAAAATAACAGCAAGAATTATGAGAAAGTAAAGGTTAATATATGCAAATATTTGGATTTATTACAGTAATTATTTATTTTATGAAAATTTCGTTGTGTCTCTAATGATCTATACTTTGTAAAATGCAATTAAATAAGGCAACCAACAATAAAAAGGAAATATTAGCTTTTGTTTTTATTTAAGTTTAATTATTAATTACAAAACCATAATTTGAAATAGGTTTGCATTTGTTTTCGCAGTATTATGATTATTGCGCTTCTATCTTAAGAGTTCCATAAGATACGGTATTCGGTCCTCTTCGAACACAGAATCGGATGATAGTTTTCTGATATGCGCGATGTTTAAGTTATCGAGTAAATTGCTTGTGTTAAACGATAGAATGTATAAGAATACGAAATGTGTATTAAGAGTCGGTGAAGCTCATTCTTTTGAAGGTCACAATACAAAAGACGATTAGCAATTGCTCAGGGGCAGTGCAGGCCACCCGTACAACGCGCATGCTTTGCGGTGGCAGGAGACAAAACAAATATGACAAGCCAAGAGTCGAAGGACACGAAGAATCGAACAGCATGCAGTCATCTTGCTTTGAAATAGACGTAAGTTTAGGAAAAACAATTTTCCAAAGAGAAGAAAAACTAATAATATAATTAATCTGGAAGGCGAAAAACAAGCCCTAATTTCAAAGGGACTTTGTTAATAATGTTGTGGGACGATGTTAGTGGACGAGTTATTTAAAATTATTATTTAATAAGAAAAATGACATGTGGATTTTTATCTCAATTTATAACGTTCTTGAATATGCGAGTCATACATTTCTCAGAAGAAGGTCGTAAATTTGTTACTAAATTTACGCGATCTTTAAAAAGTGTCTAGATTTTGCGCTAAGATTCATTATTTGATATAAAAATTGAGGGAAATGAGAAAAGGTATTTCCATGGTGAAGATGTATTTTAGTGGTGTAGTGAAGGAAGGAGACAAAATATTTCAATAGCTCAATCAATGGCACCCCAATTATGGTGACATAACAAGATAAAATATTGTGAATGTAAATAAAGACATGAATTTGTGGGAGAGTTATAATTTTTGGGAGTACATTCATTCACTTCTAAATTTCGTTACTTTTCTCAATTACAAATACATATCAAGTAGAACGTTTACCTCTGATTTACTTTTTACAGAAAAATTATAAAACTATTGGCTAAATAGTAAGTTTAATTTGAGAAGATTACCCTGAGTTGCCACCTCATATTTAATACACTAAGGATTTTTGTTTAGAAAATCTTGTGAACTTTCTACTCAATATTATTAATTTTCGTAAATGTATGTTATTTTTTGAAATTGAAAGATAGTGGGTCCTAGTTATGATACCACGTGCTTCTATTAACTAGTTTACTAGTATACTAAATATTAATAATATTTTAAATTAATAGAATGTACACTAATCTGACTAATTTGCTCATTTTCGTGTGCATTTTTCAATCGATATATCGAAAACAACTGTCATTTAGACGTCTGGCGCGACTAAGCGTCTGATATTGCGATTATAGTTAGCGAAGTGAAAATATAGAGTTTTCTTTAAGTACGAAGAACGGTCATTGTATATAAACTATCAACTTTCACGGAGCGTTCGTTAGTCTGTTTATTAATGTCGACAACTTGTCAAGACTCTAAGCCCTTTTCTACCTCACACACCAATTTTCCCAATTCATACCGTTTCTTACAATAATTTTCATCTAACCATCGGTTCTCATCATTACTGCCTTCCCTCTTCTCCACCATTTTCTCTTGTTTCTTTCATATTTGATTTGAGAAAAGCTAGCCTCCAGAACAACAAGTCACCAAACTACTACCAATTATTACCAACAACTACCACTACTATCACTGTTACCAACTGTTACCACTAATACCAACAGAAAATCACCAAAACTCCCATGGTCCACAGACATTTTTGAACCATCATTTTTTTTATTCATAATAGGGCCATAAGTCTATATATTAAACATGTTCCACAAACAGGAAAAACATCGACTTGAAATTAGTACAGTACTTAAAAACACTTCAGTTATTTTGTAATAAACTCACTGAAATGGTTTCAAGAATAAAAACTTTAAAAACTTTGTTGTAATTAAATCAGCATTTATAAATTATTGTATGAAATAGATTTCACTTTAACAAAAATGTTCTGTATGCATTATTTTCAAATAGGTTCATCTTTAAAAAACCTTATTAATTGAACGCAATATTAAAAAATTATACAATTCCGTTTCCCATACGGTCAGAAAAATGGACCACTTGTACATTAGAACAACAATCAAACCGCTATTTCGTTCGTCTTTTCACATTTAAATTTCAACCGGTTGGTTTCGCAACCACAACCTCAGCGCCAACCAGAACAACCACACCCGTTCGCGCCAGCGGATGCTTCATTTTACGTCTAAACTTTTTTTTCCCAGCCGGAGCCCGCTCCCACCCTCTGCGGCGCGTCCTAACCTTGCAGTTTCCGCTGCTGCGCCCGCAAACCCCCTCGGCCGGGCGGCCGTCGTCTCTGCGGAGACTTCGCTGCGCCTCCCCGCGCCTCGCGCCGAGCGTCGTATACTGGTTTACGGCCGCTTGTTCTCGTCTGCGTGAGAAGGCGGCACGCCGCGTTTTTCCCCGCCGCGATGCGGCTCTGCTCGCTCGCCCGTTCCGCGCGGTGCCGGCGCGCCGGCGGCTCTCTGCCTGCAGAGGCCCGAAGTACAGAAACACTTGAGCACTGCACTTGAGGACTAGGGAAAATACGAAGAATAGGATTGATTGATTGATTAATGATTCCGGGCGCGTCGAGAGGTGTAGCCACGTTAGTGTAGACATGCGCGGGAAGGGAAATGAAAGAATTTTCCCTACCCAAAATTTTTCAGTAACTATTAAATTTAAGTTGTCACGAAACTTGCAAGCAAAAATATTTCCATATAAATATTGAAACGAATGAAATTGTATCACAATATGAACTGAGTTTAGCCTGCGTCATTCTACATGATTTGTAGTACGACACATTCGACCAAAACATTTTGAATAAAAAAATGTCCACTCCCAAAATTCGTGTCTGGATCCGCCCCTGGTGTAGGGCATGTTTTTCCCTCGAGGGGTGGCTGTGATCTGGCCCTCTGGATAGTAGTCCGGAGTCGAACTACTCGCCGGATTGCGGGTTTTCCCACACCAGGTATCTCCCACCAGGAGGGCCCCTCTCCAGCCGGCAAGCGACCAAGTTCCCAACCATGTGTAGTAGTGTAGTGCACGTAAGTGTGTGTGTGTGTGTGTGTGTGTGTGTGTGCGTAAGGGGTGGGGATAGGACAAGGAATAGGAAGGAAAGGTGGCCCGTTTGTTAAGGTACTCTTCCAGCATGCGATTAGTGTTGATCGGAGAAACCACGGAAAACTAATGATCAGAGTGGCCGGCCACTAGATTTTTCCTCCAGACCGCGTGGCTGAAATCGATCTCGCTTTTTAGATAGTGTCGAAAATTCTGCCACCAAACGGACTCGAACGCTCGTACCTCCCTGTCATAGGCATTGCGAAGAAATCACTTGATGCCCTGAGCCACCTAAATAGGAGAGGGCACAGCTAATTACACTTCAACACATTTATGGACATATACAAACTACAAACATGAAATAAATTCATCAATTTCTTTAATATCAGTATATGGCACGAATATTTTAAATGAATTTCAACGGAGGATTATCGTAAAATTGTATAGGAGTCTTCTTTATTAAACTCTTATTGTTTCAAATTATTTTCAAGAAAAATTTGAAATTAGTATTTAACAGGCATCACATAAAAAATATCTTTCATTTAGTATATTGTAATGGATTTTAAATTTCAATATTTATTTTAAACGAAGTTGTAACTCTAAGAATGTGAACATCAATAAACACTTAAAGTCGACAATGCTGAAGTAATTTATTTGAAAAAGCTATTGAACCACTAACAATAAAAAGTGATTTATCTAAATAACTGCTTTCTCCTAGCTCCTTGTGTAGTTACCGTTGATGATAAACATCACTTAATTTCCTTAAACAATTCAAAACGTCTTTGTACAACTTTTATTGCAGTCTTAAAAAGCAAATTAAAACAAATCATCTTCTAACATCCGGAATGAGTAGTCACGGTTTCTTACATTTGTCGAAAAGCAATATGGCTACTTTCTCTTCTTCGTTAGTTCGGGGTACTTTGGATTACGCCACACCCGATGATACACATCTGTGACGCTTGGTTCGGTGTACTCAGGAAACTCTTTCCGCTTTGCAGTGAGGCGAGAAATTCGATCGCGAACAGGATGTGCAATTCTCGGTATGAGTGTACTGGCCGTGTCCGAGTCGGGTAGTCGTGGGCACTTAACGCCGCGTTGACGACAGACATAGCGGGAAAGGGGTCTGCACTAAAACCGCACGGGCCCGTTAAAATTGGAACTCGATTGTGTCATTAGTGAAATAATGAGGAAAACGCAAAATACACCTTTGGTGCTCTGAATTTATAAGGATTCCATATTAGTGGGGGTGTCCTAATTTGTTATTGCTACATTTTCTCATATTTTGGAGCTTTTTGAAGAAAAAGTCATTCATCTCTTCAAATTAGTTTTTTTGAAGTGAAGATCGCAAAATTTGATCTGAAATTTTGATTTGAAACTTTAAAAAACTTTGAAAATAATTAAATACTTGAGAAACTCGTTTTCGAATTTCACAAAACGTATCAGAGATAAATGATTTTTGACTGTCATATTCATTGGATTTTTTTACCTTTAATGCTCCATAAGTGATTCGACATTTTTCAAAGTTATCAATGTTCCCTGATAAATAAGAAAATCGATATTATGAATATATTGATTCATTGTACTATATTATATTTACCTGATAGAGTGATAATAGTTCACAAACTCGGCTCATTCTCAAAAAAGAATAGTTATTATATTTAATAAACTTCTTGTGCATTTTCATATTTTTACGAAGGTAATGCTAGTTTTAATCAATCACTATTATGATAGCCGTCTTTTCATGGTAGAAGATTGCGTTAATAAGAATGCATTATTAATTATTGCACTGATGAGAAAATTATAAACACTACAAAAATATTTAATTTAACGTGAAACTAACTATAAATAGCGACGGCCTTGTAATAAGTATGTCTGTGTGACTCTTGATGTCAAAGAAGGGTTTGCCGATGACGAGAAATGGGAGTGGCTACCGGATGTACACGTAAATTCCATCCACATGAATAACTTCCGTTTGCCGCTCTGCCTACTAGCTCACTTACACTTCTCCCTGCTTCGCCTTCAGAAACTTGGAAGGACGTAGCTAGGATGGTAATTTCCTTCGCAGAAACTAAGAATGCGATCTGTCAATTAGGGTGTTCGGCATTGGCTCAAAATCAATTGAGAAGGAATTCACAGTTGCAAATGATTTCATCTATTCTTTTATAATAAATATTATATTTCATGCATTTAATTCTAAATTGAAAATTATTTTTCTAATAATACTCTCTTGATATTTTGCCTGTAATGCTTTTTAAGTGACTCGACATTTTTCAAAATTATCAACATCCAATATCCACTGATACATAAATAAGAAAATAGATATAATAAATAATATGTTTATTGTAGTATATTACATTTACAAGACAGTGGGACGTAAACGAGGATTATATACAAAGAGAATGTATTTGAAAGTATTTAAAATTTGTTTTCAAAGAGTTTATTGTGTTATTTTTAAATATATTTCGAATATTTGAAAAGCAAAAATTAATTCGATTATATTCTGGCTCTATTGATGCTATCCATTTTGCAAAATCTACTGGGTAGAACTCCTTCAAATAATGATTCATTAAAATACCAATTTAGGAACCGTTTGAATTGCCTTCCTTATAGAATTTAGTATCAAGTCTTGTGCTTTTACTTCGATATGGAAGGAGAGTTCAGTTAAACTGGCCTTTAAACTTCATACTTTCTACATCAATACTTATAATCATAACATACTTACTCACTGTTTGTATTTAAAATATTTCTCTTTGCATTGTAACTGCCTCATTTAAGATGTCTCACTTCAGTTGTATTCTTCACACATGAGCTGACACACTGAAAGCCATCACCAAGAATACTCAGAAAAAGATACTAAAATTATAATGAAATACACAAAGCAAGATCAACAAAAAAATTTCACAACTGTATTTTAAAACGTCTTTTAGAAGTCTTTTGGAACTACAATTTTAAATAAAACCTGAAACCGCAATCTAGAATAGAAAATATTATTGAGTAGCAATATTAGCATGGTTTGTGCAGCATTGAGTAGCAATATTAGCATGTTGTGACTTAACAGTTATCAACAGTATCAATTTTATTTCATTAGTTCGTGTATTTGACGTCTAACTCTCCCAAGAGTTCCATAATTCCACGTTATTATTATTAATATAAATATTATTATTATTTAGACTCACACTTACTTACTAAACTTACACATACTTTAACCAGCGCCGAGCCTGGTCACTATTTCAATTAAACCCTCTAAATAATTTACTATTCAACGTCATTTTACCTCATGAATATACTTCTTTACGATATTATGAAGTGGACTTGTTTGTATCAATGATATCCCGACTTTCCCGTTGACTGTGAATAAACGAATCCTGGATTGGAAATTGAAAATCCAACTTGTTTCAAGCCCGATACTAACAGCACCATTACCTCTGGTCGACTGCTTCATTAATTCGCCCTTTAGATGTCCCGCTACCGTCTGGTTTTCTCCTAATCGCGTCGCGACATTTCGTTCGTCTTTTTTTTTCTTCTCATGCTCGCGACAGTCGCGCATCGCAAAGTCTGCGATGCCGGAGACAGATCGCCTCCATTAACGATCGCATGCTACCGCGCGCCTCTTAAGACGACAAGCAGACTTCTCCGCGATTTCACTCACTCAGTGGCCAAAGGCTTGCCAACATCCGCCCTGCAAATTGGGATGTCAACTTTCGAGCGCTGATATATGTGGGGATGTGATGATGATGCGTGACTTTCGAATGCTGCTGTGAAAGACAAGATTTCTCAGTGTTCAGCGCGATGGATCAACAACAAATTCTAATATTTTTTTTAACATGTCGCCGGCTGTGGTGTCTCAGAAGTTCACCGTTGCCCTTGCAGTGTCGCTGACCCTGAGGTTCCAGGGTTGCAATGCCATCGCCGACGCCGTCGGATTTTCGATACAAGATTGAAATATAAGTCGGATTCAGCAAATAAATGGATAAGAAGGATTCTAGCGGGCGACTGGTCCCTCTAAAGAGACCTGTTGGAAGCTTGTCTTGGCAAGTGAGGTGATTGTTTGGGGGAGAGATATCGCAGGGGAAACTCACATGAAGGCTGGTGTTGAATCTCACGTTCGATCGGAGAACACCGCCACCTCCTAGGATATAGCATGCAATTAACATACGGTACTAATCATCTGAGTAGTTAAAGCCCCATGCATCATTAAAAACTCTATTAATTTCCGAAATTTTATATTTTAATCATACTAAAAAATCCTTCTCAGTTCATTTATAATTCATAAATTTGTCTAAAAGCTGATTTTCTGCAGTTATATATTATTAAATATTCCAAAACATTGCTAGAAGCTCACTTCTTGAAGCAATAGACCTAGCGTTCAGTAAATTTAAGAATAGAAGTTGATGTTCCTATCTTCTGTTCCTTTCCCTACGATGGCAATTTACACTTGAGGTATTACATTAGAAATTGATTTGACCCAAACACAGTAAAATCGCCCTCTTCTGTATGCACATGTTTTGAGAATAACTTCTAATAAAAGATAGTATAAATAAAATATAATAAACAAAATTACTATCGAAGTGAATCATTGGCTGACATCTTCCACTTTGTATGAAATATTGTGGTTTTCGTAATCAAAACATTCTCCTGAGGTAAAACAAAGTTAATTGACAAATTGTGTTCTTCTATTAAATTTCCAAATTGTAGTGTATTAAATCATCCCCACATAACTGCAAGCAACAAGTTCATACTTTCGAGATTACGAGCAGAAAATATTAGAAACTGCTCAATAGTTGACAACATTATGTATGTAACAGAAAAGTATTTTAAAAAAATTAAGCAACCGGAAGGGAAGAGAGAGGCGGGCCGAGGCGGAGAGAGTTGGGTGTCGCAGGAGGCAATCGGTGCGCCGTCGGAGAGAGGGCAAAATGGCCCGGGCTCGGCAGCGCTGACAAACGAGGGGAAATGGGCGGGCGGGCGGACGATCACATGACCAGTGTTTTGGCGGTGAGTGCAGGAGAAAGCCGTCGCCCCTCTCGTCTTTCAAAGGCCCGCCCCGACGGCTAAACGAGCCTTAACTCGGCGCGTGACAAACTAATGCTAATTAGAATGCGTAGAGAGAAAAATCTCTTCTCTCAGAGTTCTTTCTCGTTTCCACTTGCCTGTCTTAATATTAACGCGCCGAAATAATGACTCTGCAGTTTTATTACTTTTCTCTTTGATAATTCGATCTATTTATTCATTTTTATTATTCCCTGGACTACCCAGGCCAAGTAGTACCGCTATCATTTCTGACTGTTTTATTTTTTCCTACTTGACAACTCCAAAAATAGATAATTAATAAAGCTGAGAATATGAGACAAGGCACGCTTAATTACCCAATAATAAGAGTGCTTTATTGCGCCTACATTTTCAATGTACATAAATTAAAAAAGCATTGTAATAATGCGATGTCTCAGCGTACCTGTATATGGGGATGCGTGTAATTAAAAGAATGCTACTCTTATCTCCTCTGCGATATGTGTTCAGATAATCATTATGGAGGTAATAAGGGGCCATTGAATGATATCTGATATATGTCGCGAATAACCTTATATCAGCAAATCAACCTGGAATACCCAAAAATTCATCAATGGTAATAAATGCTTTATCTATTGTTCGTATTTATAAATCATATTGATTCGTTTTCCTACACGTACGCCTAAACGCACATAGAGACATCACCGAAGTGTAGTCTAATATCGCAAGCGACAACAGCAATGACGAGTCAGCAAAACTACCAACACCTTTTAGAATTCACAACACAAAACAAAACCGTGCGAGAACACCGCATCAGTTACAGGCTATTCGCTTTGCCGTGGATCGTTCCGCAGCCGGTCAGTTACTAAGCGAACATACCTCGCGAACGTCCGTACCGAAGGAGATGAATAGTATCGGAGAAACGCATCGCGGCGTCCTCCATTGACGAACGGCCGTGACGCATGCGCAGTGACGCTGCAGCCCCGCGCGCCCTTCACCGGGAGGTCGGCCGCCCGGCGGGCGGGGGCACCGACCGGCATTGAGCTTCCGAGACGGAGCGGGCAGGCGGCGCGGCACGGTCGGGATTTCAGCGGCCTCGCCCGAATTACGTGAACGGCACCGTGAACGACGATGTCAATTTAAAGAAGAGGATGTCACGTACGGCACACTTTAAAAATAGCAGGTCTGGCTTTTAATGCATGGGGAACTATGTAGTAGAGAACTCATACTCGTAATAAGAACACATGTTATATTCTTATTATACAATAAAAAGAACAATACAATTTGTTGATGCCGAAAATGGGGATGAAAAACACGTGAACGGTGTCAAGGATAAAAATAAGCATGCAAACTTTAAAAAATATTATTGACTCCTCGTTGCCACAGCGTTACTATTTCCCGAACCTTTTCCATATGTTGTCTCTTCATGCAACAGTAAAATTTTAACGAGAAGCTGAATGAGAACAACTCGAGGTCCAATGCTCAGCAATGTGTTTCTACACATACGTCGCCGGCACGATTTCTGCTAGGATTAAAAACTACCTAAATATAGTTATCAATTAATAGATACTGGAGAGGAATTTGCAATTTTCTAAAGAATGTTAATGATTATTTAATAACATAATTAATTAAAGCAATTACGTCCCACCATGCTATTCACTTTCAAAAATATGATATTTAAAACACGTTACAAAATACGTTTTGCATATTACTCCTGTGAAAACATCGAATAAACAATATTTGAAAACAATAAGTTATTAAATCTTCTATCGTTTATTGTACTGCTTACTAACATACTTTACAAGTCATCGTCGAGTTTATTTTTACAGGATTACTAACATGATGCTTAAACAGTGGTACACATTGCAGCTGCTAAATACGCTGATATTGTTTACTATTCAGCTTTGTCAACAATAGTTTATTGGAATGGATTCATATTAGACAATTCCATTTTTCTCTCAGGAAAGAAATATGGCTGACGTAAGCATAGATTTAAATGTAGGGCCCAGTGAACTAAATATAAGGGGAACGTAAGAGATTATAAAATGACCGTAGATCAAATCATCCTGCACAGTGTATTGATGTTTACGAACGCTTATATTACGCGCCTTTAATACTCCACTTATAATACACCCGCTTAATACGGATACCCCTTTAATATTAGAACTGTCAAATAGTAACCAAAGTTGTCCGGGCCAGATAATCCAGATGTGTTCTTTCCTTCAATTGTCAGAGAGGTTCTCTCCTACAAACGTGACTTCGACGGAGGAAACCCAAACAGGCAGACGACCCCAGCAAAGACGTCACTCGCCCACAGCCACTACGCACGCCGCGGCGGCGGCGGCGGCGGGGGCGGC
>BOPP01000006.1:10611728-10625057 GCA_017312745.1 Gryllus bimaculatus
GGGGGGCGCGGGGCGCGGGGTGGTCGGGGCGACGGTCGGTCACGGCCGCGCGTCGGTCACGCCTCGGCGCCTCTGAGCCGCGCGGCGACGCGACGCCCGTGCGGACGCCGCCCGGCGCGCGCCCCGACGCCCCACGAGGTGGCTGACTCGGCGAGAAACAGCGTCCGGCGCAGGCGGCGCGAATGTTTTGGCTGAAATTCTGCGGACGCTGGGACCGCCGACAATGGGGAATTCTAAACTTTGAGGAGGCGAGGAGAGTATATGTCTTATAAATGCTATCATCTATATCTGCTGCTGGAGCTATATGCTATATCTATATCTGCTGCCATCATCATTAGATTATTCAAATTATTTCTAAAAATTGGGAATCTTTGCTTCAAAAGTACAGTGAACTTTGGTTTAAAAGACACTGGTCCATTCAAGTCCTAATTAGTATTAGAAATGTTGTGGATTCAAGAAAAATCATCAAGGGATAATTATAATTATTGTGTGAACATATATATGGGTGACAACGTGAAATGTGTGGCTGATTGCATTTGCACTCGCAAATTTCTTTGTGGTGTCATCTTCAAATTTTACATTTTCCTTCTTAAATTTGTTTTATGAGCCCCTGATCATTCCCCCGACGAACAGTAATTTACGTAGTTTTGTGCCGCCGGCACCTAATTAGCTGATACAAAACTGACATTTTTATTTGGCACATCATGTACAAAGAAAATAGAGGATATACTGCTTATATTTCTATTAACATGCAAACGACTCTGGTGAAATCGACATTGGATTATTCTAATTATTCAGAAGATGTTGGAACATTATGTCGTAAGGAATATTCAGAAAATATGATCTTAAAATGTATATTTTTCTACCTTCTCTCTCCCTCTTTTAATAAGTCATAAGCACGTATAAACGATCGATCACGCCATAAGTTTAACTTGAAAAATATTTTCGGATAATCCGAATCCTAAATTTCATTGATTTGTAAGAATATTTTAAGCCTTTTTAACTGAGGTGTTAAGTATAAATGGAAATAATATTAATGATCCTTATTTATAATATCACTCTTTACGTAGAAACATACAACCCAAAAGAAATAAAATCACTCGCAAGAAAATTTGTAATTATTCCACTATGTATAATTGACCTGTTTATGAAAAATAAAATTTTCACAAATGTTTATTTTTAAGGGGTCAGAAATAACGCGCTATAGTTAAATGGGAGGAAACTACGTCTTATGCAGGGTGCCTTGGGTCACGTAAGTCCTCTATGTTCTTGTAAGAAACAAAATATTTGAGAGATAGGCTTCAAGAGATTGATAGATATGGGTGACGTTCTGAACATCCACCACTTACATTTTATGAAAATGAAATATTCTAAAGCAGTAACTATATTTAAAGTTTAAATGCATGCCTGTCATTTTAACTTGCAGATATACTCTCAAAAAATTTTTTACAATGGAGGTAATATATCTAATTTTATTTCTAAAGCGATTGAAATGCTTTCTCTTACGACTTTTGTGAATTACTAAAATATATTACTATTTTTTGACGTGGTTAGTCCACTAATAGCTATTTCCTTTTTATATCCTTTACCCAAAGTTTGAGTGATCGACTATCAAATTATGGAAGTTGGCAGAGGGTCGTAGCAGGTATGTAAATCAGATCATTTGATTTTCTTATAATATGTTGTCCGGTAGTTACTTTCCTATTTCGTCTTGCATTCCGATATTGTAACATTTAATAGTTATTTCCATAGGAATATCAACATAAGAGCCGTAATTTATGGAAAATGTCATTGGTTTATGATCGTCATTGAAACGTCTTCCATAAACCACGCAAGAAATGGAAAATTGATACATATTTCAATCAGTGCTATGCGTGGTAATTCCTTTTGTGACATGACATCGCTAACGTTTCAATAAAAATCAAATTTACTACCTTCAATCTTCCTTTAAACTATTTTGCATCAATAAGTAATAAAAAGCTATTTTACAATAATCGCTGTAATAACTATTCCCTGGTCGTAAAATTAGTCACAGGGAATATACGTATTCAGATTGTTGTGTCTCCAACGAACGAGTATCGTCTAAGAGGCTGACGCTCATACGCGTAGAAAATATACGACAAATTGGAGTGCTATTGCAATGTTTCCCATGCTTAAGAATACCAATTGAAGGAAAAGTATCATGGGTTGAAAATTAATCAACATCCGAAAAGAAGCATAACTGGTTTTCGAATCTGATTTCACATCAGATATGAAATTTTATTGAAGAAATATGATACCTTGTTTCTGCGCATCTTTTATAATACCAGCTACGTGAGAATGTCGAAACTAGTTTTCCGTAATTGTGCAAGTGGGTGCTGGCCTTGAATGAAATGTTCTGTAGGAGAAGGCCGTTGAAAATAATGAAGCCTCTGTAATATGATGGCTCACGTGCGCCGTAATTGCGAATTTCTTACGATTTTTCTTCATGGACGAGAAGCGATATGGAATATATATTACTGATTATGGCGTACAGATATATGTGATTTGTTTATTATTATTAATTAATTAGTTGTCTTTTTCCTTGATAGACTGTAGAATTATGCAAAATTATCGTATGATTCAATTGGTCATTAAAATAGGTACTCATAATATTCATGAATATTGTTATGAAATTTGCAGACCTGCAAACAGAAAAGCTACCCTACGCATGACGAGTATTATATTTGCAGGGAATGTTCCAACAAGTGCATAAAATGCATAAAAAGTAGTAGAATTATTCTAGAACAATGATTTCATTTCTGTTCGCATTAAAGTATGCTCGCATTATCAGTATACTAGCTCATTTGCAAATTAAATAAGTTCCTAGAGCAGTATTTTTCCCTCATATGTGAATCTTAGGCAAACGAGTGTCGTCTGTCTTTTTTGCGTAAGCTAATTGAATTTTGTAAAACCACCTGTTATTGCACAAATTAATTGTAATAAAATAATGGATGACATTGTGTGACATTACTGTTCTACCATTTTCTGGGAGACTCTCATTTTCTGTGATCGATTTTAACTAACATTAAAAAGAGGTTCCTAAACTAAATACTGCAACAAGCGTGTCTACAGGGATGTATTGGATTAATCTAAAGGTTAATTTCAAATTTAATTAATTAATTTATTTTCTTTTTCATTGAATAATACAAAGATCTGTGTTAGAACACTACATTTGTTATGGTTGTTTAAATCTACTTATAATTAATTTACAATAAACTTAATACAAATTTTAAAATACTACTTGCATTACTACAAGGGTACTAGAGGTATATATTTATATGATAACTCTACTTTGGGTCGAGATCTGAAAATTTATTATGAAACGGAAATTTGTTTTTGATTGGGGATTCTATGGATTGGGTTTTTGGCAGAGTTTTAGAGGGGTTATATTGGGTACATTTGGAATGTTGTGGAAGAAGTGGGTGGATAAACAATAATGTGGTTTGTTATCGGTTATAACGAATTATTTATGGCGTTGGGAATTGCAGATGAATCATGGTGCATTCGTGATGGAGGAGGAACTGATTTTGGACTATTTGAAGTTTTTGAGAATTTGATTTGACTGCACAGATCCATAGTGAACATGCATATAAAAGTAGTGGTCGAATGATAGTTTTGTAAATCAGTAAGGCGGTATTGTAGGTAATTTAGTAGATCTATTTATTATTTATTTTAGTTGGTGTAATATAATTTTTGCTTGTATTACTTTATTGTCGATGTGAATTTTCCACACGGGTATCTAGAATAGGCCTAGGTATTTTATGGGTTTGTTAAGAGGATCGAATTTAATAGATAATAAATTTTGTTGCGAGTCTAGTGCAAACTTCATATCACCAAAAACGCTAACTGTTTATATCAGGAAAACACGTTTATACACGTTTTAAGAAATGTAATTTTGTCAAACATGTAAGTGCCAAAAGTCATATTTCTTCTTGATATTCTCTATTTCCTACGTGACTACATTGTTCATTATCTTTTTGCTCAGCAGAATCTATACGAAAAAGCAGAACTAAACATTTTCAGTTGCATGTTTAGTGTCAAATTGAGAAATAATTTGTAGAAAAAATATAATCAATATATTTGGTTCAACAGCTGATAAAGTCAAATTTGTCGGTACCTTCTTCAGTCATGAGTAATACGAGATAATAATAATAAATTTTGAAATCATTATTTAGAAATATTTTGATTATTGTGCGGCTGTAGGTCTCTTATATTGGAAATATGACTGTGTTGTAATAATATCACGATTCAGCTCATATAAAATATCAAAGTGAATAACATTCCATGCAGCAATTTCAACAGTCGAAAGTTATCTTGGGTATTATTATTTTGATTCAGTGAATTTTTGAGCGAATATTTCATTATTTTTCAGCGAATTTTTCGGTTTTCCTGAAAGTCACCCTTTGGAAATGTAATCACTAGTTCTGAATTATTTTTTTATAAATATTTTCTTTAAGTTCTAGTGGTATTAATCTAGCCACATCTAGAAAATTCAAGAACTTTATGAAGTTTATAAGAAACGTTTGAAAATCATTGCGTGCATTGTTTTGTAGAATTGATGTTATTAAAAAAATTGTGATATTTTTATACGCAACTTACATTGCTTTATTCATCTCAAGAGCATTAAAGGCTATATAACTGGCATTTAAGTTAAGAAAGCTACATTATAACCAAAGCACAAAGAACATAAAAATGTCTACATTTTCTCTGCACGTCAAGAGAAACTAAACAATGGCTCGTTTGAAATAGAGGGTTTTGTAAGAGAGAGGACTCTCTTCAATTCAAACTCATGCAAAATTCATGTAATAATTCGACGAGTCAAAATTTTGAAAAAGGGAGAACCATCAATCATAATAGTACAATCTTGTTTTTAACTACCTATGGACTTCTGAAATTTCGGCAAAACCGCAGATACGTTACACTTTAACTGTAAATATAAACATTAATAACTTGGATTTTCGATCGGTAAGGTGAAAAATAATGCACAAAGAACTAAATTCCAATTTCACCCTCCGTTCTATTCGGTCTGCATAACTTCTTCACGGTTTTTTAGTGGTCTTTAAAATTGTCATCTATATTCCTCACCTACACGTATATAATTCTTCTTTGGCTTTCATTCTTCTTCCAAAAGAATTTCACCCTCCATTTACTCCATCTGAAATTGATCCTATTTGCTTCCGTACAAAAGTCATTATAATTCAACCCTCACGTTCACCATGTCTTTTTTAATAGAGTATAAGGCACTTCCTCACTTATCTGCCTCCATATATTCTGGTTTTGATCTACGATTCTCTATTGATTCAGGATTACTGATTAACTAGATGTTAACTTGACTCGGTTTGTCTTTTCATATTTCCCTCCCTTAATTTCCTCCATAAGAGTACGTGTAGCATCATTCAACTGTTTTCATATTTCCCTCGTAACCACGATCCTTTCGATCCAGGTAAGTTACGTAGTCCGTATCAAATTCTGTATCAAAGTCAATAACAATAATATATAGCAATGGCCCCTGATTGAAAAAGACAGCACAGCAAGGCGCGAGGAGAAGCGTCATCAGCCGCGAAGATCATCTGCGGCGTGGCGGAGTGGGGCGGGGCGAAGAGGGGCGGAGCGGGAAGGGGCGGGTAAGGCGGAGCGGGGGAAGAGGGGGCAGGGTTGGGGGGCGGGCGAGGCGACATGGAAGAAGCGATTAGGGGACGGGCGGGGAGGGGCGGCTACGGGCGGGGCGCGGCGGGAGAATGGCGGGACGAGAAGTGGTGGGGCGGGGAGGAGAAGGCGGAGAGGGCGGGGCGGACCCGCGCGTCGGCGGGGAAGGGCGGTGAGGGGCGGAGTGGGTGGAGAGGGGAGCGGGCGGGTAGAGGGGGCGGGAAGAGCGGGGCTGGGAAAGGCCGGGCAGGGCGAGAAAAGGTGGGGCGGGGTAGGGCGGGGGCGGGCCAGGGAGGGGATGGGAGGGGGGGTGGACGAAGCGGAGGCGGGGAGGGCCGGAACGTGGCCGGGGGCGGTGGGGCGGGGCCGGGCGGAAGACGTCGTTGGTGATTTATGCTTGGGGACGCCTCTTACTTCCGACCGCGCGACCACCTAGCCCACTTGCGCGCAGGCGGCGACGCGCGCGACGACGCTGGCTGTGAGCGGGGGAGGGGAGGAGGGGAGTGCTTCCGTCGAGCACCAGCGTCCACGAGCACGCGAAGATAAACGGCCTTCCTTCGGCAAGCGGGGACGAAAGACCTCATTTGCGGGTGATATTAGATGTGTTCGACCTCAATTTACTTTGCTAAATCCATGGTTCATGAGACGTGTGACTACTGTGAAACTAGGCCTATGTAGAAAAAGTGAATTCATACACAAAAAGTCACTGACAATTATTGTACAGTATTATAAATAATATTGTTCTGTTTGTGGCATCAAGTGGGTATTAACTAGTAAGCTGATGCAGTTTATCACGTATTCTGTTAATTGTGTTCTTCAACATGGCGCAAAAAATAAGCGGTTTAGCGTTAATTTTGTATCGTTTTCCAAACATCGATAAGTAAAATAAAGCATTTAATTTTTAATTAAATTTCTAACTTTAATTACGAGAGGATGGATATACAAAACACCTGCCAATAAAAGTTTGCTGTAGCATTATTATGACAACAAATTGTGTAGCATCAACTCCATGTTGACAGCGATTGACACGCGGAAGCGCTCGCACTTTCAACGTTGTACATATGCCCGTGACCGTGATAGAACTGTCAGAAACAAACGTGATAAAATGCGCAGCAGCTTCTACCGCTAGACGTCAACACTTTCCTGGTTGCCTCGAACACATGCTGATTACATTCTTTGCAAAAGGCATGAGGTTTTGTTATTAAAATACACTGTACTCGATGCTTACATGTCCGTATGGTAATAAGCTGAAAACGTAAACAGCTGAAATTGTATGTTCCTTTATTACGTTGTGATAATTTTGCGGCGCAGAACTGAATATCAATGTGAATTCTGAGAATTTGATAAATCTGTTTAAAACACATCAAATATGTTATCTTTTTTCTGTGACTGTATAAACACGGAGAATATAGACTATACAAAAATATTTATAAAATTAATTTTGCGAGAATTTTTAGTTTACTGAGAAAATGCGCCAAGTTTGCTTTAAAACCACGTTATCGCAAACAATTGTGAAAAATTACGATTGTATTCTAAATTATATTATTCTTTATTTATATTCTACTTCAATAATTCAATTAGTCAAGAAGATACGAAATCAATTACATTCGCTTTTTGTCACTTTTATTGTTAACAAGAAAAAACGTATACTTTTACTAAAATGTATTATGTCTTCACTTCTCGTTTTAGTTCAACAGTTTTCTGTATATTGCTCTCCACGATTAGTTTATTTTAAGTTAATATAATTCTAGAAATATTATTAAACTGCGGTGGAAATATGCTAGGAGTACCTACACTTTTTACCAAAAGCTAAATTTATATTATACAAGGAAACAAAGCACATGCGTGGTCTTATTACGCAGAATACTACCTTGTAAACACGTTCCTTCCTTGTCGAGATTCAATAAAGCTCATTTGCAACGTGTATAATATCAATGCACTTCCTGCTGATTAACACCTGGGAACTTCTTCCAGACACGCAATGCTTCACTTATATAAGCCCAACATTTCTAAGTCTCTCAAATGCTCTTAGCGAGGAAATCCTCATTTCCCCTGAAAGGAATCGAACACGCCACGATCAGGTCGGCTGACGTGGTCCACTTAGCCCTGTGCCATCTCCTCATTTCGCCCACTCCACCCACCAACCATTCCACTCCGCGTTTCCTATCTGATCTTCCAGTTTACAGCCCCTCACACAGCTCTACTATATTGTTTTTTTCTGCTATCCTACCGGAGTGCTCACATCCCCCGAATAATTATTTCCAGTCGTTTATTTTTGTTGCTCTTTTTTGTATATATAGTCCCTTCCCATTGCACCTCACAGCACTGCACACTCCTCTATGTCTCTTACCGTCCCTTATGTGTACGGACGTATAGTAACACTTCCGAGCACTATTTTATCATTTCCTGTGTGATGTGATTTATGTTTACTACCAATATGAAAATGATATTTATAACACAAATTACATAGAAAAATTTAGTATTCAAGTAAACAATACTTGAACATTCGTCCGTAGTCACATTTACTTCAAATAATGAAGCGAACATTTTATGAGCTGAAAATCATATTTTCAATTTTCGGGAAAAATTCACGTTAATATTCGATGATTTTAAAACAATAAAAAATTCTGTTAAAACAATTAATCCATCCGATCAGCATCAATCTTCGCGCCTCCTCATCAAACTACCTCCAAACGAAGTTAATCACCAACCAAACTATCACGGGCAAATCTACTCACCGACTCTGTCCTTGGTTCGACCTACTCACCGATCAAGCCAATCTATTCACAATCCAACCCATACGTCAATGCGTGAACTTCGCTTCGGAGGAATTTTTGAATTCTAATTCATACGCTTCTCAAGAGACATTTGAGTGCGTAAGTCGGCATTAAAGAAGGAGAGCAAGTGGGTGATATTGGCTTTTTCTATTGATTGATTGATTAGTAGATTCTGAGCGCATCAATGCTTAGTCCTCCGTCTCGTAAGTGTAGTGTTTGTTTTTTTATCACGGGAGGTGGCAGGGATCAACCAGGTATCTCCCCAGCGTGGCCACTCCCCAGTCGAAGAGAAGCTCCAAACTCCCGTCGGTCTTCGAGAAGTGTGTTAGGTGTAGTGCATGTGATTGTAAGTGTGGTGTGGAGGGGGCGAGGAAGGAAAGATTGTGTACGATCCGTGACTCATTTGTTAAGATAGTGCTCCGACATTCGCCCGATGCTGATGCGGAGAATCGCGGCGGAAAACTACGCGATCAGAGCAGCCGGCCGCTAGGAATTCTCGCTACAGACAGCGGATGATTGACTTAGCTGACAAACTAGGGTCGAAAATCAATTCGTCATACTCTCGAACCTAGAACACTCCCGTTCAGAGGCACTGCAGTGAATCAGTTGATGCCCTGAGCCACCTTCGTTTGTGGGAGATTGTGTTTAGCGAGTGTTTGAATCACAGCCTGGATGCAAGGAACACTGGCCTCTCTGAGTGGGTGCGGGAGAGTCGGAGGAGCCTGGGGACTGTAGCGCGCGGGCGGGGAGGGGGAGCGGGGGCAGTGGGAGGGGGTGGGGTGCGTCCGCCGCTTAAGGACGCCGCGCGAAGCGAAACGCAGCACGGGGTCGGCCGGCGCGCCGAAATTATCGTCCAGGGCCATCGAGGGCCATCATTCCCGGCGCGCGGCGCGCCCGAATTTTGCGTTGTGGGCGTGGCGCCGCGGAGGAAAGTTGCTCGCGCTTGATGGGCCGCTGAAATTCACGCCACGCTCGCTACAAGTCTCGCGGCCCGCGCCCCTCGACCTCACGACCGTGACGTGGGAGACTCTGAGGAAAAGGAAAAGAGGATCTTAAAAAATGAGAACATTGGAAGTGGGGTTTGAGATAAATTTGAAAATATTGGAGCGGGGTTGTTGAAAGATCATTTTAAAATGTTGGAGCAGGTTTTGAGATCATTTTGAAATATTGGAGCGGGTTTTGAGATCATTTTGAAATCTGTTGGAGCGGGTTCTGTGATAATTTTTGAAAATATTGGAGCGGGATTGAAATCAATTTTGAAAATAATTGGGAACGGGTTTTTATATCATTTTGAAAGTTTTGGAGGGGTTTTGAGATAAGTTTGAAAACTATTGGAGCGTGCTTTAAGATCATTTTGAAAATATTGGAGTGGGTCTTGAGATCATTTTGAAAAGTATTGGAGCGCGTTTTGAGATTATTTTGGAAAATATCCGAAGAACTACAATAAAAATCAACTCCAACAATTTAAAAGATTGATTTCAGTTTTCAAGGACTAGTTGAAGCATATTTATTTTAAAAAGAAAAAACCTATGTTCGGTTTTAGGATGCTCTTGGTGTTCTCGCAACCGGACAGGGAGGGCAAAAAGAAGGTTACACGGGAGCCAGTCACAAGGGTGGCCGGCAGACAGATGGACAGAGACAATATCAAAATCTCTATGAAACTTTTTTGTGACTTATCAAATAATTGCGCTCCGAAGCACTTGGTCAAATTTAAAGATTGGGGGTACAAATTGCAAAATAATCCATTAAATCAAGTTTGGGTTGAGGATGTTTTTGAAGAAACAAAGTGTAATTATAAAGACTATAGTACATTATATAATCGGTATTGAGAAGGAAATGGGTGGAAAAAATTATGAATAAATTCGAGTTTTGGGCAATTGGTCTATGACAGGGCAGTTGATTGTTTTATCGGTTCATATTTTCTATTTATCTTTCTACAAAATCGTTTACGATTTTATGTCCTATCAAAAAATTCGGCAATTTTTTCAAAGTGATTTTCCTATA
The DNA here is from genome assembly GCA_017312745.1 of Gryllus bimaculatus. NCBI lineage: Eukaryota > Metazoa > Arthropoda > Insecta > Orthoptera > Gryllidae > Gryllus > Gryllus bimaculatus. The sequence goes on from BOPP01000006.1 coordinate 10,622,177, forward strand.
TGAAAATGCAGAAAATAAACATCATGGACACGAATAACATAATTAAAAAATATCATGATTGGGCTTACGATTTCAGTTGATTAATACTCATTAGAATAAATCTATTAAAATTATTCGTTTAGAAGGACTTTTTCTAAGATTCGATTGCTGCAAATTGCTTTACAGTTCTGTCAATTGTCGATACTCTGCCTGTGGCCGTCACGTCGTCGACATCCAAAAGTCCTATCTGCCTCAACCGGTTTTAAAGCGCTGAGAGAGCTGAAGAAGTTAACGGTCACTCTCACCACGTGTCTTGACAGACTCTCTGACGACTTCGCCGTTATTTTGTGTTTCCATAATGCATCGTCAGTTAAATGGTCGACACGTTGTCTGCTGACTATGTAGTGAAATTCATATGTTATAACATAATAACGCCAATTGAATTAAATATAGGAAGGCAACTTTCTGATTTTATCTCTTATAACACCAATTTTACTGGAGCGAAGCGTGAAGGTTTTTACAGGAACTGTTATTAATGATAAAAACAAACTTTTTATGCGAACTAAATAAAGTGAAATTTAAACGTTAGCAGATTAATTGAATAGTTTTTGTTAGACAGTGTCGTGAGAGAGCGGTTCTTTCAGGGCAAGCATGCCTGTTTCACTACAAGTTAACTTTAGTTCTAGTGTTAGAAGTGAGGCAATGCTCAGATGTTCAGAATATTTATGTGAACGTACAACAGCATGCAAATAGTTATTCTTGTTTTTTGTGACTGGTATAAACACGAGAATATAGACTATACCAAATATTTAAAAATTAAATTTTGGGCCGAGAATTTTAAGTTTACTGGGAGAAAATGCGCCAAGTTTGCTTTAAAACCACGTTATCGCAAACAATTGTGGAAAAATTACGATTGTATTCTAAATTACTTATTCTTTATTTATATTCTTACTTCAATAATTCAATTAGTCAAGAAGATACGAAATCAATTACATTCGCTTTTTGTCACTTTTATTGTTAACAAGAAAAACGTATACTTTACTAAAATTATTATGTCTTCACTTCTCGTTTTAGCTCAACAGTTTTCTGTATATTGCTCTCCCGATTAGTTTTATATTTTAAGTTTATATATAATTCTAGAAATATATTAAACTGCGGTGGAAATATGCTAGGAGTACGTACACTTTTACCAAAAGCTAAATTTTATATATACAAGGAAACAAAGCACATGCGTGGTCTTATTACGCAGAATACTACCTTGTAAACACGTTCCTTCCTTGTCGAGTTCAATAAAGCTCATTTGCAACGTTGTATAATATCAATGCACTTCCTGCTGATTAAGACCTGGGAACTTCTTCAGACACGCAATGCTTCACTTATATAGCGCCAAACATTTCTAAGTCTCTTCAAGACCTTTAGCGAGAGATAATCCTCATAGTCCCTGAAAGGAATCGAACACGCCACATCAGGTCGGCTGACGTGATCCACTTAGCCCTGTGCCATCTCCTCATTTCGCCACTCCACCACCCACCAACCATTCCACTCCGCGTTTCCTATCTGTCTTCCAGTTAAAGCCCTCACACAGCTCTACTATATTGTTTTTTTCTGTTTCTATCCTACGGGAGTGCTCCACATCCCCCGAATAATTATTTCCAGTCGTTTATTTTTGTTGCTCTTTTTGTATATATAGTCCTCCCATTGCACCTCACAGCACTGCACACTCCTCTATGTCTCTTACCGTCCCTTTTTGTGTACGGACGTATATAAACACTTCGAGCACTATTTTATCATTTCCTGTGTGATGTGATTTATGTTTACTACCAATATGAAAATGATATTTTAACACAAATTACCATAGAAAAATTTAGTATTCAAGTAAACAATACTTGAACATTCGTCCGTAGTCACATTTACTTCAATATGAAGCGAACATTTATGAGCTAAAAATCATATTTTACAAATTTTGGGATAATTTTAAAACAATAAAACATTTCTGTTTAAAACAATCAAAATGCAATAAGTTACAATTTGATTAATTATTAGAAGAATATTCAAGATTTAATTATTTTGTTTTTGATGAATATATCACTCGTTTTTTCACATTGTTAGCTTTGACAGAGTTAGACGTCTTTTGACATTTTTTTGAGAGATGTGTCTTTATTTGCCAGGAGTCATAAAAATGCCTACGCTTTAAGCTGGTTCCTAGTTTGGCCTTTTTTTTATTTCCTTGGCTCCTTTCCCGCTCAGACTTTACTCGCTCTCTCCTCCGCCGAGCGGCCAAACTAACCCACACTCACCTTCGGAAACACTCGCCAACCCACCTGCCACCGACCCAAACACTCACCACCTCCCAAAACTCACAAACACACCGGATACTGACCACTATTCACGAGCAAATCTAACACAACAACCACATCCAATTAGCATCAATCTTCGCGCCTCCTCATCAAACTACCTTCAAACGAAGTTAATCACCAACCAACTATCACGGGCAAATCTACTCACCGACTCTGTCCTTGGTCCGACTACTCACCGATAAACAACCCCTCCACCAATCTATCACAATCCAACCCAACCCCTCGATCAAACAGACCCAAGAAACAACCTACTCGTCAACGGAACAACTGTCTTCCAACATCAACTTACTCGTCTGCTCGCTCAGCACCATCACGACACCCACCCACATATACACAACCATAACAACCCCGCCCACCACCACCCACCCAGCCACCCACCCAGTCACCCACCCAATTCCACCCACCCATCCACCCAAATTCCACCCACCCGTAAGAAGCCCCAGCCGGCACACTGCGCTGTCAGCCCGCCTCGCGCGGGCCTTCGGTCGCGACTCGTCCCGAGTGGGGAGCCCGTCGGAGCGCTAAGCCAATTTCATGTGCTTACT
>BOPP01000006.1:10625082-10658756 GCA_017312745.1 Gryllus bimaculatus
CTTACGGCGGACTCGGTGGCCTTGTCAACGGCGGCGATGCCGAATACAGAGTGACACGGTCCATCTCGTTGTCCATTAGAGGAAGCGGGTCAAAGCGGACAGGTTCTTTTTTTTGCTTCGATCCCCGTTGCGACGAGTTGCCCGGTTTCAAAGACAGTGGATGGCGGCCGTGGGGACAATGGCGCTGGTCACGAAGGAGCTCGGGACATGAAAGGGGTGACAAAGTCGGATTCTAAAGTGTGGAGGGCTAGCGCGGGAATGGAAGGAGATGAAGAGGTGATATATTTTATGCGGGATGTAAAAGAAAGGATGATGTATTAGGAAGTGGGAATGGGAAGGGATAACTAACAGTAAAGCTTGAAAAGGACTCGACGGAACTGCTTTGTGAGTTAGTGGTCAGGGGTCGGAAACGCATATACTGGTCAATCGAACTAGCAGACAATCGAGAGATTTCAGATATACGTTACAAAATGTGACGGGGTCTTCTGTATTTACGGAATTTACTTTTTTTTAGAGTATCTAACGCTGGATCGATCATATTCCCAATATCTTCATAAGATTCCTTCTTCTGTACAAGTTGCAATACAAACATCACTTTAGTGAAACACCGATAGTTTCTTTTCACATCCATCTGGGTTTTTTGTTGTTCTTTTTAATTTACATTGATTTACAGAACTCACAATTATTTCCTATTTCATTCTCTGAAATTCGTTGTAAATTGGTGGATTCGCACTGATTTATACCCCTGGAATATCTCTATTGAATGACTTTTTCACACAACATTAAAGTAAGGTGTCGACCTAAAAAAAGATAATACTGACAAAAAAACGAAAATTAATTTTATAGCTGTTAATATTGGTAAGAATTCACGTCAGTGACATGGTAAGCTCAATAATTTGCTAATTGCAATAATTCACAATTTGCCGTTTTCCAAGATGGAGATAGCAATAAGAACGTTAGAATAAACTTTATCTTCTAAAAAGAATGTTTTTGATACTTTAATTTTCTTATGTAAACACCCGTTTTCTATCATTGTTTATTTTTAAACTCGTTTTTATTTGTATATATTTGCACTGATAATACAATAAATAGTGTTTGAAAATTCGTACCACTCCCTTCTCCCAGTTAATTATGAATTTATTCTTACCTCCGCAAGCTATACGAGATAATTTGATTTAAAAATTATCTGAGTATGGTTTTCAACTAATTAGTTCATTTTTCGGAGTTAAATAATAAATTGTTAAACAAAATCAGTAAATATCGAATACATTTGAACAATTTTGTATGAAATAGTAATCGTGGTAATAAAAGTTTCCTACTTCATTTTCTTGTTGAAATTCTATCCAAAATGTATCCATTAGAATGTGACTGAAAAAAACTTCTTTGTTTATGTGAACCTAATGGTGTTTTTGGTAAATTAATAACAGTGTACATAATGTAAAGATAAATTAAACTATAATTTTGAACTCCTTTTTGTTTCAGGTATGTATTTAGGAACATTCAAAAGCAGTTTAATATTCAGAATCCAAACAAGGGTGAGTCATTATCACATCACTGTTCAAAGATAATATTTTTTAAGATTCTTCTGGCATTCCATCTTTGTTTACTCATGATGACATTTTATCATTCAAAATTCCATTGCACGTAAGTAAAAGGTATCATTGCCTGCATCTTTCTTTTGATGTAGAAACACTTCATATCTAGTTATTACTTAGAACTTCTGACTCATTAGTCTTGGAATATTCTTTACGTTATTATGTAAAATGATGAAATGAAGTCCAGTATCAAACTTGGAATCAGCTTATTTATATGCGCCTTTTCAGACCACAATTGAAAATCGATGATTTGGCAAAATTTGGTAACTCAAGAAATACATCATTTAAAAATTATAACGAAGTAGAATCAGTTTTGGAGCCTAGTTTGGCATCTTTGCAAGAAATTCATTATATGACATGGCATTCATATTTTGATTGTCGTTTCTTTTAACAATTATTATCACAATTAATTTAATAAATTAATTGAAACAATTCAACTAGAATAATGAATAAATTTTTAAAATTTCATTCTCTAAATATAAAAAGCCTTGATTTACGATTAAATTAGATTATTGCCGAAGATATATGAAAATAATATCTATAGTCATAAATCTCCCTAAAGCCTTGACTTAATCATTCACATCCAAAACCGTTCGTTCATCAGCATATTTTTGTTGAAAACGACTGCAAAACGCTCTCCAAAATTGTTTGTGAATTCTATGTGATAAAACGATATTTTGGACCCGTCGTCTGAGATCAAAAGCTCATTATGTAGCTTATTTCTCCAAATCTTGTTTTTTTTGTTTTTGATTCTTTCTGAAAAGGTCATATATTTGTGATTGACTTCATAGAAACCACGATCCATGGTTTTTAAATACATTAGAACAATTTAAGATATTACGTTAAAAATATATTGTAAATTGAAATCTCTTGAAAATAAGTATTATATAATATTCTATTTATTTTAATATTTCGATACCTAAATATGAGATTGAAATAATTTCAGAGAAAAATTTTCTGCCAATTATCAAGACTATTTCTATCAATTGTTGGGATACTTTCACTCTTATATACAAAAAAACAAAAATAATGAAAAAAAATATTGTTCGGTTACAGATATATTCAAAGCCTCCTTGTTTCTGCAGCCGAATCATTATTTGTTGTCTCACCTAACTCTTGAACTAATTTAACTAATGAGTATGTGTAGCCATTTTAAGTTGACTGCGCACTAAACTCGCCTAGATTTAGAGTCTCCGGATCTAGCTCGGTCGTAAATTGTCCTTCGCGGAGCACGTGCATGATTTCCGAGATACTAGGTACGCCGCTTGTGTCACCATCTGTTGACGCGCGTATATATTCCGAGGCCTCGCCGAAGATAAGATAACGAAACCTCTCCAAACACCCACACCACAATAGCTCGTGATTGGGGAAGCTTTTCAGTACTTCGTTTATACTCTCTGCTCATTGTTGCCTTCATTTGGAAATTAAAACTGAAGTTATTAGTCACATAAAACAGAGATATTTACGAACTGATAGATGGTATTAATTAATAAATAATCCTGCCAATAATAAACCAGACTGTAAATTGCATGAGATCAGTATGTTCAATAATTTCTTAGTCCCTCACAAACAGAGTCTTCAATATCCGAATACTAACGTTAACTCATGAGCGTAGCAATCCAAATTGTGTATTGCAAATTTACTCTACAGTAGTGTAAGAGATATTAAGATGTAAAACTGAATAAAAATATGTTTGTTTTTAATTGAAAATGAGAACGATTTCTAAGTATGAATGTTCATTGATAATGCTTTTTTGTAAATAATACGTAAAAACGTATTAACCACTTCTCCCGCTAATATATATCACCTTCAAGATTTCGTGTGCGAATGCAATTTGCAACTTTTTACATTTGAATGGGGCTTGTAAAAACTGCATATTGCAATAGCTCAGTACTCAAAAGAAATATTTTTTCTTCGACTGTATATAAAGTCTGATTCTGCTCTTTGCTATCCGCACGTGAAGTGCGGACTATTCATTAAAAAATACTGTTTCCACAAGATAACGATGTAAACAGACGTATCCCTTAGTAATGTTTCCATATTCATGGCCCTATACAATATACTGCCACTCTGAGATATTCGATACAATATTACAAACTTTTTAAGTATTACAATTTTTATAGGTACAGCTGTAGAAGAAATGTTCATTTTCAGAGAGAATTTTTTTGCCGAGACAGTAAGTCGAGGTACAAAAAATCAATCAACTACTTCGCGCACATAAAATGAAAGTAGTTATGATACGAGTGGTAAAAGTGACATTTTATTTTCCTCGCAGGAAAGGTTGTGAAATGAGGCTGATTCAGACGCAATTCTTTGAGCAAGTGAGGACAAGTGGCTCAATCTACGAGCAAAATGAAATCACGTTCACCACATGTCATACACTGTGTTTAGACCTTTCTGAATTTATTTTTATTTCAATTCAAGAATATGAACCACATAATGATAAATTCAGGTCCGTAGTAGTAGTTGATGCGGTCACAAGAAAGTATTTTGTTTTCTTTGATGCATTCACAGAAATATCTGAACATCTGAGCATTGCCTCACTTCTAACACGAGAACTAAAAGTTGAACTTTTATGAACAGGCTATGCTTGCCCTGAAAGAACCGCTCTCTCAGACACTGTCTAACAAAACTATTTCAATTAATGGCGTTTAAATTTCACTTTATTTAGTTCGATAAAACGTTTGTTTTTATCATTAATAACAGTTCCTGTAAAAACCTTCACGCTTCGCTCCAGTAAAAGTTGTGTTATAAGAGATAAAGTCAAGAAAGTTGCCTTCCTATATTTAATTCAATGGCGTTATATGTATACATAGTGATTTCACTACATAGTCAGCAGACAACGTGTCGACCATTTTAACTGACGTGCATAGGAAACACAAAATAACGGCGAGTCGTCAGAGAGTCTGTCAGACAGGTGGTGAGAGTGACCGTTAACTTCTCAGCTCTCTTCAGCGTTTAAACCGTGGAGGCAGATAGACTTTTGGGTGTCGACGAGTTAGGGCCACAGGCTGAGATATCGACAATTGCCAGAACTGTAAAGCAATTTTTTCAGAATCGAATCTTAGAATAAAGTCCTTCTAAACGATTAATTTTTAATAGATTTATTCTAATGAGTATTAATCAACTGAAGATCGTAAGCCATCATGAATACTTTTTAATTATGTTTATCGTGTCCATGATGTTTATTTTCTGCATTTTCATATAGGAAAATCACTTTGAAAATTGCAATTTTTGATAGACATAAAATGTAAACGATTTTGTAGAAAGATAAATAGAAAAATGAACCGATAAAATAAATCAACGTGTCATAGACCAATTGCCCAAAACTCGATTTATTCATTATTTTTACACCCATTTCCTCTCAATATCGATTATATAATGTACTAGTCTTTATAATACACTTTGTTTCTACAAAACATTCTCAACCCAAATTTGATTTAATGGATTATTTTGCAATTGTACCCCAATCTTTAAATTTGACCAAGTTGTTCGGCGCAATTATTTGAAAGTCACAAAAAAAGGTTTCATAAGATTGTGTATTGTCTCTGTCCATCTGTCTGTGCACCCTTGTGACTGGCCTCCCGTGTGACCTTCTTTTTGCCCTCCTTGTCCGTGCGAGAACACCAATAGCTCCTAAACCGAACATAGGTTGTTTTCTTTTTAAATAAATATTGTGCTTCAACTTTAGTCCTTTGAAAATTGAAATCAATCTTTTAATTGTTGGAGGTGATTTTTATTGTAGTTTTTCGATATTTTCAAAATAATCTCAAAACGCGCTCCAATACTTTCAAAATGATTTCAAAACCCACTCCAATATTTTCAAAATGATCTTAAAGCCGCTCCAATATTTTCAAACTGATCTCAAAACCCGCTCCAAAACTTTCAAAATGATATAAAAACCCGTTCCAATATTTTTAAAATGATTTCAATACCCGCTCCAATATTTTCAAAATGATCTCAAAACCCGCTCCAATATTTTCAAAATGATCTCAAAACCCGCTCCAATATTTTCAAAATTATCACAAAACCCGCTCCAACATTTTCAAAATGATCTCAAAACCTGCTCCAACATTTTAAAAATGATCTCAAACCCCGCTCCAATATTTTCAAAATGATCTCAAAACCCGCTCTAATATTTTCAAATTTATCTCAAACCCCGCTCCAATGTTCTCATTTTTTTAAATCCTCTTTTCCTTTTCCCTCGATGTCTCCACGTCACGGTCGTGAGGTCGAGGGGCGCGGGGCCGCGAGAACTGTAGCGAGCGTGGCGTGGAATTTCAGGGCCCATCAGCGAGGCACTTTCCTCCGCGGCGCCACGCCCACAACGCAAATTCGGGGGCGCGCCGCGCGCCGGAATGATGGCCCTCGATGGCTCCGGAGATAATTCGGCGCGCCGGCCGCCCCGTGCTGGTTTCGCTTCGGCGGCGGTCCCGTTAGCGGCGGACGCCCCCACCCCCTCCCACTGCCCCGCTCCCCCTCCCCGCCCGGTGCCGACAGTCCAGGCTCCTCCGACTCCCCCGCACCCACTCAGAGAGGCCAGTGTTCCTTCATCCAGGCTGTGATTCAAACACCCGCTAAACCAATCTCCCACCAACGAAGGTGGCTCAGGGCATCAACTGATGTCACTGCAGTGCCTCTGACCGGGAGTGTTCTAGGTTCGAGTACTGACGATGTGATTTTCGACCCTAGTTTGTCAGCTAAGTCGAATTCATCCGCTGTCTGCAGGAGAATTCTAGCGGCCGGCTGCTCTGATCGGTAGTTTTCCGCGGTTTCTCCGATCAGCATTGGGCGAATGTCGGAGCACTATCTTAAGAAATGAGTCACGGATCGTACACAATGTTTCCTTCCTCGCCCCCTACTTACACATACACGCACATGCTCTACACTACCACACTTCTCGAGAGACCAGACGGGAGTTTGGAGCTTCTCTCGACTGGGGCGGTGCCGCGTTGGTAGGAGATACCTGGTTGATCCCTGCAACCTCCCGTGATAAAAAACAAACACTACACTTACGGGACGATATTGAGCATTTTTTGATGCGAATGGAATCACTAATCAATCCATCAATAAAAAGCAATATCACCCACTTGCTCTCCCTCTATTAATGCGACCGAACACCAACATTTTCGGGTTGAAAGCTTGGTGTGGCTCGATTAATTATCGAGTATTACTGATTCAAATGTGTATCTTCTCAAACACATTCTTTATGGTAATTTTCCTTTATAGTCCGAGTTATATTTATCATAAATTATCAGATGTTCTGGTGCATTTCATACCCATGTTTATTCTATATGTTGTTTTTAACACATGTATTTTCTGTTAGGGAAATGACACAGAAACTGGAAAAATTAATATTTCAATTTGAATGGAGAAAAGATTGAAAAAAAAATTTACGAAGCGTTTCATAAAGACTCGGCTTCGATCTAGGAATAGTGTCCCTGATCTGCAAAAAGTGAATAAATATCTGATATAGCGCTATACTTTCATTGCATGTACAAGCCTATTCTTAATAACAATATGTTATGAATGGCATTAGACCTATTCATAATTTTGAACATTTGCTTGGTTGGAAAACAGTTGACCTTGCACATGATCACCATCCAACCTTCTCATTCTCATCGAACTTTTAATGACCCTGTTGCATCTCGAATCGTCACTTCCTGAGTCACCACTTCAGATGCTTCATTTCGCTTGTGACCTCTAACATTTTTAAGGTATCTTTTTGAGAGTTCCTTTTACAACGGTAAGATGTTCTTTTCCAGTGGAGTCCTTCTCAAACGGAGAATCGTATCACTTTTTTTCCACTTCCGACGCGTCATTAGCCGAACGGCAGGTGGTGCCTAAGTACATTTTAACGCGTTTTCTAATTGGAATGCACCGTAAATGATTCACACGCCGGAATTTTAAATGTTAAAAGCGAAATTCCGATCAGAAAAAAAAATTATGAATCAGGATGAAAATCTATATTTTGCCTTACCAATATGCTAAAAAGTGTTATCTGATTTTGCGTTGAGTTTTCGTTACATACAGGTAGTATATTCACTATTCCTTGTTGAAGAGAGAGTTGCATTTCATCTGATCTTGCCCCTTTTCATAAACATTATTGTTCAAGCAAAATATAATTTTGAAAGAACACACAAAAATATTATAATTCTGATCAAACTACCTTCGCTTGTTAACTTAGTAACCACTTCCGGATGTTTCAATTTGCTTGCGACAATCAAAATGTTTTTGTTTTCGTTTTTCCTGTCATTCATTTTTCACCAATAAATCTGGATAGCTTCGCTATTTCAGTGTATTACACATCACACACTACTGGTCACGTGATTGAAAATTACGTTTTACGCTGCCCTGTGCATAAATTCTAGTAGATAAAACACTTTCTTGCACGTAGGGGTTTATTTTTTGTCCTGGTTTCGACATGGTTGTCAGGTGTCCTACTGTTAAGACGTTCCCCCTGAAATTTGGGCATGCCTTTACTTGTACACAATCTTGGAGAAATTTTATTTACTTCTCCAAGATTCGAGTAATAAATCCGGCCGATATTTCACAATCGCAGGGGCAGAATACTTTAATGGAGTGACGAGGCAATTAATCCTTGACTGCTCAGCGGGTTGCGTAGAGTTCAGGGGCGCTTGATTCGTTATAAACGAATAAATCATCATCATCATCATCATCATCATCGTCATCAAGACCACCACATTTCCTATTGAATTAAAATCACTCCCATTACTAATCATAATTAATTTATACACTCCCGTTAATATTAAGAACAAAGAGTGCCACCACATATCCAATTTAATTCAAATCATTCCCATTACTACTCCTAATTAATTTGAACACTCCCATTACTAATAAGAACAAAGAGTGCCAACACATGTCCAATTTAATTCAAAACACTCTTGTTACTAATCTTAATTAATTTATGTACTTCCATTACTAGTAAGGACAAAGAGTGAAAATTTCAGCGAAATCGGTTGAGTATTTTTTGCGTCTATACGAGTATGGGACTCACATACACTCATTCACGTTTATTTACATATTCCTTATTATAATTTTGCGCGTCGTGTTTTCCCACATCTCGCACCAACGCGCGCGGAGCTCCCAGCCTCGTCTTCCGCTCGCGACGCTTCATTAGGCAAACGACGGGTGGCGCCGGCCTCCCTTGTGGCCGGGGCGGCGTATTAACGGGCTGTAAATACGTCGCAGAATACGCTCCTACAGAAGCCCTGCTGCGCGGCGATGTGAGTTCAACGCCCCCGCCTTGCAAGTCGGGCGCGGTCGCGGCGCAGTGGGAGGTGTCGCGTTGCGGGAAGATACTGCGCAATATCCCTGACAGAGTGTTTGGAGCGGAGTTGGAATGCATTTGATCTATTGTTCAGCTTGGGAAGTGTTGGCGGCGGTGAGAGTCAAAGCAACTCCTTTCGAGTGATGCGAAGGTTGGGGTTTCGATGCCGGCAAGATATAGAGAGATTAGTTTAAGAAAGGACCGCTTTGACAGCGACTGCTTGGCTACTGCTGGCAACATGACTGCTGATTATGTCCATGTGCTCGTTAATGCGTCTGTATGCCGATGGCTCACTTGTAAAAAGATTCCACATAACGTCCTGCAAAGCTATCAATCAACATGACTTTGATTTGTTTTCCGACCTGTCAAATTGGTCCATTCTGACAGTAATTTCTCTATTTCAGCAATTAAATTGGTGTTTAACACTGGTGAGTTTATGTCTGTCGGAATCGAATGCGTAAGTCATCTGATGTTCTAATCAGGTTTCCCTGATTCGATTGACTGTTTAATGTTTCCGGACACGTCAACGTCTCCGGTCATTAGACCCGTTAATGTAATGAATGATTACTCCAGAGAGGTATCCTTCCCCTTTGGATGATGAGGTTTGGGACCGTTTGCGAGGTAATTCCCTATCCAGTTATCTCCTCCCGCGCAGATCTCCCCCAAACTGGAGAGACTCTAGGATCCCAGACTGGCTTACAGACATGTGTGGTAGTATAGTTCATGTGTGTGTTTGTGTGTGAGTAAGGGGTGAGGAAAGGACAAGTAAGAGGAAGGATCGCGCGCGGTCCATGGTCCGTTTGTTAGGGCACTCCTCCGGCTAGCGCGTGGTTTTGATCGGAGGAACCACGAAAGACTACCGATGACAGCAGCTGGCCAACACACTTCTCCTCCAGACGGCAACTGAATTCAACGTTGCTATGTAGCTAGAGTCAATCCGCCATCGTCAAGCCTCGACCCTCAGACCTCTTGGTAAGAGAATCCAGTCCACCCCTCCCTCTCGGCGTACCGATTAGCTCGAAAGGGCGTACCTCCGTGGCGTCGGCATTTGTCGTTATATACCGACAGGGTGAGAGATGCTCCTTTGTGACTTGAAAAGATTCCATGTGAATGTCGATTCGTGGCCTCCCCCCATTTGCCTTGCTCCATTTGCGAGCAGTAGACCTGCCTGGAATTCGAAGCGGGTGCCGTAGAAGCACTCGACACAAGGAACCACGGCCCACCGCTATTTTGTCTCTCATTTCCTTCCCATCATCATCCTTCCCCATACCAGATTAGCCTCCCTGGGAGGGTCCGTTTCCTCAACGTTCACATCGCGCTTACGCCGGCGTCGAAGCCTTACGGGCCCTGCAACTACACGGAGCTGACGCTAGGAAAAAGGAAGAAATGCATCTACCTGTGAAGTGTTGTAAATTGTTCGAGAAGTCGAAGTTCGTATTTCCTGTCATCTTTGCAAGTTTACGCCTCACGAGTTCAGAAAAAGAGTCTGTGTTTTGCTTCTAGAACTGCAACTGACGGTTTCGAAGTTCACTCCTAACAAGTATGAGGTAGTTAAAAGCTACACGACGGCTCATTTCCAAGTATGTGTTTAAAGATTATGTTAATAATTGTTTAGATTTTTACGACTTCTCAGAAGAGGCTGCAGGTGCAATTTTCCCAAGTTAAAGTATTTGAATTTCAGATTTACTTTATATCAGAGATGTAATTCTCGCAATGCATTTTTTAATTATTTTTTCTCATTTGCTTTAGTTTATCATGTCCCTTACTCTTCTTCTATGTAGCATTGAAACATTTCTACGATATGTGACAATGACACTTTGTAACTTAGTACAAGTAAGATAATTGAAAACTAAAATACTCATTTATAAAGTGATACTATGATCCTAAACATATTATGTATTAGTTGTTTTTCTGTCTCGTATTTACCGTGGGAAAGTTCATTAAAAGTATTAAAATTTATTTTTAATCTCAGGGGTAAAATGTTTGATAATATTATTTATTTCCCTAAAAGTAATTACATTCCAATCTAAATAAGTTCAGACAAAAAGAATGTATGCAGTACAATGCCAACTCTGGTTTGTTCTCTAATAACTTACGAAATAAATAGAACTGCTCTTTCAGCTAATTCAATGAATGTACCGGTTCTGTCAACGCAAGAACGCCGTAAAACAGCGTCGACGCATGGTAACGAGCGGTGAAACCTCGAGTCGCCTCGGGACGAGGGTGTGGCCTGGGCGGGAATCAGCGGTGCACTCTCGCCCTTGGACACGTGGGATTGAGCCCCCGCGCCAAGCCGGTTCTCTCAATCGCACGAGTTACGGGCCCAGCATTGAAAGGATAGGCAGTGTTCTCGAATGACACTAACCTGTTCTCTCGATATACATCTGGCTTGCTCAGCTTTTTCTTCGATGACTGAGTTTAGATCACCGATGAACTTATAACGACGATTATGTAAGGAATGTCAGAGTTAACTTCACGATGTATTGTTTCTTTTGCACACGAATTTCTTGTGGTATCCTGTTGTTTAGGTCCTGCAATGCAGTGCACCAGGTGTTCTATTATTGTCAATAATGCAATGTTTTCGTAGTATGTGTTGAGTGTAAATTGATAACACTGTTGTATCTGAATTCATTTTGTGAAGAGGTAAAAAAACTTGAAAACATCACCAATAAATTATTTACGAAAACCATTGCAGTTATTTTCGTCGTCTTTTAAGTGTTAAAGAACCATAAAATCGCCTTGCAAGAATTCAACAAATATGTCTATATCTTTCAACGTGTAATAACATTCTGGGCACATTTTGAAATTAAACGATGGTCATTATTTTTATGTAGTTTAATGCATATAATTCACACATTTATGCAATTAATACATATAATAAGACACGAATTGAATGGAAATTAATTAAAATCCCTTTATTTTACGTAATTTGCTTATCACACAGTTTAACTTGATAGGAGATTTTTAATTGCAGTGTCATTGCTCCTAGATGATTTTTGGGTTGAAGTTTACAGTCATATTTTTGCAGAGTGAAAGTCCTTTATTTAATTTAATATTCATATTAATTATATTATTAATAATATAATTTAAATGTAAATAGTAATGATATCTAACTAGAAACGAACTCTTGTTGAACAAGTTCACCTTATCTCCAATCAGTCTTCAATTTTAACCAATTTATAAACAGGCTTTATTTAAAAAAAATACATTTCAATATTTCCATGACAATTATTATATTTTATGTAGATACATAGATATTGTGTTCCTATGGTAATATCTCTAGTTATTACTTTATTGAAATTTTTGAGAATTCAACCGCAGAATATAGACTACACTAAAGTCCATGTTGTAAAGCAACTGTTTTTTGGTTATTGACCGTTTTTGTGCAAATTGAGAAATTGAACTATTTTAAATGATTTTATATTTTTCTTAGTTTTTAACTACTCACTTGATAAAAACTCTCTTAATGACATGAACAACTTTGGCAAAAATAAGTTGGCATATACTGCGAGAGTGTTTCTTTATTACATAAGATATTTCTTGTATACTTACAGCTTACAATAAACATGCAACTATTTGTCTCAATATCATTTGTGTCCTCTTAAACAAATCATTTTCATTATTCCCTGGATGTATCTATTTAATGAGGCTTCCAGGCTTTCAATAAAATTCCATTCATTCACATGTCATTACCAAGACATTTAAAGTGTCATGATGTGTTAACAACCGTCACGCAGTACGTTAGTATGCAAGACTGTCTTTCACGCACCAGACATCTCATTCGCTAATTGGTATTAAGTGCTAACACGAATGAAAACTTTGTAGCAGAAAGAGCTTTTGTTGAATTGTTAGATAAGATTGTACAATATGATGCTAATTAAACAAATATATTTTATCACTTAAAGTTTCAGTTACATAAATATCGAAGAAAATAAGTATTAATGATCAGAATGTCCCCACGTGACAGTGCATAAGAGGAAAACAAAGAAACACCTGTACTTCCCAAGCGTATTGTTTATGTATAACACGCCTCGACCTTCGATTGGATTTGCGAATTATATTTTAAAAAATATGTATATAATTATTGATAATTAACACGTTTATGACACTGAAAAATTGTCAGATTTAATTGCATCAGATGTATGTTTTGCCTATTAGTGCAAATGTTATCTCTCTCACACACGCACACACATATGGAATTGGATAAGATTACAAACAATCAGTCAATCGAGTTCCGAATCCTGGTGAGGCCACAATTCAATTTGACCTTTGATTCCTGACGTAGTACGACAGGAATGATTTTAGATCATGGATGATTGAACATAAGATCAGTCGTCGTCCGGCCGTCAAGGTGGAAGTGAGGATAGAATGGAGAATATTATTATGATCATTATTTCATAGTCTTTTCAGCTATACCTGAAATGAATGATGTTTATGGATGAATGGATGATACGGCTAGTGATGTTGCCATGATTTGAGTGATGATGGATGATACGGCTAGTGATGTTGCTATGATTTGAGCGATGGGCGATAATAAATAGGAAAACGGGAGAAGCCCGAAAAATATTCCGCAAAACCGCTTGTCCATCACATATTCCTCAAATATGGACCAATCACTAATTGGGTTGGTAAGAGAGGGTTGCGTCCGTTAAGCAATCGGAATCAGCTAAGAATTGATTGGAAGAACCCACGGAAACAAGCAACCAGCAGCCTTCCAGAACTCTCATTCGGCAGTAGTAATGTTTAGTCCAGCTCCGTTGTCGAAAATACATCATTGTCGGTACTTAGCTATCGGATCTCCCGGGATAAGAAGCTCAAGTTACTGATTCGCGACTTCACACTCTCGTGCACATTTTTAATCAAACTACTTGGTGTTTGGGTGTTAAACGTGAAAAATAAAACGGAAATGCTTTAGAGATGTAACAAAGTGGACATTTTGGGTTAAGCGATTAAACTGATTCATAAAAGAAATGGAACAACCGAAAGCCGACTATGAGCCATAAATATTTAACTTTAAGCATCAGCAACAACAAATTGCAGGAGTCAAAAATGTACTATTACAAATATGGTGTTTTCCCGAGTATTTCAATTAAAGTGTGT
Source organism: Gryllus bimaculatus (assembly GCA_017312745.1). Classification (NCBI taxonomy): domain Eukaryota; kingdom Metazoa; phylum Arthropoda; class Insecta; order Orthoptera; family Gryllidae; genus Gryllus; species Gryllus bimaculatus. The sequence continues at coordinate 10,639,069 of BOPP01000006.1, forward strand.
TGAATGCCGTAATCGAAAGGTATAACACGTCACTTCATTGATGGCTGCGCGTTGTTGAAGTGATCAGGGTCTTGGCAGGAGTGCAGACTTCCCACGTCACGATCGGCGTGACCTTCGTTGAAAGGATACTAACAATAAGGGGTACCTGCCAATACTTGTCCCATCCTTCATTCCGTATACATGTCTTGTATCTTACTGGTGTTTTGTTCACTGAGAATTTTTCTGATGGGAGAATCTGGTTAGTAGTGGCATGGAAAAAGACACGTTACTGTAGGTATAATGACGAAATATCAACGCTATTTCTGAGTTGGCACTAAAAATGCCGCAAAAAATTAATACCAATGCAATAATTATATATTCAACATAGATTTTAAATTAATATTGTTGGAAATTAAGCCACACTTCTCGAGAGATACACCTGGTTCGTTAGCATTTGAGTGTTGTGAATTCGAAAATAGTATATTTTCTTTCATTTAGTATATTTTTTTAGCAATTCGTCAGCTTAATTGCGAAACAAAAATTAACGAAAAATTAAGGCTATTCAAAAACTTCATTTCTGAATGCGATGCTTCTCGACACTTTGAGAAGTACACTATTTCATATCAATTTTCAGTGTCAGGATGAAACAACAAAGTGTACTAAAAGTCTCTTAAAATAAAACTACTGCTTCATTTCTTCAGGTCCCGTGGCAAATGCGTGTTCCTTGACTTGCGATTTCTACACGCAGTCGCCAAGCATCCTTATAACTTCCCCCAAACACTTTTCTACGCGTCTCCTTCCCATGACGTTTTCACTTTTCTCCTCACGACTTTGACGACGCAAAGTCTGAGCTCACAAAAGGGAAACTGCTATTCACTACCACTAGGGAAATAAAATATGCCTGCTGCAGAACCCTTTTTCCCTATTATTACGTCAAGGCTTATTTCTGTTGGAATTGCTTCAGAATTACTCCTTTGAAATTATAAAGTTGATTGCCGCATTTTCAGGCATGAATTTGCATGCAATTCTACAGTTAATTTAAGTCAATAAAGTTTCCTTTATCCATATATTTGTTAGATAACAATTCAAAATAAGACGACCTTAAAAAAATCAAGCCTCTAGATTTGCCTCACAGATTTTGATGTGTATTTATATGTTCAAGCAACTGTTACTAATAGAGAAATACTAAGGAGGGGCTTCTTCAGTCAATGCTAATCATCTATTCAACAAATTAACTTATTGTTCTTATGTATAAACAAATTGTAAATAGTTCATTAAAAAATAAACGAATTAAATAAATCGCAGTAAATTTATCAAACTTTTGATATTTATACCACATTTTTCTTCGGGCTTATCTGTTTTTTGTTTGCTCAACTTCCTGCAACACCGATCAAGTTATCAGTCCTTAGTAGGCTATCAGGATTAAGCTTTCTGATCTCGAGAATGTGAATCAACATTCCTTCGATGTCATTGGAAAAATATTTGTTTCTCCCACAACAGTATTGTTTCCATTATTTGCTGGTCATTTAATCTTTTGAAATCAAGATAACATTGTGTAATCCTGTGCAAATATTTTTCGAAATATGAGGATCTGGTCATCCAGATTGAAGTTGATTAATGTTTACCGTCTCGCATACCATTTACATAGTATAGTGAAAATATTGTAACGCTGCGTCGATTTTTTTAACAAAAGACTTGCTTGGAGAGGATCAGATATCAGAAATGACTCTTAAAAATAGCGCAGATCTCATTTAGTTTGTACTAAATTTTCGAAAATTACAAAAGTTGAGAATTGTTTCGGCGTCTTATAAACAGCATTATTCAAGACAGATAAACAGCATTATTCAAGATATAGTTCCTGGATAATATTTGTTCTTTAAAAAAATATTTAAGTCAGGTCATGACAGAGGTTTCTTAAGTATATACAATAGTTTTAGCGTATTTTACGTCGGACATAGGCAATTTGTATACAATTATTTTCTCAAAAAGGATACATTTTTCCTTTATTTTTTTGTTCTATTTAGTAGAGGTCGGTGTCCCGCTGGTGAGAGATATCTTGTTAGGGAAACCCTGCCATCCAACGTGAAGCTCGTCGTCGGATCCCGCCAGCGGGATCTGTACTTCCTGTATAAAAACTGCATACTCCCTGTATAAAAACATGAACTACACTTACGAGAATACGGCAGTTGACGCGCTCCTATATGTTAATAAATCAATTAATAGCGCCCGTCTTCATCCTACCGCTACGAAATGTCTGGGCCAGAACTAACAGTTGTCCCTCCTGAGTGTCATTTTTCCTGGCGCTGAACTTGGAGCAAGTTTCAAGGACGCAGAGCTGAAATCTGTATGTTAATAATAATAATAATAATAATAATAATAATAATAATAATAATAATAATAAAATTAATATGAATAAGAATAATATCTTTATCAATGGCAAGGCTCAGGCTATAGGGCCTGCTCTTCCGTCAAATCCCTTATAGGGCAGGCGTGTTTTCAACATATGTTTGAGGCTTCGTTGACTTCTCAATCACAACGAATCCCATCTGAATCAATACCTCATCCACAATCATTCATTTACGATAATCGTTCCTCTTCCATTATCACTCTGCCCTCCACCTTAGAGTGGAAGGAACCACGTGAGTCCCAGGAAGGGTTCAGCTTCCTCCTTCGCCTAAGTTCAGGAACACAGGGGTAGGCAAGAAAAGTTCGAAATGAAGCACGTAACCCTCCATAATAAAACATTGTATTTCAGTAAATATGATCAATTCCTGAATATTTTCCCGTTTTAAGTTGACACTTTGGGTAATTCATACATGACATTTAAAGGAGAAGCTCTCCAAACCATCTGGCATCCTCGAAATGGTTCAACAGAAAATCTATTGCTTATATTAATTACCATGAAAGTTTTAATTTTCTTTTCTTTCTGGAATGGTTCTTTATTTACTGTTAACATGAAAACGTAAATAAAAGAGGTAGTGAAAGGTAAAAAAAGAGGAAAAGAGGGTTCGAAAAGTAGTTTATCCAACCTTTTTATTGTTATATTTGTTATATATGTTATTATATTGGTATACATATAATTGTTACATATATGTTAATATATATCCTTTATATATTATTTTTATTTAGGCTGTGCACATTTCTGTTTAGAAATGAGTATTGCATTTATTTAACACGTACACGCATCCATGAATGAAGGATTTTCTTATCAAATCTACCGTTTCAGTCTCCGAGCGGAGATCATTGCGCAGTTGGCGGGCGGGCGGACGAAGTGCAGATCCGAACGCAGCGGGCGGTTTCCTACGAGGAAACGCCTTTCCTTCCGTCACATTTACTCGGCGGACGCAACGGGCGCCGTGTCCCCGCCCGCTGGGTTAGGAAGTTACGGCTTCGTAAAACTTTTACTGCCCCTTCCGACCCAATTATGGATCGTGCACGGCGTGGCCCCGGGGCGGGGAACGGTATCGTTCGGTTGCAGCGACATCAACAATCGATATGCAAGCCGCTGCCCACGGGATAGCATTGATTGATGTTTCTGAGCGAGGCAATTGGGAAGGTCATTAGTCCCGTAAGAGCAGCACGGATTTCACCGCGGGAACTGGCAGTGATCTTCCTCCTCTGAATGGCGCCGATCTACACTTCAGCTTGCAGGGTTTTCCCTAACGATTCGCGCACAGTCTGGACGAGAAGCCCAGCCGGGGTAGGTTCTAAGCTCGCAAATGATTTAGGATACACTATGGTAAGTTTTCACTGATTTTCCAGTCTAATTTCTGATTAATCAATCTTATTATTAGATTTAGCTTTATTAATACTTCTGCAAGTAAGTGTGAGAACTAAATTGCATTTCCCGACATGTGTAGCATATAAGTGTAAGTGTAAGTAAGTAATGGGTGACGATAGGACAAATAGAAAGAAGAAAAGATCGCGCGCGGTTCTTGGCCCGTTTGTTATGGTATTACTCCAGCATTCGCGTTATCTTGATCGGAGAAACCACGGAAACTACCTGATTATAGCAGCTAGCCGCTAGAATTCTCATGCAGACAGCGATTGAAGTCGACCTTGCTAGAGTTGAAAATCCTGCCACCATCGGAATTCGAACCCTTGGACCTCCCGGTCAGAGGCGTTTGCAGTGATATCAAATGATGATCCACCTAAGCCGGTACACGTGTGATAAGAATTAATGAACTCTTCCGTTACAGTTAACGCATTTTTGTCGTTCTTACGTTAGATTTAAAATATATATTAAATTTGTTATACTGTAGATTGGAAATGCCAAACTAAAATACTTTCTGGCTAAAGAAAAGATTTTAAATTTCAGTTTGATTCGGATTGTTCCAACACTTTACGTAATTTAGAAAAGAATCAGAATTTTACTGCTAGTTACTCAGTATGTTTCAAGAAAAGAAAAGAAGTGGAACGTAAACTATCAGCAGTAATATTCAGATTTTTTTCTAAATTATGCAGTGTGTTTATAAAATTCTATCAAATCTTGAACAGTTGTACAAGCAATCTTTCAGTTTGAAAGACATCTGGTTTATGATTTGTAATCCACACGTATAGAAACTGCAATATTTTTTTCTTGCAAATAAAATGCGAGTTAAAATGAATTGTTCCATTTAAGCTTACTCTTTGTAGGTGACCATATTTTTCTGATGGGAGAGTAGAATTTCCCTTGGGAGAGTAGAATAGAGGTTGGTTTGAAAGTTGAACTTATTTATAAAAACGTGAATAGGATTGTTTTATTTTCATAAATTAAGCATTTGATGTATTAATTAAAGACGCTCTGAATATTATTTTTAAATTTAGATGTTGCCAAAGTATAAATAAACAGTTTCAACACATTATGTAATAATATAATAAGAAGTACGAAAAGTTACTATTTTATAAATTGTTATGTCTTTATTGTCGTTATTTCTGTCATTTCATTGCAAGCTACATCAAGCGCCATTGTTTCTGTTACATAATGGATAGGGTGGCGATAATGCCGTCATTTCTGTATATTTCAGTGCAATTCTCATCAAGCGTCTTTGTTCTGATTACATAATGAAGAACGCGAAGACACCGCCGGGGCTTGAACGTTTACGAAAATAGGTAATAGAATGATGAAGACATTGCGAAAAGACATTTTCAACCCTAAGTTATTAGATAACCACTTTTTTAAATTTCCAACTGAAATATGTCAACGTAATTTGTTGTAATTGACAACATTTTTCTTGAGAGCAATATGGCGAAATGCTCCTGAACTTTAGAAATAAATATTTAAGCTACTAATTAAATACTGTAATTATATATTTTTATATCCAAAAACCTGGAGAAAAAGCACTTCCGAATTACCTTCTGCCCGTCCGCCCGCCCGCTCACCCGTCCGACCGCCTATCCGTCCGCCTCTCTGCCCGTCCGTCTCTCCCTCCGTCCAACCGCACACACCTTTCAGTCCACTGTTTGAGGCAAACAAGGTGTCATTCGTCGCTTCTTGGTCTGGTGTTGGTGGGTGACTGACCATTGTTTGTGTTTATTCTAATCTCATTAAAAACACTAATTAACGTTTACACAAAAATAGTTTTAAAACGGTTTAGGGCGTTGGAAATGCCTCACTAAGCTAGTTTAAAATAATGTTGTACCTTGGAGACTTTCACCTTTTCCTTAAAAATAGACTTCACTATTATCACTTTAAAAACAATATTCGAAATTCTGTTTTCTTGTTAAAATAATTACATTCATTTTATCCCACTTTAATTCTGGTCTATTATTATTATTTCGGAAAGTATGCCTTCTCCTTTCTTGAGCATTTAAATTATATTTTTTTTGCTATTAAAGTTTGAATGTTATGTAATTAGAGAACAATCGAATACTTTTTCTCACCAGTTTGAAAGTATTTTCTCACTGAGTCACTCACTCACCCTGTCCTTGAATGCTTATTGCTGTGAGATGGAGTTGCGCTGCAGGGAGGAGAGCAGTAAGCCCTTCCTTTACAATTGTTCCCAATCGTGTAGAACGGCATCGTTCGGCCGCTGCACTGCCAACACAGAAGCCGCTGCAAGGCCCCACTACAGCGCGCTGTCTGCCGGAGAGTTCCCGAAATCGTATGAACTGCTTGGATACCGTTGCAGTGGTCGTTCCATTAGGCAAATAATGGTATTGAAGGACAAAGCGGGCAATCGAGTGTTATAGCGGTTCTTTCTCCACCATCTGTCTGCTTCGACGTGGCTCTTTTGCTTCGATAATGTGGACAATGATATAGCTGCATCTCGGATTCATGGTCATGGAAATGCGTAGTGTGCATGATTATTCATGATTGTCACTTTGTTAGTCTTCATGCGTTTTCCTGTAATTTGAAACCAGTAAAACCAATAGCATCACGAACTGACACTTGAGATCTCATTATCATAGGATATAAAACAATAGTTAATTTCAGAAGAAAGTTTACATTTTAAAACATTATTATTCCGTAGTGCAAGTATAAACTGTTTTTTGAAACTTTACGTCCCAAATAGACACTACAGTTAGAGTTATTTGTGAGAATTTTTAAACATTAAAACAGTGCCTTAAAATCATGCCACGGCCATTGTACTTGCAATGACAATTCTGTAGTTATCTTAAGACATCTTCCTTTCATTGAGAATCTTATATTGCTCTGAACACTGAGCTATGTATATCTGATTATCACGAAAGTATGGTAAAATCTTTAAAAGAATCATCTCCAGCGTCCTATGATCCAATCTGCCGACCTCTTAATATGTTCACCAGAGACCAACAAAAAAGGTACAATTACAAATGATGTTGCAACTGTGCTCTTTTTTCCCCTGCAGTGTAACAGTTCCTCTCAAATTGTTATCTCCCTGCCCTCTTGGTCAGAGCTTCGGTTGGAGTTGGTGAGACAATTGAGGGTGTAAGGTAACGGCATTGATGACATTAGACCAGAACAGAGTGAGAAAGCGACATGAATTAATATAATACACGTTCAATGAGAAATGTAGATAACTTGTTGGAAAGTCCCTTCAACAAGATAGGCCATTTGGCACACCAAGATCGACTACAGTAAGGGAAAATGAAATTCGATAAATATCGAACTAAATAAAGAAACAATAAATAACAATTTATATCAACAATTAATCCATGGAGAGTATACAGAATATTATATTTCCCGTGAATAAACATTTTGAAGACAATTTTAAATTCGAGTAGAATCTTTATTTATTCAATAATTATTATTTTGATTTTATATTTCTTTATTTGACGCTTATTATACCATTAGAAAGTTTACACCCACCATATTGGAAATTAAATACCGAAATTCAACACCAGAAATTTTTGGACGTATTGCTGGGTAGAGCGACGCAATCGAAACGAGACTGAAGGTGATCAAGGCGGTTGACAGGAAGATAGGGAGCGACGGAACAAACTGAAGGAGGAGGATGAAGATGAGACGAGACTTGCTGAGTCGGCACCGGCCGTAGGGGGCCACCCGGATGCGACAATCGGTGATAGCCTAGGAAGACGGGGAAGGCGACAACCAGTGATAGAGAATCAGGGTTGGGGGCTAGGGGCAACGAGACGGTAAGGGCAGCAATCCAGCACTCAGTGCCCCGGAGACGGTAAATGTGGCAGAGGTGGCGGAATCCGAAGGCGGTGACTGAGGGAGGCGGCGTTGGCGAAGACGCAGACGGAGAGAGGGAGTGCGGAGGCGGCGATCGGGACCCGCAGGGGGGGGGGCGCCGCGGCCGCGCGCAATTTGCACAGGTTCGCTGTCCTTTTTTTCGCGGCGGCCGCGCAAAGCGGCCGCGGCGCTCCGCTCCAGCCGCGATTCGTCATCCGGCAATTCTGGCGGCGACATAGGTTGCGCGCAGGGACGCCGCCGCCGGCCTCGCTCTCAATGCCGCCTCGCCTCGGGCCGCCGCCCTCGCCACCGCCCTCGCCAATGCCCTCGCCACCGCCCATCGCCCCGGCCCTCGCCACCGCCCTCCGCCAACCTGCCCTCGCCACCGCCCTCGCCACCGGCCTCGCCACTGCCTCGCCATCGCCATCAGGCCACCGCCCTCGCACTTGCCCTCGAGCATCGCATCCCACCGCCCTCGCCACCGGCCTTCGCCACCAGCCCTCGCCAGCCGCCCTCGCCACCGCCCTGCCAACGCCACGCCAACGCCTCGCCACCGCCCTCACACCGCCCCTCACACGCCCTCACCACCGCCCTCACCAACCGCCCTCACCACCGCCCTGCCACCGCCCTCACCACGCCCTCACCAACCGCCCTCACCATCCGCCTCACCACCGCCTCACCACCGCCCTCACCACCGCCTCACACCGCCCTCACCACCTGCCGCTCCCGCCGCGACACACCGCCACATTGCCGCCTGCTACCAAGCAACACCGCCACCCCTCGCCGCCCACGGCCGCGCACCACCACGTCCTCAGGGCGCCAACCGGACGCCTCCGACACCCTGCAGCCGCCCTCGCCATCGCCACCAAACATGCCACCACAACCGGCACCACCGTCGCTTCGCCACCTCCGCCGCCGCTCCGCCTCCACAATCACCGCCGCCTCCCTTGCCGCCACCGCCACCGTCACCACCGCCACCATCGCCACTGACGCCACTGCTGCTGCAACCACAACTACCATGGCCATCACCACCACCCCTTCACCACCTTCCCAGCGCCTTCGTCGCCGCCGCCCCCGCCACCGTCGCCACCGCCGTCGACCGCTGGCCGGCCCGGGTTCGGCTCTAGCGCGGCGCGTTTCGGCCGCGGCCGGCGGTGTTGCCGATTCGCCCGGCGCCGACCGCGGGGCAGCCCCGCCGCTGCCTGGACCGCGTGCGCATGAACGGGAAGTTTCCTCGTACACGAGAATATGGGATGTCGGCGCACCTGCCGGCCGAAAGCCCCTCTAAATTAACAGTTTATTATAGCACCAAATGAATGGTTTTTCCATCAGTTTTGATAAGATAAAATAATGACTTATTGAAATAAACGTTTACGAGTTATGCTAATGAAGCATTTACCTTTGCACTGTTAAAATTATTTTAGACTCAAAGTCATAACAATGATTAAAGTGAAAATTATAAATATCACATACCCACACGTTGAAATAGGATTTAACAAGTAGATTCAGGAACAACTTCATATTGTTTCAGAAAAGGAGAGAGGGTTGAAGGTCTGTTGCCGCGTGCGGATATGAAGACCTCGAAAGTGTGACATCCATTTTATTTTATTTTATTTTTTATTTCTGGGCCACAAAGATGTGAATAGCCGTACAATGAACACGAAAATTCGTTTTCCACAAATTTTCCTAACGGAGCGAGCTGATAAATTACGGAACATTAATAAAAACTTTCTTGGTCGTTTTTGCCTCTGTGTCAACTATCTGCTTAGTGATTGTCGCCAATTCACTTGCCTTCTCCATCGTCTGCTAATTTATGGGAACCTCTATTTTCTGCATAATTGTTATAAAATTTCAGCTGAATCTCGTTTTGTGTCTGCTATTCCTCCTTTTCGTATTTTCTATTCTTGGCACATCCTTCTTGAAAACATACTCGCGTGAACGTTCACGGTCGTCTGATCAATATTCACAGTGCTTCACAGTTTATATTCCACTCTCTCGCAACTAATTACCATTCAGGGAATGTCGCATTTGGCTTTGTAGTGCCAGTATTCTTCCATCACTATTGCCATCTCATTCACTATCCTCAATACCTCATCTTATCTGCCACAAAATAATTTTCCGATACTTTTAGACGACCTATTTATCCATACTTGGAAAAATTCATGGTGCAATGAATTTATCTTGATTGCCTTAAATGCAGTCCCAGTTACTGACCACACCAATATAAGCTTTTATCAGCTATGTCAACATCCTTGTCCTACTTTCTCCTGTATCTTCAATACTTGATAACATCACAAGGAGACACTTCCTGCGCTTACTAACCTTTTGGAAATTAAACTGACATAGAGTTATTTAAACAAATGATAATTGAAACTCTGACAACTCTGGAACTGTAGGATTACTTTAGAACCTAATTCATCCTAATAAGAATAGTTAATTTATATAATAGTTTCAATGAGTAATCAACATTCAATACTTTTGTCTAAATGAAATATTTCACAAATGAATCAACTTTACTAACACAAAAAAAATTTATTTTAAAACTTAATTTAAACTTTCGACAATTGCGCAATATTTGCGTATGTTTGTTAACGTGCAAAAATCAAAGTCTGATGAAAATCGTATGTATCATAAATCAAACGCCAAAATGATTTAATATTGAGTTATATCACGTTTCAGTATCAATTCTTTAGTAAAGCATTGCCTAAAAATCTAGTTTAACTGCTAAAGTACTGTCTGATAAACCTACAACTTATTTTGAAAGTTCATCTTTTAATACAGTTCAAAACAAGAGCGCTATGTATAATGGAGTGTATGAAAAATGATCGTGCTCAGATAATTTAGATTCATTTTCTAGATCTTGCAACTTGTAAATGTACGTCATAATAAAATAGTAATGCAATCGTTCTCATATCACATTATGACGTAAACTGATAGAGATAATGGCCTTAATTGCTAAAAAAATATTACCAATATTCCAATTTGGAATCACCTATAAATTACTGTCTTGAAGTTAGTATTTGAATTATTACTTTATCTAATTTTGCTACGTCTGCTGGTTATAACATTATCTTTATGGAAAGCAATATTTCATTGAAGGTACTTGCACTATCTTTTGCATATTTTTGCATTTTGGCTATCTTTTCACAAATTTATGAATCAACAAAAATGGCCAAATGTAAAAGCCCTTTAAAATGTGTTGTGACCAGCATGTGAACAAGGGCATTAATCAAACGAATGTAATATTTACCATGTGATGTCAATTTCATTTACTTTCTTAATTGCTGTTTTTTGACCTTTTATTGCCCACACAAAAACTGAAAAAGGTGTATGATGATATATTGGTTGTTTCACTGCATAAATCTTTCAAGGAAGATGAATGTTAATTGTGGCTATGACTTGCCTGGCTGATGTGTTCATAATTAATGTGTTTATAATTGTATTTAATTAAAAATGTGCAAATTAGATTTTAAAGAAACTTGCTCCATCCCGTCTCATAACAGTCTGCACAACTTTCTGTTCTAAGAAGAGAAAATAATTAAAAATAGCGTGTGTGTAATTAATTTAACGTATGCAGTAATTTAATTTAATAAAACTTACTCTTTTCTGTTTGTAAGATCCAGTTCATTACATATTCTTGATTAAATATTTAAGTTCTGATATTTTTAATATGTATGTAACTACTTAACTTCATTCAAATAAAGGTCTTCAATCAAACACTTGAAAAATAATTAATGATAATAATCTTATAAATCAGAAAAAAATCCCTGAATTATCATAGACCACATAATTCATTCTCTGAACAAAACTAATTTTTTTGAAGAATGCAGTAAATATTTAAGAAATGTCATTCATTGCTACATTTAAATTCCAAGCCTAATGTTGTTTCATTTCCCGCTAATTGAATCGCCGAATTTGGGATACATATAATATTACTTCCATTACTTCCTGGAACTGACGTCTGCATTTCGATGCATTATCAGGGCAATTGATAACAAAATTTAAACTAATAGTCAGTGTTTTTCAGGCTGATTTCTTTGTGAGAGCAATAACCTAGTATAGGGATCCAAGTACAGGGCATTCGCGTCGCAATTTCTATTCATGAAGTGGAAAGTTCGCGAGGGGAAGTATCCCGGAGACATTGAATCCAGCGGTCACGAAGGCGGCCCAGATAGCCCAGTCGGAAGCACGCACTGTGTCCCATGAAGAGCAGTTCCCGAAGAGCCCGAAGAAACCGCAACCGCAAATCTCAGGGCTGGTCTCCCAAGGAGGGCGCCGCGTGTTGGCGGAGGCGGAGGCGGTGGCGGAGGCGGAGGCAGCGGCAGTGGCGCCAGCGGAGATGGAGTTGGTTGCGGTGACGGCGTCTTCGGCGGCAGAGGAGGGTTTACAAGTACCGTAGAGGTAGAGGCGGAAACGGCAGTGGTGGTGGATGGCGGAGGTAGGAGTAGCGATTAGGTAGGAGTGATGGTGGAGTCGTCAGGGGTGGCAGAGGTGGTAGTAGTGTCGGCGGTGGCAGTGGTAGTGGTCGGCAGAAGAGGGTTTAGCAGTGACGTGGGGGTGGTGGCGGAGGAAGCAGTTGTGGTGGATAGCGAAAGCGGGTGTAGTGGTTAGGGAGGGATGGTGCTGGAGGCAGCAGTGGTGGTAGAAGGGGCAGTAGTAGTGGCTGGCGGAAGCGGGTTTAGCAGTTAGGTAAGGATGGCGGTGGAGGTGGCAGTGGTGGATGACAGACGTCAGTGTAGATGTTACGTAGGACTGTAAACGAAGGAAACAGTGAAGGGTGATGGCGGAGGCGGGTGTAACTGCTACGTAAGGGAGGTGGTGAGTGTAGCAGTTTGTGGTAGCGGTGGCAGCAAATGCGGGACGAGGGGTAGGTAGGGCGACAATGCCAGGCGGTGAGGAGGACGGAGGCAGCAGAGGAGGCGTTGTCGGCGGCAGGAGAGGCAGAGGTAACGAAGGCAATGGCGAAGGCGGTGACAAAGGCGATGGCGTTGGCAAAGGCGATGGCGATGGCAAAGGCGAAGGCTATAGATGTCGCGAGGGCGTAGCCACTGGCGCCAGCCCAGGCCCCACTTTCAGCGAGATCACAAACGCAAGAGTGACCTTCTTTCCTGGTATTGTCATGACCACAACTCGCGTACTCCTGCTGAAAACATTATTTTGCTCGTCGGAAATCAGAAAAAATTTCACAAAGTTTAAATAAATAATAAATATTACAAAATGTCGGATTTTCAGTGACTAATAATGTGTTTTATCATAAATTAACATTTTAGATCCTGTTAGATCTTGTCAAATTGTGAGGTTTCAGACTTTGCGTTTCTCTTCCACCTCATTCCAATGCATTTCATTCTCTTAAATTTATGGACAACATTAACGTCGTGTCCACTATTGTTTCAAAAAATCTTATTCCATCTTGTTATTTATAAATATTTTATTGCACACTTTAATGAGACTCATCTTCGGAGTTATTGGTTTCTTACTATTGTTCCGCTACCTACATTTGGATGATTAAATACATTTTGCATTTTATTATGAGCTATCTGTGAAGAAACAATGGAAACAGTTTACTCTTTCGTGCAATTAAGTAAAAAAATAATATTATCGTACAGCTTATTTGTTTAGTCTATGTATAATCGTAGTGTTATATTAAAAGGGGTTCAATTTATAAATATATCACTGCAGCAACTGGAACAATCTGCGACACGAATTACTTTACACTTTTTATATTCATGGAAAGGTTGTTCAGTTTCAGAAGCAATGGAAAGAAAACGCTGTTACTTGGGGGCGGATTTTGATGATCTAAAACATCAACATAAAGATTGATAAAATGCTCTTAAAAGTTTCTTTAAATGCTCTAAAAGCAAAGAAAAATGACGTGAAAAATATGATCAAAATCATTTCCGATGAACAACTCAAGCTGTTGGATTAATTACTGATGTAATCGAGGATTTTTCTAATCTTTCAAGTGAACTCAGATTTCCAACTTTTTGTTTGGACTATATTTTACCAGAACATCTGTGTCCTTAATCGACACTGGAGCTGATAGGCGTCACAGAAACCTTATATTACGTACTCACAATGACTGACATTACAATTTCTGAGCGAACAAATCGAATAGGCTACTTAGGAATTTTGTGGAAAACATTTGTTGCATTTTGTAAATATTATTTGAAGCATGTACCGTTAAAATATTATAATTGATGATATCAGCGAAAAATGCATTAATAAAGACGGGAAAAGTTAAAATATGACTTAACTTATTAGTTCAAATCGACGAAAAATGCAAACAAATGCCGTATAAAAATGGGTCATAGCCTTTTGTCAGAACATAAAATTAATTTCTTTACTAAATGACATTTTTCGAAAGTGAAAAGAAAAAATTCCATTTCATTAAAATCCGCCCCTATCTATTACCTTATAAGGATTAATCCTTATAATTATATCTTAAAAGAATTCTGCCATGAGTGAAGACGGTTAAAACAACTTTGGCAAAAGCGGACTTAAAATTAATAGTGAGAAATAAAATGTTCCATAGTTTTCATAACAACAAATAAATTTCTTCTAACCCCTTTTCTATGAATTCATTGTAATCCCGTTTACACACATCAACTTTTTCGCAATAATAGTTCTTCAACTGCTCCCTATGCACTAGTTTGTCGCGCCTTCGAACAAGTTATATAGATTCCATAATTTGTTTAGTCATTCATATCTATCTTCTCAGATTGGATAACGCAGTTTTAATCCAAAACTAATGAATGGAGCTTCACTTTTCCTATCCTCCTCATTCACACAATTCCATCCCTTTCCACTTCCCACTCGCAGACCGCATCCTCCCATTCCCACGAATCCTCACAGCGCATCGACCTCCCTCGATTCAAACACGCGAATTCCGCCCAAAATTAGCATTTCAAACACAACATCCGCCACGGCGTTTCTTCCGTCGCCCGATTGCTGTCGTCGCCGCCGCCATTCACTCCTGGTTCGCGGATGCGAGTCGTCCACGTAAGCCCCTAGTAGTGATACGACATCGATATCAAAACAACGATGTTAGCAAACATCGATGTTCAAAATTAAAACATCCATATTCAAAATACGTCGACTAAAAACCATCGATGTTGTTCAACATTGATGTTTTTAGCCTGGATTCGTAACCTCTAACATTAAATTCGTGTGCATTAACATTTAATTTGACAGTGTACTTTTTTATCAATTCGTCGAATAAGGGTACGAGAAGAAAGGGCAAACTTTGCGCCATCAGCAAATGTTTTGATTTTATCTCAATGTGAAAAAATATATGAAGAAAGAGGAAATAGAAGGTCATGGGTGTCATTTCGGGCGAGAGAGTGAAGATAGTTCGATGAAGATAGTGAAAAAAGCGTTCCTCTAGTTCCAAAACATGAATATCACTGTTTCTATCAATTATTATTTCATATTTTAAATTTTATAGTATTGTGATCCTGGGATTTTTTCATTCAAAAACAAAACTTCGGAAAAGAAAAAACATCGATCACAAATCATCGATGATAAAAAAAATTCGGTGTTAATACATCGATGTCTTTACAAACACATCGATGTTTTGAAACATAGACATCGATGTCGCATTCCTAGCCCCTAGCGGCAATTAGGCAGGTGGTTTTTTTCGTGGTTGGACGGCGGGGCGTGCTCTAGTGACCGCTTCCCGGGGAACCCCACGAGAGGCGAAGAAGGCCGCGTCGGCCGCTGGGTCGCGCTTCTGTCGCCTACAATGGGCCGGATCCGTAAACTGGAGATATATTGTAAAGAAAGTCAATGAAGTATGAAGAATGGATGACGGTTGTTAAAAAGAAATATTATTTACTTGCTTCACATTGTAAAGTATTTATATTAAAAATGTTAATAACTGTATAATAAAGATTTATTTAGTCGTCACTTGATGCAAATCAGCTGTTGCTGTTATGTCGCTATGGGGATGTCACTATGGACTACAGTGACGTCACTATGGAGACATTGAAGCTCCCGATTGGAGTAAACCATGAGCAGCTGATTTACGTCAAGTGTACGGTTAAATAAATCCTCGTTTAGAGTCGATGTAACTTTCAGATTGATGTAAGTTCTACATTTATTCAACTTTTTGGCAAAATCCTTAAGATTTTACCAATATGAATTAAATAAATTAAAACAGTTAGAAATGGAGTGAAAACGGAGGATCAACTAGGAAAGAGAGAATATTTCTGAGAGAGACCCAACAAATTCGAGGATTTAAAAGGATTATTGAAAGGATTCTGGTGCAATATCGTAAATCGTTAATTCTCTTTGTTCTCCTCTCCTTTCAATAATCCTAATCATTTTTCTTTATTATTATTATTATTATTATTATTATTATTATTATTATTATAAATCATATATAATTTCTTAAATTGTATATTTGTATATAGTATATATCAACAGTCATCGAGAAAGAAGACATTTTCTGATTTGACTGAAACTGAATCTGTATAAAATTCCATGAGCAATTTATGTGCATCTTACATACCAATTTGACTAAAACATACAGGAAATGTAAAGCAAGTTATTGTACAATAGAGCAAACTAAATTATCCCACAACTTTTACAAAATTATTTGCTTTCTCTGGAACCAAAAACCCCTTTTTCTATATTTCAAAAACAACTCAGTGGCTGTGTGTAAGTATGAGCTTCTAAACAGATCGTATGTTTTTAATCTTTTCTCACTGATGATTTGAACTTAAAACATAAAGGCCATTTTCAGCTTGCAATTTGAATTTTTAAAATCTGGAATGTTTATCTCTTGCACATAATAAGAAATTATTTCTGCAAAAACATCAAAATAAATAATTGAAATTTGATTGAAACTGTAAGAAAAATAGATTCCAAAAAAGTTAGAAAGTTAGTTTTTCAAATATATATTACTCTTTTGAACAAAATAAAATTGTGATTTTGCGTCTGGCTTTTAACTATCTTTTAATGCGAATTTATACGAATTAATCTCTGAGTCTCACTTTGAATTTCTTTTCATTGATATTTCTATCCTCCGTGTTATTTTGTGACATGTGGTCAGGCGGAAGAGCGGGTCTGATGGCCCGAGCCTCGCCATATTAATAAAGGCATATTATTATTATTATTATTATTATTATTATTATTATTATTATTATTATTATTATTTATATTCTACATTTCCAACTAGTTTCTCGTTTTTAACAACGTGAATTGATGATTTTGTAAGGAGCGTCCGTCTTTTAAATGCAGCCCGCCCGTACGCATTGGCCTCACTGTGCGCTTCGTGCAATTAGGCTGCGCTGCGCAGCGCCGCCGCCGCGTGCTGGGCGCCGAATCGCGCGTCCTTCGCGTGTGGAGGCCGCGTGTGGACGCGTGACGCGTTCTCCGCACGACGGAGCACGAGCGCCCCTGGCGGCGCGGGGAAGAGGCGCGGCGGCGAGGGGGTGGGAAAGCGCAAGTGATTGGCAGCGGGAGAACGCTCCACGCCGCCAGCAGACAGTTGGCGTGGGTGGGTGCAGCTCTGGGCAGGACTCGGGGTCAGGTGGTCTAATTTTGGGTGGGTTGGGCTCCATCTGGGGATTGCGTGCAACTAAGCGATTGGCCTGCCGGGAGTTACAATGCGGAACACGATCGCTGGCCGATCTCGCCTTCGCTGAGGTTCTTTTCTTTCGCTTTCGGCGAGGAGACTGAAGTCTGTTTAACCACTTTTCTTGCAACTCTTACTCAGGAAGCTGTTGATTTAAGAACGGGCATACGCAGAGCAACACCAAGAATCACATTAGGTACCTCATCACCTTGATTATAAAATGTGTCAAAATGGTTAAGAAACGCTACAATTTTTTTAATATTTAAAACTTACGAGAAATATATAAATATTATATTAATATATAATATATATTATATGTATAGTACACCTATGTTATTAATGTGCGTGTAACGGAATGGTAACAGTGAGGATGACACGATATGATGATGATAGAGGTGCGAGAGGGCGAACATAATTCAACCATGTCCGAGGCGGGACTCGAACGCGTGATCCTTCGGTCCGAGATCGCTACGGCCCTACTGCCTTAACGATCTCGGCCATCCGGACTGGCGTGAGGCAAGTTTGTATTTTCTGATTCATTAAATTATTTTTATAACATTTTTATCCATACATACTTACTGTAGACTTTACCATCTTAGAGATTTGTGCTTCTAGCGTGACACCTCTTTCGGACACCTGAATTTTTCTATCCATATTTGTTTTAATACATATAAAACTCTTTTTATATATGTTGACTTTCAAACCACAAAGTAACTCATTACACTTCGTAGCATAAACGAATCTGGAAACATTATGAAAAAAATACTTATGTAGCTTCGTGGCAAAACAGTTTCGGCCACAAGACAGGATAAGGATTCTGACGAAAATTAAGCATTTGCAAAGCGGATGCAGAAGACGTGGTTCGGCAATCGAATTGCGAAAAAAACAGGAGAATCCAGGATCGACCTTCGCTCCTTCCTGGATGCTCGTCACCAGACGTCCATCCGGCCATTGATCGATCCAAGCACATCTTGAGTGACCAGTTCTCTGCGTAGTTGGAATGTTTGTTTGGAGCGATTTCTCATGATGCCAGTCGCATTCGATAAGCTTCATTGATTTCTGAAGAAAAACTTTATCTTTTTGTTTTGTGAGGACATTGGTTATTTCCCACGATCCATCGGTATGCTTCGCCATTCCATGCTGCAGTCCTCGAAGAGTGGTGGTCATCCATGTAAGCCAAATGTCAAGTGTTTTATTATCTCTTTTGATCTGTTACAATACCGTCCTACATTTGAGGAAAACACATCAAGATTGTGGAATGCATAATAATCAAGAATGCAGTGAAAACGTTTGTTTTCTAGTAGCCAAGAATCACTTGGCTTTTTGTCGTAATTATTGGAAGAGTTGATGTAGGAGAAGAAATGGGTTAATTTTCAAATATTATGTTTCCATGGACTGTTTATGATTAATTTCAATTAAAATCCATGAATTTTCAAACCTTTTAGCCTAAACAGTTGAATAATTATAATTTTTAGGGAGGTATAATCTAACGCCAAGAAAATATTTCTTGAATACTATTAATTGGTTAATGGAATGTAAGCTTTAATTCACTTTTAAGCTGGCTATGCTGAAATGTTGGTGCCTAATTAATTTTTAATGCAAGAAGTAATATTCTTAATGAAAATAAAATTGTATTATTAATTTAATTCATTTTTTTACAATTGGGTTGGTATGCCATTGTATGAAATGCCATTGCACTAGATCATTAAATTGTTTAATTAATTCATTCACTCCTGTGATTACTTAAATCCACAAAATTTCTTCAGATACCTCCAAAATAGCACAATATATTTTAAGATTATCAGACTGTTTGTTACATTAATTTACTTTCTTCTACTTTAGATTAATTACCTTTAAAAATATTCACTTTTTCTTTGAATTTATGTACAGGTTCAACTTTCCAGAAAACTTGTTAAATTTATTAAGCATAGATTATAAACGTATGGGTTGCTACAGGTGTGGTTGTGTAAATACTAATAAAACATCCTCTAGATCAACAAAAATTGCCTTATTAACATTTTTTTGGAAGTCTTTACGCATTTCTTATGAATTCATGAACGTCATATAAACATTCTAGAATATCATATTATTCTAAAACTGTGATAACACCATTGTTTCTCATTTTTGTACGCTAAAAATAATTAAAGAAACTCTGAAATTGCATAGAAGAATAATAGCGTGAGTTTTACCTTCGTGCACCTGCATGTACTGGCTACTCCTATGCCAATGATTATTAGTAAGACTGATAGATGTCTTTCTGCCAAACAGTTAATTTCATCTCTAAAAACGTCGTGGATGTCATTAGCCACCACACATTGGCCCACCTTTTGCAATTTTTGTTTTAATTAGTCACTCTTCAAGACGGACGTGTACGCAGGATCTTCCGTCCGGCCAACCACGCCGCACCTTCCGCACGTACTAATGGACGCTGAAAACGCGCGAGAAAGCGGAGACTGGCCACGCCGCGCACACAAAGGCTCGCGTGGGCGCGTGCATCCAAACATCCGAGCGGAAGACCAACCGCCCCGCCCCGCC
>BOPP01000006.1:10664012-10683415 GCA_017312745.1 Gryllus bimaculatus
CCCTCCCTCTCTCTCCCTCTCCCTGCCTCTCTTTCCCTCTCTCCCTCTCCCATTTTCTCAATATCTCTCTCTCCGTTTCTCCTCTCGTCTCTTCTCTTCCCTTCATTTCTTTCGTTTTCTGACACTCCATTCACTTTTCCTCTACCTTCGACTCTTTCTCTAGGGCTCTAGACCCCTTCTTACGCCTTTTATTAACGTTCTCTCTCTTTCACTTATTTTTTATTTTCTATTCCTTTCTTTTTCTCTTCTGTTTCTCCCTTTTTCTCGTTTTTGTTTCTTTTCTTTTTTTACTATTGACTAATAGCACATTTTTCTTCCCATATTTCTATTTTTCCCCTTCCTTCATTTCTTTCTGCTGATCTTCAACAACGTCTCCTTCTTTCACAACCATTATATTTTTCCCCTTCCCCCTTCGCTTTTCTCTTGAATAGCATCCTCGCCTCCCGTTGCGGTCAGAGACCAGTCAGTGTCCTGGCGAGTGTCGCCAAGAGAAATCGCGCGGAAATCAGAACGCAACGCGACGCGACGCGACGCGACACGACGTGAAGGCGGCGGAGGCGGCGGCGGAGGCGGTGGAGGCGGTGGAGGCGGCGGAGGCGGCGGAGGCGGCGGAGGCGGCGGAGGCGGCAGTGGGCAGCCGATGCATTATTCATAGCAAAAGTGAGCGCTTTGCGTGATGCTATCACAGCCAAATATCGAGGCGTTGTGTAAACAGGAGGCCCGCCTCCAAGTTGCACAGGTGCGCCGGGATGGAGCACAAACTGCGAGCGGAGATGACGAAGAAAATTGTTAGATAAGATTCCATCTAGTAGTTTTTCTTATTCATTAATTCAACGTGTAGGTGTTCGGTGTCAAATGTGAAAGGGTGAAGTTTTGATTTTGATTCTTTAGCTGAGTCAAAGAAGTATTCTTATTGGAAGGCTGAGTCAAAGATGTATTCTTATAGAGCTCGTGAACATTAACAAAACATTAATTGGAAGAGTGGTTAAAACTTCTCTCTTCTTAATTATTTCCGTTTCCCACCTTTTTCTCGTTGAGTATTGCTTCAAAACGTGTCATATGCGTTTTAGAGTTTAGAATCGTAGAAGGTCCAGTTATTCCTATAACTCTGGTATTACGTTCTACATAACGAAATCTGTAAAAAATGAGAAAAAAACATATTTAAAATCATGACAAAAATAACATCCTTATTTGTAGATAAAGCAGAGACCAAATGAGAAAAAAGTAAAGTGGAAATTATTAATTCACAACATTCGTGATACAATATTGTCCTTTCAAGGAAAATTAATAAAACAATCAACGCCATTCAGTAAATTATCAAATTTGACAAAAACAATCATTACTGAGTCGATTTAAAAAAATAACTTTTTGTATTATGTTTTTATAAATAATAATAATAATAATAATGATATAACCATAAATAAAATAACTAGAAAACTAGATATCATAAAACTATTCCGGATAATCTTCTCTCTATTATTTCGTAAATACACAACTTATTAAGGTTAGTATGAAACATTGAGATGAAGTGTACGAAATTACAAATTTCGTTCAGTGACATTCGATTGCAACATCGTACTGCTTTCTCACTTACAAATAATAACATTTCTCTGAACATTCATTTTACCGTTATAAACCGTTAATTTGTTGACTGCTCTGCATTTCAATATAATGTACCTCTCATCATGATAATGCGGTTGCATTAGTTCTGTCACAGCTGGCCCGCCCGTGAGTACACCCTTTATTGTTAAAGCATCATGTCTATTCTGGAAAATGACAGGTGCGCATTAGGCGAGTGGGCTGGGCGAAATGTATGCGGCAGGAGCGGCGAGGCACGACTCGGAGGGGGCGGAGCGATTCGCATGGTAAAGAGAGCAAAATTAACGAAGCCTGCAGGCGTTTGCATTCGACATATGCCGTTTTATTTCACTCGCATCTTCTTATTCTCATTTTGCGCTACAACCCAACTACAACTGAACGAAATAAATTCTCCTCATTATATTTCGCATAGGCTTCGAAAATTTCAATAACATTAGAGATTCAATTGTCTATTAACAGAAGAAGTCTGAATATTGTTTAACTTTTTGCACTGGTTAGCAGGAGTGTCATGATATTAGGCGAATTTTATGATTTATATTTATGATAGTTGGTTTTAAAGAGCTAATTTCACAAACACGTCAAGTATCTATTTTAAATAATGTAGATGTAAATTATTTATTTTTGACATAATATAATTTCAAATTACTTAACACTCTTATGGTAACAGAGGAAAGGCAGCTTTTGATAGTGACGTGGCACCTTTATATTAATTTATAAATAAATCATTGACGAACACGTTTTGTGTGATTATTCTTTTTATTGCTACAACGTAGTCATTCCACAATACAAGTAGTCATAGTAAAAATTGTGCAGAAACAATTACACCGTTTATGGGTCAACGAAATTTTAAATAAAAATTTGTCTCCTGAGATCGTTACATACCATTTGACTACATTTTGTGCAATGAATTTCCACTTTTCTGTATGTAACACTCGAGCACAGCTTTCAACCTGCTTGTTATTGTAATTTCCTTCATCTTTCTTATAATTTTGTGGGTTCTTAGTCCCTCTTTCCCCTAATAGATATGGTAAATTAACTGGAGTGATCTCTCGCTCCAGAAATGGTAAAACTTGCGCAGGTTGAAACAATTTTTATTTTCATCCCGATCAAATAATTCCTGACAAACAACGGGAATGGATTAAATGTGTCGACAAGGGAACATATGCAATGCAGCCAATCTTGTGCAAGAAAAACATTCCTCCAAGGGTTACGCTTGCCCCGTGTTAGCATCGAAGGATTAATAGTGTTATTTGGAATGTGATATTGAGTGACCTTTGAGGCTGGATGTAAATAATTTAAATATTAAATATTTATTTCACGTGCTGGACTTCACTATATATGGAACATATAGGATGAGAATGGAGGCAGGATGGGCCAATAAGTGTCGCGTGAGGTTACACGGAGGAAGAGTGGACAAGGGCGAGAATGAAACACGAATTGGGCCAGAAGTAATAAACTATGAGCAAGGAGGAATGACTGGTGGGCAACAGGGAAGTGAGCTGACTACATGACAGGGACCACTAAGTTACCAGTGAGATATGATATGTACACTGTAGAAAAATGCTGCTATCAAAAAAAATAGAAAAATTAAATGGGTATAAGTGACATTTTATAAATTCAGAAAAATCTGTTTATTTAGGTCAATATTACTGTAAAGTCCAGGTGTTTTGTTTCTTCATTAAAATCACGGCATTTCTATTGTTCATTACACTGAAATGACAAACCACTGAAATATAGTACAAAATAAGTTTTTTTTCTCGGAATTTATTAAATGTCACTTATACTGTTCTGGTTTTCACCCATTCAATTGTGATTTCAAATAATACCCCTACTTTAGCAAATCGTTGTGGCGAACCTAAAATTACCCGAATTTCAAGTGTTTGTTTATTCGTCTGCAATGTTTCAGTTGTTATTCATTATAATTCTCCGTGCATCCTCTCCGTTATCTTCCCACTCTTAAGGGTGAAAATATCTGAGTAATTTGAATGTTTCTGAATAATCAAGACATCTATTTCATTTTCATTGCATTGTTTTTTTGGTTTGTATTCTTCCGGGTGAACCGAAAGCAAGGCAAGCAACTAGCCCACCCACACTCAACCAATACGTTATAAATTACACACGGAAAAACATGAGAATGCGAGAGAAAAGAATAGGGCAAGGCGCGACCCTAACGGCATCTTAACAATTCCGCTCGTTCGACAGATAATGACGCTTTTACGAAAGAGAAATTCATGCATGTTGCATTTTTCTCATCGCTTCACGCGGTTCGGTGGCGGCCGGCGCGCTCTCCCCGAAGAGGAAGCGGGCGGGCGATATGATCGCCCAGGGGCCGGGCGGGCCTTGCAGTTGGGCGGTAAGTTAGCCTCACTGCCGCCATTGCCGCCTCCGACCGGAGTAGGTGGCTCAGGGCATCGAGCGGTTTCTTACAAGAACCAAACAAGTCCAACATTCTATGTTTTGAGATATTTCATCAAGTTATTCCTTACAACTGGCGCTATCCGCTGGGGCATTGCCTTTCGGCAAGTGCCAGACTCTTTGAAAGACATAAGGCAGAAAAAAATCATAAATTCATTACTCTGCACGTCTACGCTATGACATTTTTGGTGCCTCCTGAAAAAATCTTGAATTTGGACTAGTTTGGTTCTTGTAAGAAACCCTTCAATTGATGCCACTGCAGTGTCTCTGACCGTGGAGGTTCTAGGATTCGAGTCCCGACGGTGGCAGCGTTTTCAACACTATCTAGACAGCCAGGTCGAATTCAGCCGCTGTCTGTAGGAGAAATCTAGTGCCAGGCTGCTCTGATCGGTAGCTTCTCCGATCAATACTAGGTGAATGCTAGTACCCTAACAAACGGGCCAAAGACCACGCTCGACCTTCCCTTTGATCTCCCTTGTCGTATCCGCATCCCTTACTTACATACACTTCACATTCTACATTTACACTCTAACCCACACTTGTCGGGAACTTAGAGCTTCTCCCGGCCGGAGCGGTGCCACGGTGATGGGAGATTCCTGGTTGACGACAATCCCCGCAAGTCGCCGTAGGTCGACATCGGGACTCGCCATTGAGCGGAGGAAGATCACCGCCACTTTGCGCGATAAAACCATGCACTACACTTACGGAACATGACGTTGTTCGTTCCGCTGTCACCGCTGCCACCGCGTGCGCATGCCACAATAACATTTGCATTTCATAAGTTGCATATATCGTTCGAAATTATACATCTCCGGATGTTCAGTACTTACTTATATTATACTGACGGACAGAATTCAAGAAAATTAAATCAAAATATTGATAAAAAATTAATTTTTTTTGCAATATTTCCACGATCAAAAAATTTTACTATTCTCAATTATTTCTACAAAATTATATTAAGTCTGGAAGATGAGAATTTATCAACTCACCCTTGTTATTTTGCAGGCAATAAATAGTTTATCATATAAATAACGTTTCATTTATCAGCCTTAGGAATAGGAAAAATTTTCAGTGAACGTAATAAGATTTCTTCTAGAATTAATTTCTTCCACGTGGGGTCTTTGTGAGTTCTGCGCTAGATATCAAATAATTTATCATGGATAATTTGTTAAAACGAATTAAATGAGCATCTCAAAACGGCATTAAACTGGCATTAAACATACAATTGTTTCCCCAAACCTGTCACACTTCGAAGAATCCGAGATCCCACATTTCCTTGTATCTACTCGTTTCTCCTACGTAATGCTTTCAAGCTCACAATGATTTCTTGGACATAAGCACTGGCTGTGACGTTCTCATGCAACGCCGTAGATTTATCTAGAGAACATTTCTTTCAGCACCATTTTAAACCTTCGCCAGTTCAATGCTAGTTAACAAATAATTTATTAAGAAAATTTGTAAAGACGTTTAAATAACGCATTGCTAAACGCCATGATGAAGGCATTAAACATAAAATCATTACCTAACACTCCAAAGAAGCCGAGATCCCCTATTTTCCATTATCTACTCGTTTATCGCACGTCATGCTTTGAAGCCCACAATGCGTTCTTTGGGCTAACTACCAGATGGCTGCGGACGTCCTCAAGCATCGATTTTTTCTCGGGAGCATTTCTTCCAGCCCCGTGTTGACGTTTTTCGCTCTTCTTTCGTTGCGCAAGTGGCGGGCGCGGGTGTCAAGGCGACGTTGAGTAACGCGGCGCAGGATGCGCACCTGTGGTGACGTAATCGCCACCCACCCCCCTCCTCTTTCCTCCGTCCTCCCTCCTCCCTCCTTCCTGCGCCGGCGCACGCGCCCGCCCCGGCGCCCAAGGGCGAGGACGCTCCCCAGACGTCCTGCTCCCTCTCCTCATCTCTCGTAATAAGCTTCTCTTTCCCGCCGAAGAGCGCGTCACGGTTGATTTCGTGGTGTGCCACAAGGCTCAAAATTTGATCCGCGCCATGAGTGAGCCTTTGAGTTTCATGGAAAACTTGATCCTCGCCTTGAGTATCATGGAAAATATAGTTAGATTTGGATATAATAATAGGAACAGGAAAAAATTTGTAAATTATGACAAAGTGTTTGCATATGTTGTTAGAAATAGTTAATTTGTCGGATATGATTCTTCAAATGCACATGGGTTCGCTTGTAATATCGATCTGGGCACTCATAATGTAATTTACCAAGTTCCTAGCTTTTAGATTAATAATTAACATTTTCCTTCTAAGGATTTTGAATACATTTTCGTTTCATAAAGTATTCATAAAATACATGTTGTGCCATTAGATAATATGCTTTCAAGCTGCACAGACAATACACTATTTTAACAATTGATAAATATTTATTCCATTTAAGAACTGCATTATAACGTACAAATGTCGATTCTGTAATGGAAGTCGTCGTAGGCCATTAAAACATACACTACTTCACTTAGTCCCTTAACTTCTCCCCATTTATTATGCGTCCTTCATTCTATGAGATCATGGATGTTAGTGGAACCAGACTCTCAATGCATGTGTTTCACAGTGGTGCAACAGTGTCACTATAAGGTGCATTAGACAATCTGCATTATTCATGAAGTTAAGTGACATCATTGCGGAATACTACAACTGAGTTTGCAAATGGCAGTGAGACTTTAAAGAAGAAGAAATCCATTACAGATCTTGAGAAGAAAAATATTTATTGAGTATTTTACTGATTGATTCCAAGCACGAAAATCAAGATTAAAGCTATAAATTAAATCTTCTTGAAGGCCGCAGATGTTGTACCTTGTGAGCCTAATACAAATGAGCTCGGTTGTTGTGGGTGTATTGTCACATGTATCACTTAGTATCATTTACTTTCGTGAAAAGAATTCTGATGAGGTATTTTGATGCACACAAAGGAGAAAGAATATAATGAAAATATGGTCTTGCAAAACACCTCTCATTTCATTTTTATGCTGAAAGAGAAGAGATGGTGAAAAAATAATTTCCGTTTACGTCAGCAAATAATAAATCGAGGTACTGTATGCATAATCTGCTGCAGTATCCGCTGTCAATTTCTATGAAATGGATCATCCCAACATGATATGTCCTCATTAAGGTATGATTCAACTCCTAACTCCCGAAATATTTTTCTTACTATTTAAGATGCAAAAAACTTTTTTTGTCATTCAATAAGGTCAAGTAGGAGCCCAAATAACGCTTCTGCAGTGGCAGATGTAGGGGACATGCGACTACATCCCCAACTTTCTCGCCTTACTACGTACATAGTAAAGATAAAGTATTGTAATCGTAATGTTGAAATTCGCAGCTGTCGACAGAAAACTCTTATGGTCGGGTCCCAGTAACGGAAAATTGCTATTGTTCGTAGTGTATTATATTACTTCCTCTGACTTGTAGTCGGATTCTACGTTTTGTGAGTCCAAAATATCGATTGATGGAAAAAAAGTCGGTCCCCCTGCCATTGCGTCTGTGGTCAAAGCAAAGCACCTAAATCGTTCGGACATTTTTTTCCAAAATTGATATTTTCCGAACGAGTAAACGTACACGAGGTTCTTCGAGTTTGAAACGGGTCTTTTTATATTGGGGGAGACTTTACATGAAACCTCAACATGTTCAAAATTGCCTCAAAAATTATTCATTTTTTTTAAATTAAATTTTGCCCTCAAATACTGTAGAGTGTTCTTTAAAAATGGCCGAGACCTATTTTTCTCTCTGAACTTCCGACAAACAATCACACGGACAGACGGGAAGACAGGCGTATTGCTCTATACCAGTTTTTCCACACGTCAAATACAAAAATTTTCTGTATGATACAACCCAAAACTCTGCAGTACCATTCCCTTTTCAAACGTTTACAGAACAGTCGGTTTAAAATGACAATCTTGAGCAAACAAAAAAATGTTTAATGGCACATGAAACCTTCTTTGTTTAGAAGAGTTTCATCATTACCTTCATACAAAATCAATCTTTACATTATGCCAAGTACACTGGAATTATGAACTGTACGCATTCACCGAAGACATAAATATATCTTCGTTCTAGTTTGTAACACCAGACAGAAAAGAAAACGAATGCTCCCATCACACAAGTGAGATCTAAGGCACCATACAAGGAATCGGTATAACATTTTCTTCTTTGTAGTCTCGACTGTTCCTTTTGCTCGTGCTCTCGCGTTCAGCGCCTCTCGCAACGAAATGCAACAAAACAAACACGGATCCCGACCAGCACGCGCAGGCTCCCACGACGGGCCGCCATATTTGTACTTACCACGTCCGAGTGCCGACGTGGCCTTTGTGCAGCCCTTTGAAAAAGAGGAATAAAGCCCCAGTGACGCGCCGTGTTTTAGTAGCCTTTGAAAAGTCACGAACTAACCTGTCTCGGACAGTGGATCCAGAAAATAACCAAAGACGGATGCATTTTTTACGAAAAATTTAAAGAAATGAAAATTAAGCTACTGAGACATTGCAAGACGAACCGTCGATGTCTGTAACCGAAGTCGGTGACGACACTTCTCGTGACGCTGTATCCACAAAACGCCCCAGAGTGAAAGAAAAGGGTGGGATATAAATAGCTTAATTTATAGACCTATGTTTTTTATTTTATTTTCAGAAGCGCCTTCGAACAAAGTTTTGAACTGAGAGAAAGCAGCCTAGGAAGTCTTCAAGAATAGCGTTTCACAAACCTTTTGAGTCGCCAACTTCTTTTGCGAAAATTAATAAAACCGTTGACTCTTCATAGTTACGACTACTAACTGTATCTACTCAAAACGAAAATGTTGTAGACTACTCGATATCGATTTCTCTAAATATTAAAATATATGTGTTATTCATTAGTTCTTAAAGTTATTAACGTCATTAGGGATTCAAACATCAAATAAGTGATGTGGTTGAAGTTTGAAAACGAGGCAGTAACCTGGTTTATAATCAACTGAAATCGGCATTTATGTTATCGGACGCGTGTCGTTCAATACTTTAGGTAATATCTTCTTATGAGAAAAACTCATACAGACAAGAAAAACCTTTTGTTGAAATAGGTATACTTATCCGCCATCTGAGCTAGCACACATTTGTTTCGATTGTTTTTAATGGACAGCAGACTGTAAAGACAATATTACGAAAGTATATTAATGAAAGTAATTTTAAATTTACAAACTGATATAATTAATAATTAATTGAAACTTCAGTATTGCGAAAAGTCATGTTAAAAGATTATCAAGCGTCATGATAAATGCCATTATCATTTGCAACATTTACAAATATTGAAACAAAAATTCGTGTATTTTTTACATTAGTGCTCTAAGAACGGTACGACTGACACGTTGTAATGTTATCGCCATCTTCCCATTCTAGCTCCTGATTTAATTACAAGTGGTTCATGGAACACGGCGCTAATTACGAAACAAAACCACTTTATTCATTTGCAGAACTGAAGATTAAATAAAAAAACAATATTTTTAATTACGTTAATAAATTTTAAGTTTTCTAATCGAATTTTGCTCAAGACGTAGTAAAATATTCTAAGTTAGACATCAATTCTCTAAAAAATGATCTAATCATCCTCGACATTCCGAAACTAACTCTGCCACGTTCAAAACAGTCAAAGCCATCGTTTTTCTCCAATTCTTTTCAGAGTCCTTACAAAAGTATTTTCAAGTTGACTATGTGGACTCCTACGACAAAGCTTTCGAGTAATACAGTTTTTAATACATCATCAGTAACTAAATTCCTTGTCCAGGCCTTCGAAACAGAAGACCCGTGATCGAGTCGAGGCAACCAATTCTTTGAACAAATTTAATTATTAAATTCCTTCTCATTAAGTTTGGTTTAATTGTTTTTCGGCTTATTCACATGATTTATTCAGATATATCATTCCCTATCATTCTTGCACTTTTCCAGTATTTCCACCCTTTGCATCTCACTCCAGAGCGCCCTTTCTATCGCCGGCGAAATTGGTTGTGCCACTGGTTATGTGCTGCTCGGCGCTGAGCGGAGCGGCCGCGGGTTCCTTGGCCGCTGCTTCCCCGCGCGCGAGGCGAAGGCGCGTCTGCCCGTCAAAGATCAAGGCCGGGACACCTCCAGCAAAAACACGGCGCGCCGCCCCCGCCGCCCCCGCTGGCCCCAGCCACCTCCCACCTCCCTCCACTTTCCACCTCCACCTCCACCTCCCGTAAAATCTCCAGCACCGCCGATGCCACTGCCGCCATAAACAACCATCACTGCACCACACACCAACCACCAAACACCCACGCAGCACCACCAACACCACCACCGCCCACACCTCCATTTCCAACCACGCCACCTCTACCTCTCCAAACACCTTTAGCACTGCCGCCTTCGCTGCCACCGCTGCCACCAGCACCACCAGCACCATCACCACCAGCACCATCACCACCAGCACCACCAGCACCACCACCACCACGAACAACAACAACAATAACACCTCCTCCAACACCACCACCACTCCACCACCAACACCTCCTCACAATAACCATCTCTGCCTCCGCCGCCGCCACCTCCGCTGCCCATGCCGTCATAAACATCATCATTGCTGCCACCATCATCACCAACAACTCACACAACACCTCCACCACCACCACCGCCTCCGTCGCTACCACTACCTCCTCCCCCATAACACCTCCACCGCTATCGTTTCCGCTGCCTCTAGATAAACACCGTCACCGTCGCCTGCATTCTCGCTTCCACTGCCACCACACACACAACCATCTCTGCCACGACCACCACCGCTACTTGCCCCCATCCGCCAACACCATCACCATCACCGCCGCCGCCAACATTTCCGAACCTGCCATGACTCAGTTGCAGAATTGCCACTGCCTCTGGAGCGTCGCTCGCCTAGGGTTCCAGTGGATTTTCGACACGAACCACATCATTCAGTAGAATGCAACAACTGTTGGGAACTAGAATTCTAGTGGCTGGTCTTATCGGTAGTGTACTGTGATTCATCTGATACCCGAAATTTACGAACTCCAGGCGATTGCCAGAGCAATACCCTAATAAGCAGACTGAATCGCGCGTCATTTCACTTTACCTCATCATTGTTCACTCTCTGAGAAGCTCACAACCTTACACCGACTTTCTCTACCACTCTTGTCGGAAGCTTAGACGTGTTTTGGAAATGGTGTTGCCACGCTTTTGGAGATACCTGGGGAGGGAAATTTTGCAAGGAGACTTGTAGGTCGACGCCGGATCTCAGCATCCAGTGGGGGGGGAAGATCTCGAATTGTGTAGATAGTCATATGTCAAAAAACAATTGCTGCCAGACAGTCATAACACAACAGTTGCTATTTCTTTTAAGTTTATGAGAAACAAATCTAGAAATCATGAAAGTACAGTTAGTTTTCAGTCACAGAAAAGCATCAGTGAAGACGCTAAAGTGAAACTAAAACATGTTATCTGAAAAAAATGCGTTAATGCGGGATGCTAATTGTGAAATCTCATTTTTCGATTTTGTGTTTCGAATTACCGACCCCGGTAATGATTTGTTGTTACAAATAAATTGTAAAGAGAACGTACTTTTTAATCGTCAGTTATTTCACAATAAGCAAGTAGTTATAGTTGCACGTTGCTCTTAAATATATTCAACCAACAATTCTGCAAATATTTACTAAATTGCATAATAGCCTTTCAAACATTAAAATTTCGTAAGTCTTCTTCGCCGCCACACGCACGAAACTGTGTGTGGCGGCGTTTCCAATGTGTGTATTTAGATACCCTTTAACCTCTTGTAAAGAATGTACGTGCCATTTTCTCCCAAGAGATGTTTAAGTGCGAAAATATGTTGACATGCGTACATTTCTCCAATGCACATACACAACTCTTCTTCCTTGACTTTCATTTGCATTGGAGAAGTAATTCCCTCAACATAGTACTTTCCTCAAGACCAATAAGCCTTTGATGAATCCGCACTTACGTCCGGGTGTCAAATTTCTATCAGTGTTTATTTAGTTTGCTTTACTTTTAACATCTAACTTTCTAAAATCACATGTTACTCAGAAATAAAGTTCAGGTTTATGATATTAAAGGTAAATTATCGATTTCTAACAGTCCAGTCACGTAAGTAGTTTCTGAGAAATCTCTCTCTTCAGTGCGTCTCCAATAATTTAACAAATAGGCACTGTTTTCTTGACAATGTATTACTAGTTTCAAAAGCTATTTTAAGCACTTTTGTATGAATACATGAAAATTGTAGAATAAAATATTTTTTAAGTTTGTGAGAATTTGATTAATTCCTTGATGAAGTTCATTCGTATCGTATATGTGTACTCGTATTACAAATTTTATAATACACTCTAATTAAACCTTTTGAAATCTATTCAATTTTTTGTTTTGTCAATATTATTAACTATTTAATTTATTTTTGTTTCAGGTAAGTAAGCTGATTTGGAAGAAAATTTTATTTCATCCAATTCATTCAATTCAGTTTGATTTAGAAGCAGTGAAAGGTAAGTTAAAGAATACCCACAACACTTCGATATAAGCCTTTTTTCTGGTAGGCTGATATAAAAAAACTGAAATATAAAGGCATTGAATGATTTTTTCTGTAAAAATGTTCAAATTTCTGTCAAATTCATTTGGACATGGCATTTACAAATATTATTACATTAGTTTTTTTACTAAAGAAAAAAATCAGCATTTAAAAAAAATATATCAATATAACTTTATAATTCCACAAATAATATAAATATATTATTTTTATAATACAATCAGTTAAGGCCTGA
Source organism: Gryllus bimaculatus (assembly GCA_017312745.1). Lineage (NCBI taxonomy): Eukaryota > Metazoa > Arthropoda > Insecta > Orthoptera > Gryllidae > Gryllus > Gryllus bimaculatus. The sequence continues at coordinate 10,676,788 of BOPP01000006.1, forward strand.
ATATATTTGGAAGTATGATACTTTATTTCTATACATCAGCAACCTTGGGGTAAACATGAGCCTTTGTGTCCGAAGCTAATTATGAAACAATCTCTACTTTGGATTCCCTGCGTTTTTTACGAACATGTGACGCCACGAAATTCGAATCCGGATGTGAGTTGGCCAATTCATTTTCACGTGTTCAAGGCCACCGGGATCTTCCTCCTCGTCCAAAGCCCCTCACACGAGCCGCTCCCCGCCGCGACGCGACTGCCCCCCTCATTATGCCTAATTCAACATATTATTCACACACGTACCTTGACCGCAGAGATTCGCCGTGGTATATGATATGGCCCTCGGCGCCGCCTGGGTGAGTAATGGCGTAATCTAGCGATTTAATGGAGGAGGAAAATAATAAAGATCATATTCACAATAAACACCGCACTCTATCATGTGGCAGTTGAGAAGTGGTCTCGTGAGGTCGGAGAACACTCACCCAAGAGATGAACGTCGCGGAATTTGTACGAATGAATGATACAGTCACGAGTCGACGTAATGAAACCGTTCCGAGAAGGCTAATCAAGCCTTAGGGAGCTAATTAAATTGAGATCGAGTGCAAAAAATACGATTTTCGTTCTTTGTCATTCACCTGTTGTACTGGTCATTGTCTTAGGTATCCTGTCCATATGCGGCGGGTATGTTTTTTAATGGCAGTTTTGTGTTTACGTTTTTTATTAGTATTTTTTGTTTCTAGTATTGGAAGGTACAATTAATGTTCACTTCCAATGCAATTTATTTGATCAATCGTTTCTCAATCGTTTATGATAATAAAAATTATAAATGAAGTTTTTGCAAAATACATTTGCCTTTAGTGAATACTCTTAATATTTATCTATAAATTGGCGTTCTAGAATTTCTCAGTTTATATGTTTTACTTATAACTTCTTTGTATTTTCTTTCTTTATGTTTAGTTATTTTATAACTGGCATATAGTACTATTTATTTCTCATCTCAATGTTTTAAATATGTTTACAACGTAAGATCGCAAAACACCTCAGAGAAATCGAATCGTATAAGATTTTATAGTAATGTAAGATATGTTTACAAGACAATGTTGATATTTTATTACATACTAAATGTGCAAGGCAAAATTATGGATTAGGATCGTCATTAGGACTACTGTGAATTGGCTGAATCACTTCTTATCTCTATAATTAAACTGAATTGAAAAGAAGGAAGACATTGGAATGTGGATTTAACTGTTAATTTTTATATGTAATATTTAGTTTCTCCGGAATCGGTGGCAATGGAACCCAAAACTCTCTGATCCATGAAGCTACATCGCAGGAATTGATTTTGGCATTTTCTCCAGGAAGGCTTTTAAAATTTCAGAAACGGCGAATTGACGCTGTGCTATCTGAGAAAATTGGGAAAGTTTTCTTTTCAATTTCCTTGATTTGTATTTCATAACTTAAACTTTTCAAATGTAGAAAACATAATCTAGGTACCTGGTTGTGAACTAATTATGCGTATGTCGTTAACGGGTTTAAAGCAATATTTTCTCACAAAACACATGGTCATTAGGTTTAAATATTGAGTTGAACTGAAAACACAAAACTCCAGGATAGTGTTGTTTTTATTTAAAAAACATTATCAATTCAAAAACAATTGAGAAGAAGAAAGAAAGAAAATAAAATAACACTCTATCCTGGAATTTCGTGTTTTCAATTGAAGACTGTTTTTAAACCTGATAACAATGTGTTTTGTCAGAAACTACGAAAATACGTGACAGACATAAGTGAACTGTAAATATAAATTAAACAAATATTTTCCCTGTAGGGAATCATAAAATTCTCTTGGAGGGTGTGATTTCTGGCTTCCCATATCCCCTGTCAATTCTCATTCTGCTACATCGTCCTGCCATATCCGCCTTTGCTATCCAGATCCGTCGTGCGCACTGTTTTAACATTTGCTACAGTTTTTCGCGTCCGCCCTCCAAAGTAGCGCAGGCGAAGATCGCGGAGTGTCCCAGGTAGTTGGCACGCGGCGCGTGGGTCGTTTGCATTCCGCTTCCAATCGCAAAGTCTCCTCTCGCTCGCTCACGCCAATCACCTCGCTGCACCTAGGCGCGCACGTGTTCATGTGCGGAGAAAACCGCGCAGCCCTGCCAACTGAACCCGTTTGCATTCCCAAGGCGCGTCGCGTCGAATACTTTTCTGGTCCGCTCGACCGCCCTCATTGTCGTGGTTGCGTAACTCTAAGAATTGACGATCCCGCTTTCGTTTCGACTTCCTTCATTGGATTGGCGACCCTCAAAGATAAGGATAACAACTGTTGCCACTCTGGTGACTTTGATAGGGAGGTTCTAGGGTTCGGGGTACGAGTCCCGACGGGGGTCGATTTTCGACATTGACTATTCAGCCGCTGCAGGGCGCTGTAACGCTCCAGCCAACACATACATGCACTACACTACCACACATGTCGGGGGACAGATCAGCAATTAATGCTTGTCGTCGGTGGGACGGTCCCTCACTGGCGGTAATGCATGGAAGGGGAAACCTTACTAGTCAACGTATAGATCGTCGCTGGATCTCACGTATTAAGAGCACTGCCATCTCCTGGAATATAAACGTATTCTGCTTCTACGGGACCAAAGACCATTGTAGTTGACGCATCCGGAAATACTAAATAATCAGTCAATCAAACATACCTAAGCATGACTCAAAACATTTTCGAGCTTCAGTTTAGGAGATGCACACACACAAAATTAATGGAAATTCGACGGACAACTCAGTTTGCGTACATGAGTGAAAACCTCGCCGGCGGACACCATGATCAACAGTGAAACTGAGGCTGCAAGTCGAAAAGTTCAAGGTAGCACTCGAACATACGACTTAAACTCAGAGAATACAAAGCTCGCTAGTTAGTCGCCTTGGCAATGCGGATCGACATGTTTACGTATTATATTTGCATTTTTTAGTTGTCCACACTAACGTTCTGTCACTGATTCCACTACCGTACCCATTTGCGCACATGTTCATGCATGGATGCGTGAAAAATGGTCTAGCCGTGCCATCTCCACGCGTATTCTCAAAACGCTCACTCTACTTGGACACGGGAATCTACATTTGAACGTATTTTCTCAGTTTTGAACAAGTTTTCTCTTTACACACGAAATAATTTTCTCTTTTCAGCACTGGCATGTACTTAGCACTACATGCACTTAAAGAAACATGTATATGTGCTCAGGTGCTGTAGAAATCTCCAAATCTGCCAATTCAACTACCTGGCATTCTTAAGTAGAATCACGCAAAATTTTCTTGTTTGTCCCATCGCCCACTCTAGTGGAATTGCGTAAGTCTTGCCAACATGCTGGCATTTTAACATATTTTTTTGTATCCCCTATTAATTTCAGTTCGTGAAAATGAGATTGACAGTCTATGATACCATACTAAAGGTAAAACGCAAACCTACTCCTACACACTAAACTGCACCCCGCTTCTGCCACTCCGCAACTGTCCCGACAACCAGAATCGGCATCCGTACGTGTTATTTACCAATTTTTTAAATATTTTCTTTCTACTCTCTAAAAGTATCTTATCCTTGGACGTACTGCACCAAGACGTTCCTATATTAATACTCAGGTGACACCATAGTGAAACTTGGGAGCTATGCCAGCTGCACCTGTTTGCATTCTCATGTCAAATGGCGAATAATTTTTCACAACTGCACCGCTGCCATTGCTTAAGTCTCCCAATTGACTCTCTCGGTTTCATTTCCACTTCCTTAAATGGAAGGTACTATACCTGATTGCTATTTCCTGAACTGAATGTTCTAAGTAGTCCAAGAATTCTTCACTCAAAGGTAAGACTCGTACCTTCTGTTCACTGTTCTCCGGGACGTTTACTACTACTACTACTACTACTACTACTACTACTACTACTACTACTACTACTACTACTACTACTACTACTAATAATAATAATAATAATAATAATAATAATAATAATAATAATAATAATAATAACAATAATAATAATAACAATCATACCAATAACAGCAATAACAATACTATTTGGCTACAATTGACTGATTGCCAGGTGACACCCATACGCGTACAGATTTACAATACATTCACCTAAATTTATAATATAAAAACAATTTAAAATATAACACAAGAAAAGAAACTACCACAATAACAACAACAAAAGATGGCACACAACGGGAGCTGCCTATATAAACCCAAAGGTTAATATTAATAATATTTTTATTAATTACATTCACATACGCAGAGTTTTTACAGACGATTCCTACACAGATTAACCCTCCTATCCGATTTGTCACGTGCATGTGTACTTTTATACATATACAAATATGCTGAATACTCACACATACACATGTATCTCGTACATACACACATCTACATTTGCACTCATATACATGGATATACACAGTTCAGATGCTTTTCCCTGGTATACATGTATGAATATACAAATAAGCATACACATACATACACACACATATTCAAAATTGTGAAATAATATGTTTGTCTGTTTTTTTTAAATACACAAACAGAATATGAATTTTTAAGTCAGCTCTTTAAACATCCGAATTACTCTACTTTCCCATCCATAGCCACCACTACACTACACTAAACGTTTACCTTCGCTTTTTTCGGTTGTGCGGCAATTGATACAGTTCTTCCCTACTGTAAACTTTTTTCAATACTACAATACACTTCATATTCCCTCAGAATCATCTATTCTCTGAAATCACACAAGCGCAAGCGCCATAGAAGCGTTGCTGCTCCACCGACTGCAGCCGATCGCAATCTCGACGCATCGCGAATAATTCTCCTCGCTCGCACCGCCGTCATTGCGTAACACTGCAAGTTGTCAATCTCGCTTTCGGTTGTGCTCCCTTAATTGGCCGGCAGCCCCATCAGATGCCGAAAGCGTTTCGCCACGCGGGCGAAGGCCGTTCACGCGTGCGCGGCGCCGCGGTTCGGCTTCTCGCGTGCGTGACTGATGCGGCTGATCCCAAGCAATTATTTATTTCCTGGACGGGGGTATCTGATTCTGACTTCCTGGCTGCAAGTCTCAAAGACTTACACTTGTTCTTATTTTATTTATATTTTATGTTTTTTATTTAATTTATTTCATTTTTATTTATTTTATTTTTTATTTATTTTATTTTTATTTATTTTATTTTCTATTTATTTTCTTGTATTAATTATATACCTTTTAATTAACCTATTAAAATTCACTGAAATTGACGCATTTTTATTTCACTTCATGACTCAATGGGGGGGGGCGATAGTTTTGAAAATCTTTCCAGAACACTGATGCAATGTAGTATAGCCTAGACAATATCTCTTAGTGATTGGGTAATAAACAACATTTTTACTGAAAATTCACTTGCCTAGATGGAGTTGAAGGTGCATTAGCTGCATATTTCAGTTTTGCCTTGATGATGAAAATTATTATCCTCTTATGTATCTGTATCCATTCGTAATTATTAGAAAAATGAAAGTCTCTAAAACAAATGTGGCCATAACAGTTCCGTAAAAGTATTAAAATTAGTTTTGAAAATATCTATTTTTATCGTTATTTACCACACACATTCCAGGAATCACAGTAAACATTATCGCAGACTATTCCACACTATTCCACATTCTTGGGTGATATCTAGTTATGCACTTTATCTCTTGGTTAACATTTATGTTTGTATCTTGGATACTCCGCTTCTAAGAGCTCTGTTTATAACACGCTGTTGGGTGTTGGCGAGATGACCCTGACTGATACAAGAAAATGAAGCAACTGAGTATCTCTCGTCGAATATACAACAAGTCTTAAACTTTTAATGCTCAAGAGCGCGATTCAAGTGTTGACGTTTCACAATAATAAGCGGTGTGGTTCGAATGATTACTCAAAACGTCAGAGCTTAGTTCTTGGGAGAATGGATTTCAACATGGAAATGCGAGTACTTGAAATATATGTAAACGACCCAATTTCTCAAAAATATTAGACTTTTTTCAAGAAAATACCAAATAACTGAAGAAAAGTTTCCGCATAGTTTAATTGCCCCGAAGAAGGAATGCTCGTATTAGGAACTCCATCCACCGTAACTTCTTTCAGCTATTACGAAGCCTTCATAAATTCCGCCTCTGTGAACACACTAGAAAGAAAGAAGTTAGGCAGAGCCAGCATCTAACGGCAAGAGCTGTCTAGAAGCGCTGCCACTTCTTCCGCGGGGAAAGTCCGCCGCAGTGGAAGAGCCGTTAGAGAAGTGCCTTCTCTCGGAAAACATCGTGACGGCGTTGGGCGCCACCTCCACCGCCACTACCACCTGCGTCACCGTCACCGTCACCTTCACAGTCACTGACACCACCACCGTCACCGCTGCCGCCACTGTTATCCCCACCTCCACCGCCACCGTCTCTACCGTCACCGTCACCATATCCACCGCCACAGCCAATGCCACCGCAAACGTTACTGCCAACATTACAGTCTCCACCAGTCACCGCCACCGTCACCATCACTGTCACCGCTACCGCCAATGCCACCGCTGACGCCACTGCTACTGCTACTGTGACCATCGACGCCCCTGACACCGTCACTTCCCTCGCTACCTCCCCTACCACCCCCAC